>OX155680.1:1975891-2575891 GCA_944547425.1 Eupithecia centaureata | reverse complement strand
TTTTACGCTGGGGCCACACTACCTTACCGTCTACCGGGCTGTTACCGCAATAATTATGACATTAAATTACCGTTTAAATTACTGCATGACCTGGTGTGGTTACACTAGAGTTTACCTAGATATTATTATGTCAATAAATAAGGCGGTAAAAATATCACGTGCGTCGCCGGTGAGCTCATATTGCACACTGGACAAACGGTAGTGGCCACAAACGCATTAATTACTGCGGTAATCTTCTTTGATGTGCGAAAAAAGACCGCCGCCGGAGCTATTGTCTACCGCCATTTGCCATATTGATTGGCATTGTAAAATTATGGCCATAAATCGTGGTTACACCTAGGTGTTGTATAAGTTATAATTAAAATAATTATTGGCATATCACGGTAGTGTGGCCCCAGCATCAGACGTGTCAGATTGTATGCAAAGCATTTCGATCATTCATCAGCGACAACCGATGTGGCGCAGTGGGCGAAGGTCCGCCTGCGACCGGTTGTGGGTTCGATTCCCGTGTCGGAAAAAATTGTGTACGATCTACAGAAATTGAACATGAAATTGTTCCGTTGGTCTGGGTGTTTTCTATGTACTTATTTATAAAAAAAATATCTATCTATGTAATGTATTGTATTAAGTTTATCAGTCAACTAGTACCCATAATACGAGCTTTGCTCACCTTGGGGCTAGATGATGCTGTGTGGACTGTTCGGAATTATATATATTTTTTTTTTATTGGACTAATCGTAACTTTTTACAGAGAGCCAAAACAAAATTTTGAACATGACTTTTTTGAAAAGTTAAAGTTTTTCTTTTTTAATATTAAAACATCATTGTTTTCGTAATTTTTTGCTCTATTTTTTTAAATAATGGTCGCTGTTATAGCTATCACCCAACTTGATAAAAACTACAAAAGCCCATTTTGCATTAAAATTTTGAAGCAAAGTTAAGATAATTATCCCAATAAAAAGAAATAAATATTTAAATTAAACTAGCTTTATGAAATGTTCTCAAAAGAAAATATACTTTATCAGAAATAAAACCATTTTCTAAATTTTTGAAATGTAGCGATTTGTAAAAATGCCTGAACTTAGCTGGCGTAAGAGCTAAAATAAAATAAAAATCAGTTGGTGTTGATAGTACATAATTGTTTCATTTTATTTTTGTCATACCGTTGGAAACGAGGTCAGGACCCTTTGTGGGTTGTACCTACGCAGAACAGTCTACCAAAGTTTTATATAACAATCAAATAGACTTAGGAAGGCTTACAATAAGTAATTTATGACAAATATGAATTTGTTTGTACTAGGTCTATGACATTGTTCAAAATATAAAGAATAAAAATGATAAAAATCAAAAATTTTGGTAGTGTTGAAGGGATTCGAGCCCGTACTAACGGGATGTATCAAAATTTTGTGGATATTTCATTTTCAAAAAGCAAAAAGTAAATTAAATTTTCGGTGGTTTCGAACCCAGGTACGACTATACATCGTCGCACCCACCCGACTGTTCAAACCGCTAGTCCAAAGTGAGTTATTGAAATACTGTGAAAATTTGTATTACTTTTAATCTTTTATAAGTGGTCGTAAAATCGGAGCTAAAATACCTAAGTACACAAAGAACAGAGTCAAAAAAAGTGGAGACTTCCTTACGCTAATAATTTTAATGTAATTTTATTATAAAATTGGAACAACTTTCACAGTGAGTACATTTAAAATTAATGATTGTTATTGTGAACTTATTCAATTTATTTGTCAATTCCAATGATTTAACGAAATTAATAAATAGCATGAAAAGTATCTTTTTTTACCTATGTTTTGTAAGATATTCTTTAGCTAATAAGCTAGTTTGTAAATAACATTACCCTCTGCGCCTTTTTACTTAAATTGTTCAAAACGATAAAAGAAAATTACCTCCAATTTTTTTTAAAATGTAAATAGAGCCTTTATTCTTAAAAAAAACAAGAGTCAAAAATTAGTTCGTTAACTAGTGGTTTTATTGAATTAATTTTAGATGTAATTTAGTAATGTCCCGAAAACGGAAATATTGGTCCGAAAAATATTTAGTCCTAAGGCGTCTCCAATTATCTCTGTTATTTTTCGAACAGTAGTTATTTTAGTTCCACTGAATTTATAGGGTTTGCCTGTGTGAGTGACTCGTAGCGGCCGATCACTCACACAGGCAAGATCTTTTTTTGTGTGAGTGACTCGTAGCGGCCGATCACTCACACAGGCAAGATCTTTTTTGCTCTTCCCAAATACAAGCTCCCTAAATGCTTTCAACACTTGAAAAATTGCTTGGTACATAAAAAACAACATACCATTTGCGGCAAATACATTACCATTAAACAATTATGAACAATTTAATTAGAAAATAGTGAAAAACATCAAAATTGAAAATCATCGCCATCTAGTAGCGGAGCTATGCTTAGTCCTGGACGCGAAATCACCTTAAGATAGAAGATTTTTTTAGGTATTTGAACTATTGGTAGGTCTTAGCCCGCAAGGGGCACAGTGTAGACTGTAGGCTAATAGGTAATAATAATCTGTTATTGGCAAGTTAAGCAGGTATTCTACCTTCTGTACAAAGATTAAGACAAAGTCATCGAAAAGCATTTATTTGCTGCCCTCAAAGTAAATCATTACTTAAAAAGGTTCATGGAATTATGTTATAACTAATATGCCCGCGACTTCGCATACATTGTTTCTTTGGAAATGGTTCAATGCTATTTCTATCTCATGGGAACTGGGGGGATAAAATGTATGTGCATAAGTATTATTCCTGGGCTATAACTTAGTCTTTTCAAAAATTTAGCCCAATACATTCAGTAGTTTTTATGTGAAAGAAGAACAAACATTCATACATCTAAACATCCATTTATCCATTCAAACTTTCATGTTTATAATATTAGTAAGCATGTTATGATTTCAAAGAGAGGTACCTTTTTGGCAAACTTTGAGCAACAAGACCTGGGGCACTTCTTATCACGCAATTGGCGCTCCTCATCCTGGCTGCTGGCCGCTGACTCGCTATATGCATGCTGCAGGGACGGCTGGGTGGTCAGCGGCGGTGCCGAGCACACAGAGGCCTGCGGCGTCAGCGGAGCTCGGGGGCTCAGGGGCGTTTGAGGCCCGTTGGCTCGCTCCCGCTCAGGTTCCACCTGTTCCGTCTCCACCTCGCTCGTTATTATCACGGAGGGCGTCCGAACCCGCTTTGGGTTGAAGATTGTGGGCAGATCTCCGTCTCTTGCCATAGTGACAAATACTACAATCCACTCATATCAAAGCGAGACTTCCATTCGACATTCTTCAGGCTTACAGCGGTTATCACATAGGTACTACACTCTATAAGTATGGAACTTCTGTCGTAGGGATCGTCATTAGTGAAAATCTATATTTTCTTCACAAAGAAGCCAAGGATGTTTTATTTTTGTACCTACGTACCTGAGGATATGCGTACCTGGCAGCAAAAATCATTGTTTGTAAATATCATTGGATAATTACGTAGGTACGGCAAGCTATCGCATGGCAGTTCGTGGAAATCACGAAATTATTATTGTCAAATTTCTATAGACCGATATTTTTTTGGATAATGTTATTGATTGATTTATTAGCTTGATTTGGTAGCTTGACGTGTTGACCATGAAACAAGCTGCAATAATAATGTATGTTTGACGAGCTGACTTGACATTCCACTTGATTCATTTATTTACGACAAAGACAAATAAAGTTATTTGATTTATGGCAATAATCAAGACATATATGTCAAAAAGCGCATCTGATTGGTTAAACTGTGATGTCACAAAGAAATGGCCGTTTCTTGTTGGTAGAATGTAAACTATAAACAATAGAGTTTACCACAGACGATGTTCGTCTCTGAATTGCCATAACTATCTTCTCATTTGCAAAAAAAAAAACACATCATTTAACTCTGTGCTTGACAACAATGAAGCATTTTGCTGCAAATATTTAGTGGTTTCAGGACTTTATTCAGAAATTCTACACCACAAAGAAACATCTTTTTCGATGATAGAATCTATTCAATTGTATATCTGCTCAATTTCAATGTATTGGGTTACTGTCAAATATTTCATTCAAGTATGAGTCGAAAAAAAAGTATTGTCTATTCCAAAATCTTGAATTATTGAGTATAGATGGCGTTTCACAAAGCGTCTAAATAGTTCCTATTCCTTTCACCAGAGGGAGATAATTGGCTAGCCTACTTGAAGCATCCGGGAACCTCGCCATAGTAGTAGACATGGCGGGTATCAACCTGGCTAAATGACGAAATAAATTTTGTTTGCTAATACAAAAACGTGCTAATTTCATATAAAAAGTGTTGATACTAAAAGACTAATTAAGTTAAATTGGATTAGGATAAAGATGCAGAATGTTGGACAGTCTGAAAACCGAAATATCGATAAGGTGAATGTGCAACTTGATGTGGTAAAATCGTCCACTCCTCAGAGTTCGGCTTCAAGTCCGGCCAAATCTGAAACCGAAACGTATTCCGGAGCGCCTGCCAAATACATGACGGATTCTTCAGAAAGCGAGGATGACTCTGTTTCCGAGGTAAAACGTGTTTTGTTTTCAACAGAGGCGGTGGCACTGAGAGAATGTGATTATCTGTACCGCTCTAAATACTGCAAGGGACATCTTGTACATGTCTTGTCTAAACACACGATTCCTTCTTCATCCAATCCTTTCCTTTGTCATCAGTATCATCATGAAAAAGCGCGGAGCACGCTGTATCGATGTAATCTATTTTACATGTCTGATACAGTACGTCGCTTGCCAAATATTCCGTAAAACGTCAGAAAGTCACAAGTACATTCACGCACTCCTGAGTAATGCATGAATTGACCAGAGTCTGCCCCTCCTAGAGGGTATCTAATTGATACATTGTAATGCCATGAGAGCTAGGGTTTGTCTGGCGTAGTAATCGTTTCATTGTCTACATTGTGTTTTGGTTAAATGATGATTTTCGGTGGCCATGTTCTGGAATCACATGCAATCGCGTAGTCTTCAGCCAAAACCGTTTTCTGATGATATTTCCAAAGAAAATTGTGAATTATATAATTTGTCAACAATCTTCATGAACTAACTCGTTTGACGAGGCATGCAAAGCGCCGCCGCACGGCACTATCATTGCCATTACGCCTACTGAATTTCGCGCAAAAATGTAAAGAATTGGTGAATTACAAGGACCATTGTACCACTGTAATTTAGGTTAATAAACAACTCCTGAAGCACCACATTGTCAGTACACTCATATGTTTCTCGTTGGTGTTATAGATCTTGCTGGCTTGTTTGTGCCTTAGCAGGCCAGACCTGTTGGTAAGTCGAAGACATGCATACTGAGTGCCGAAAGCTTCACCGGCAGCTCTCGCTGTTGCTGTTTGAGTAACCGTTTAACCTGCATAATGTGTGTGCTATGGACAGTTACATATCACTTGATATGTTTTTGTTTTCTTTATGTTGAATGGTCCTTGTGATTCTAACTGACAAGTGTTGTTCTGTTTCCTTGTGTTTTGATTAACCTCACTAACTTTGTAACATTACAGAATGTGCCTAATGGAGAGTTCAGTCATTGCTTCGCTTTACAATAAAAATGTTAATTTATGTGACTAAGCAACTAAATTTGACATTGCTTTGTTAGTTTCTGTTATTTACATCTCTAAATTATATAAACTGTTAGTAATTATGGTTATGTTATGACTAAGCACATGCACTATATGTTTTTAATTTTTGTTTATATGATAACAGAAATTCTGTTGCTTACTTATCAAGAATTGCATAGGTAGTAAATTCTGTGAAATTAATTTAACAAACTACATCAACATCGCCCATGGCGGTTTCAAAATCATTACTGGGAATATTAAAAATACATACAAACATATCTGCATAGCTCCTTGACCCATTAGATGCATTTAATCTGTGCAGGTACAGTAGTAACTAGAAAAGTGAAAACACATTAACAACTTCAACAATTACCTACATCTAATCCATTGAGCGCATCAATTAGTGCTGGCTGAAAAGCTATGAGTAGATGTAAAGCAAACCAGAAATGTCTTTTTCCGTAATATTATAACCAACAAATATTTTTATTAGAAATATATGCAGTTGTTCTCGTATAGGTTGATGATAATGATGGTTATTCGACGCTGTGAACGGGAACCGCAACAGTGACAATCGTTTCAGACCTTTAGTTCCAACATGGTCGATTTCTCTGTGTTCTTTAACAACCTTTGATGAATGATGGAAATATGTAGAGATGAAACCCATTTTCACTCACTATTCCTAAAATGCTTCAACATTTTAAGAATTAAACAAGGAATATCCGTTTTTATAAGCCATGTCTATCTACTTAAATCATGTGTGATTGAAACCTGTAAACTAAAGCGTTGTTGTTGCTTCCCAGGCTGAAATGGAAGAAGAAGGCAGTGGTACCGAGCCATCCAAGTTCCTGTTGTCACATGATGATCCTGAGAGAGCAGTTGACCCTGAAATGCAAGCAAGGCTCGAAGCTTTGTTAGAAGCAGCAGGTAAA
The DNA here is from genome assembly GCA_944547425.1 of Eupithecia centaureata. NCBI lineage: Eukaryota > Metazoa > Arthropoda > Insecta > Lepidoptera > Geometridae > Eupithecia > Eupithecia centaureata. Next base: position 2,569,351 of record OX155680.1, on the reverse strand, counting down.
GTGCTTGCTTTTGAAGTTCCTTCTGTACTAACTAAAATTTCAGTCTTTATTTACAATGAAAGTTACAATTAGATAAAACAAACAAATTAAAACCTGTCAGTACATTGATTGGGAGAGTCTGCAGTTTGTTGTATTGTATAATATACTATAAAATTCACATGTCTGCAAACTGTTGCAATCGATCAACTGTTCCAAATCAAAAACCAGTCAGAAGCATCCCCAAGCTACTGGGTGCATTACCCCGTAAGGCAATGCGTGATGCACTGTGCCAGAAACTCTCCAACTTTATGAACATCAAAATCGGTCTCACATGTAAAGTTTTATAGTTGTATGTTGTTCTCATTTCAAAACAGCCCCTTAACATGGCATATTTTGTCTAGCTAGGCGATTGCATAAATTATTGAAGCAGGATGAGTGGAATTCAAATACTTTATGCATTTGATGACAATTTGATGTCATTTTTATGTTTTTCCCTTGTGCCCTAGACTAAAATAACCATGCTTATCGAAGCATAGTTCCAACCCTATACTATCTTAGTCCTGGCCTAGGCCTAAGATAAAAGGCATATGATTACATGTTGAATGGAAAACTAACTTGGCAGACTTATAAACAAATCCACTTTAAAATCATCGTCATCTTCATCTACTGCTGTGTTATAATAATAAATAAATAAAAATAAACCAAAATTTCAGGTTTGTTTCAAAACTTAGATAAAAGACGTGAGTTCAAGGGTTTCAGTATATATTTATTATATATGTATTGTGAAAGGCATGCATGACTGTGTCATTAATTCAGTACAATCAATTTTCGAACAATTCATTTGAATAAAGGAATTTAAGTTATAATGTGCTTGCTTTTATGTCGTATTTTATTACAATACGGTCTGCTATCTAGGAGAGAATATTTCTGATTTTGTTTATAAATGATGCGGGCGTTCGAGATACCATTAAATTATTGGAAAATGTCGATTTGTGATTTCATAAAGCTGGTGAGTCAGGGCAGTAAAAACCGGAATAACATATGGATGATAGACGCAATCTTAAAATTACGCGCTGACCATTCTAGCGACCTTTCCGGGTCCTGACAACGGTAGAGCCTTTTAATCCCACAGGAATTTTACAGCCTACTATTAAACAAGATGACCTTATCAAGTTCTTTACTTGGTCCCTAAAGTAAGCGACGTAAATCTTATAGAACGGTATTTTGCACACACCCAAGTATAGATCGATAACTTCCTAAGGGACCTCAGGCGAGTCTCATTTGAGTATTAATTGCCGTGTGATAAACCCATACAAAATTATATAATTCCCGAAATTGAAAAACATTAAAGGTTATAAAATCGAATTCTATGTGAATGAATTCGCGGTATACTGGCTAGTCATCGACATGATGTTATAGATTGAAGATAAACGCTGCTTAAACTTAGACATATACACTGCTATAAACTGGCCTGTAGTCGCCGGTCGTCCCTTACAAATCGTCTTAAACAAAGTATTTTATACATAGTAAGTCCAAACGACATCGGCAAGCAATGCCGTTACAGTCATGCAATAGAATTTATATTATCAATCACTAGCTGGCACTATGCTTTCATTTAAGAACCTTTGTATTTGCAGCTTTTAAATTGGATAATATTGGAAATATTACATATATTAATACTAATTAAGCCAATAAAACTTTGAAGAACATAAACATAAGTAGTACGATCTAGCAATCATATCCTTTATTTTGTTAGTTTATTTTGATTTTGCTGAATCTTGAAGGTCACAAAATCACACCATCCCTTACGAATGACCTTTGGCTAAGCGGATTATTGAATCTTGACGCGTCGATTTGGCATTTAGCACTACTGTAACATCTCAAGCCACTCATTCCCTACTCAGTACCCTATAAACAGTCCTGTAAAGCTCTTAATTCCTCAAACATAAAACAAGGCGCGTCAACTAGCCCAAGGCTGGTATTAAAATAGTAAAAAATACTACGGATCCTATCATTGTAACATTTTGAGATGCGAAACTTGTAAGGTTCAGGCTCAAATTCCGATAGTTTGTATTAAAATTTGGCCTAACATTAGGTACATACAGGCTACTTTATAAGCCGCAGAACCGAGTTGGTCATAAAGTACAAATTACCATTGCACGATCGCTCATACAAAGCTTCGAAACTAGCGAGCGACACCATTTGGATACAGAGAACCTTTTCAGATTGAACAAGCCAATGTCGCCCCTGTAACCTTTCCTCCCGTTTAAGTAAATTAATATTTAATCCCGAAGAAGTAATACGTACTAAAGCTAAGTCATAACTTGAAGCATTCCTCATAACTTTTATCTATGCGCACCTGTATATTGTTGACATACTACGGCATATGACGTAGTGGCTCCGCAAACACTTTAACATAGATGGAATGTTTTCGGCCACCTTTCCTTGTACATTTAAAGTGCATTATCTGATTATAGATTCTTTTAGAATTCTAGTGGTTTCCAATAGTATAATACTAATTCAAATTAACTATTGGAATTTGAACCCTAGACAATGGGCAACACACAATCAAACGCAATATTGGCAATACCATACGATCCTTGACTTAAACATTTCTCTTGAATATTTACAAAATCTTCGCTTCATTTCATAAGTACACATGATAGCGTCAATGGTAGAAAGAACGTCACTATTCTATATGATAATGGTCCTTAGTCTGATTTGATTCATTATGGAAACTTTGAAACCTGCATAACATAGATTTACCTACTCTCACATCGCTTCTCATGCTACTACGAAGTGATATTTGCATCGCAAAGTTTTACGCAACTTTAAACCTTATCTCTAAGCGGGATCTCGATGAAACTTTTATATCCGAAATGTGCAACGTCACTTTACTAACCATAACCAGACACGTTGGGCTCCGGCCGCCGACTCAGGGCATGGCGCAAGATACCATCAAAAGCGGTTAGACAGCTGTCTCGTTCATTTTCGCAGAAAATATGTTTTTATTATCATGACCGCGAAACTAGTTCGTCTAATAAACTTTACCTCTCATATTGACGTTCGAGCATATGTTTATTACGTATCAATCTTGGTACCCAAACAGTGGACGGCGTCGGTCAATGACCGACAAACGTGTAGTGCGTACAATCTCCTTGGCGGGTCGCGATCGCTCGCGGCTCCTTCTTACGGGCCGAATGCCATGCCGTGAGCGTTCCCATAGATTGATACACCCATTAGGCGGCCACATCACTCAGTCATGCTATAACCACCGCTCTTTACCGCGGCTCGGATGCTTCATTTCGCTTCGACAACGGACTCTCACAGGCAATATCAAAGAACATACGAAACCAATCCATCACTCTCGATATTTTTAGTTAAATAAAAAAAAATACTATCTGACTAATTTCAGCAAATAAATCAATGCTGTGACAAGACAAAAAAAATACATACATAAAATAGCAAGTCTGATTACTCACGCTATTTCAATATTTATCAGTATTTTATTATATAGAAGTCATAGGCGTGTGGTTGAATAGAAATACCTAAGTTAGTCAGACAAATAAACCCGCCTTGACCTTTCCTCGTAGCAAAATGCATGTCGCCCTATTTGCAGGCGTAAAACAATATCGATCGCTTTCGTCAGAGGTCGTGAAAGTGGCCATACCATTAGTTATTTATCGTCCACACAATAGAATACTTGATACCTAGAATTCTATGAGACATTTCCGATGTTTCTTTACAGTACCCCTAACTTCGGGTGGCTAAAATGGTTCAAGTTTCGTCTGTTGTTATATGATACGATCCGTGTAATCTTATCTGGGTGGTCTAAAATTTGTACGGTCCCTAACTGTAAGCTCTAGAAACGCGTTTTGAATTATAAATACATAATATAATATAACTATATTAAGTATGATCATTATGATTTATATTCTACTGTTCTATTCATAATCATATCAAACTCATTCACTAAAACTGCAATTGTCTGGTTAGAGTCTGAATTTTTAGGTCGTTAGCATTTGTAGAGCAGAAATAAAGCTACGAACAAAGTATGACAACGGCGCAGCAAAAATCGATGTGTTGCTTTCAGCTTTCTAGGATAGCTGGAAACTCTACTGATTCATTATTCAGGGATGTCGTTGCTATATAGTTTTGAACTTTTCTTTCTGTCAGTAGTTTTTCGTTTCATTTCCTCACAGACAAGAAACTTCGCCATCGAACCCTCTTCCATAACTTTGAAGAATCTTTTTTTTTCGCAGTAATGTGTAATTCCTGTAAGTTATGTATGAATAGGGTTGCCAGATGGCCGGTATTTCCGGGATCCGGAATCTTATCCCGTGTCCAGTAATAAGGCCTAATTGTCCCGGATTTCGAAATCCTAGGAAATGTAGATTTTTAGGACAGGCGGACCTAAGACCCCGGCTCATAAAACCTGGATATTAAGACCACCCGCATGGCGGACCTTGTTTTTTTAGGAGGCGCTCCGGGTCATTAACGGATAATATACTTATTAGATTTGTTTAGCTGTTATTGTCCCGGACGTGGTAAGTTTCGATCTGGCAAACCCTATGTATGAATTAAATATCTGAATGTTGCACTGGCACACAAAATGTCATGCTCGAACTTATGCACCATATTAATCGCAAATGGACATCTAGATCCAATTCCAGCGCGTGAAGCTTCTTGTTTCGTATCTCAGCTTACGGTCGGCAATGGGTTACGACCAATATGGGAATGTCGCGTTCGAACGTCCGATTTTGAAAATATCGAAAGAATCCTATCGTTTGTACTCAAGCCATTCGAGATTAGACGGCCCGGACGTCTCACAGAATCGATTTTCGAGAATAACCACCCATAAAGCCACCCATGAAGATGTTATGACTTATTCGGCGGTCTGCATGGATCGATAGAACCTTCGCGACTCCTGCAAGTCTGCCGACTCGAGATTTCAATGTTCTGTAAAACAATAAATTAGAAATTCTTTTTGCGAGAAAATTAGATCTCTGTAATGTGACGACACTGCTGATTTAATAATATTGAATTGTTCTATGATGTCGAAGTACTACTGAAAGAATAAGAATATTTTCATTTCTGATCTTTCTTAGCATTGAGCTGTGAGGTTAAAACATGGTTCATTGCATTCGTCACCCCGAGACGCTAATTGGACTCGTGAGACTCTTCAAACCGGAACAGAATGTACATTATGCAGTTATCTGGTAACAAAACAATCCTCTATTTTTGTGAACGTCTCTCATATGCGTGTGACCTAGCATCTGTCAATAAATAGAGTTGGATCGAAGGCTTGGCCATCCCTAGTAGTTTCTAGGCCGTGCGACGCGATGGCCTAGTCGCTTATCGAAAGGCTAAAGATTCTTCGTGCCTGACTAAACTTACAAAGCATGGAAGAGACAAAAATTACGCATATTAAAGAAAATACTAGCAGAAAAACTTTAAAGGAAATTGAATGAGAGTGCGGTACGGTACGATTGTTAATTCCTCTTAAACGTCAAACATTCAAATGGTGAGAGAACTGTAAGTTTGTTTAAGTTTGACCTAGTTCAGTTTGTAAAACCTAGCTACGTCACTTCCTATTGAATGAGCATTTGGTGAGCATTCTGCCAGAGAAACTGATGCTCTTATTATTGAAAACCAATGTTGTCAAAGATAGACAAGTATTTTCTTATCTTATTGATTAAAAACTAGCGACCCGCCCCGGCTTCGCACCGTTTTATTAAACGTATAAACCTTCCTCTTGAATCACTCTATCTATTAAAAAAAACCGCATCAAAATACGTTGCGTAGTTTTAAAGATTTAAGCATACATAGGGTCAGAGAAAGCTACTTTGTTTTATACTATGTATTGATATTTGTGCAACTGCCTTTAAAGAACACCTAATGCGATAGCATACTTATTTAAATAGTCTCAATCAATAATACATCGCTTTTGATTTACCACGGTTTTGCTATAGGGTACATCTCAAAATCTTTGGTATTAGAGCCAATAGTATTACACTGTATTACTATGTATTGTATGTATTATTTTACCCACTACTGGGCAAAGACCCTGATCCCTTCAAGTTTTTTCATAGGAGTCAGTTCGTCGCGCCATCGCTTTCTCGGTCAGCAAATCACGTATAAAATTAATAATGTGGAGAATATCTTCCTACTGATAACCAAAATAGCTTCGAATAGGTACAGTTAAATCCACAGTGTTCCACAAAAAATGCTCGCCACATATGGTGCAGCTACTAGATTAACTGCGGGGTCGGGTGTATTAGTTATGTAGATAATGACATATTTTGTCTTTGGCCGGGCTATGCTTACGTGGTAGCTAGATACAATTTATTTAGTCTATATCGCTCGGGGATATCTGGCGGTACGATGAAAGATGCTGATCAGTATCGCATATATCGCTCATTGTTCAGTGGATGTTAAAGTCTCTTTAAATCCTAGTGTCATCCTTTACACCCTGTGACCTGTGGGTCAATTATACCATTGGGCGTTATTTGTTTAAAGCAATGATGGGACTGCCCAGATACTGTAGTGCGTCTGGCATGTTTGCTGACGCTCACGTTAAGGATTTTTAAGCTGTGGTTCGCAACAAAATAACATTTATTAGACACAGAATGCTGTCAACACCAGTCTGCTAAGGGTTCTGACTGATGGACATTGCAGTAACCTGTAAAGACACTGGATGTCAAGCCTGATTTACCCTACCCATGTGCCAAACAAATTTATTATTATATAAATTAATTCCATGTTTTGTGTGTGCATCTATTTTTTTACCGACTAATATATATGTATTCCAACATTATACCTACTTAAATAATTAACTTTGTGCTGTCAGAATCACATAATTTAACATTACACATGTTAAACCCATTATTTGGTAAGACAATTTTAAGAGCACGATATGTAGGCCAAGCACAGGGATTGATGTCTGGGGTAGAATAGACAAATATGACATTGTATCGTTCGACAAACATTCCGCTAATTCACATAACATCATCTAGCCTAAGCCTAGCTGGGTAAGAAGAAATTATTGAAGTCAAAGTAATGCATATCAAATATTTTGGTATTCGATACGACGTAATTTTTCTCTATTCTTTGAAATACCTTGGCTAACTAATGCTGAGCTTGGCCTACAGGAGTTTCGGAAATCACCAATTTTAAATAAAAAATGACCTACCTCAAATTTACCCTAACCTAAAATTAGTAAAGACGGTCGCCTACGGAATCGGATGATGTTTTCTTTACCTGGTAGTCGTGTAGGTGTAGAACTCCTAACAAAACACTCCACTCCATCCTTAATTAAATAAAAACAATACCGGCTTTTGTGGCGACTAAAAATAAAGCAAGATCCTCGATCAAGGGTCAATAACGACTTGATTATTTTTATGCATAACTCAAATAATGTTGTTTCCCTTATCCGATAAACCTGAGCTTTTATTGATATCAGAAGGATTTCTGATATCCATAAAAACTCAGGTTAGGAAGATCAAATTATAGTTACCTGCTCCGGATTCAAGTACCTATTACTAGTTGTAGGTAGGTCCTGAATGGTGTAGGCGCTTCGTTGTTTATGGCATAAATTCGCTAGGTCTACGCTTTTCTACTATCTATTAAATTCAATTTATTGTAGTAGTCCTTATTGACTTTAATTTGCACGACGCTGCCCACTATAGTTTCAAGTTTCAATTATTTATTCCGTAAGTTACATGTTATATCTTCTTATTTTTTACGAATTAGTTACTTAAAGATAAACATGTACCGATTGATACCCAAATTCCCAAACTCGCACAAAATGGCCTTTAAGGTTTTAGTGCCTACAAGTTTAAAGATGATTTTAGGGATTAGGACACTAATACTGCCCATAGCGCGACTGGCAAATTTTAATATTTCCAGGCTTCGACTCAAAATAATGCCTTTCGTGTTCTGAAATTTGAACTTTCATTCATATCTGCCGCCATTTTGCATCTTCCTATATTATTATGGAGGTAATTTATTTCAAAGTTTAGCATGCAATTTATTTAAAATGTCGGATGTAAGTAAATTATTTTAATTACATTACATACATTGAGTACAATGTACGTAAAATATTTGTCCATGATCTGCAACATTGTATAATTTTACTGTGATGTTACTGGACTATGGCAAACGCAAAGCAATAAAATCACTTTTGATGGAGGTTATATAAAATTACCTAGCAATATTTACTGGAACTTTTGTAGCATCTAGAAAACCTTTGCAAAATAGAGGGCCTCCTAGGAATAATGTAGGTTCGGAGCGGCAAGTTGTAAGCTCTCGACGAAGGTATTATCAAAACCTTAAATATACAGGGTGTTAGTATGAACAGTCTTATCCTTGAAACCAGAGGTTCAGTACCATGAGTAGAGTCCAAAACCGATGTATAGAGAGAAGGTTCAAACTACGTTTAGGGATCTCAGGGACAATGCCGATTACCTGAAATGAAAAGGATTATTGTTACCCCCAATTATTATTTTATTATATGAGCATTTCATAGTAATAATGTCGCCCATGAAAGCGCAGTGCGCTGAAATGGTAAGGTTAGCACAAAGAACTTGTTCTATACTCTAAGCTTCGTTATATAAAGTGCTTTTTATAAATACTCTCTTATTTGATTCTTAAAACACCGTGTCTCGGATCATTTATTCACTTAAAAGGTCTTTGAAAGGAAACCACAAATGCTTCCTTACGCCTTGATGGCGCAGCTTTGACGCAACGCAACGCTTTTGATATAATGATTATTTGCAAGAAACTTACAAATATTCCGTTTATAGTTACTCTATGTTGTGAATAGTAAAATTGGAAAGAAATGTAAACATGCATTCTGATAAATCCAAAATCTTTAGGGAAAATGAATAAAAACTTAGTTAGTTGCGTATCATGCCCCCTCAATCCTATGGGTTGTTGGTAGTTTGTAAGTTAAAACAGTTTGTTGAGATTGAGATTCACCGTTTCTCTCTATCTTACGTAAGTTTAAAATTAAGTTAGTGGTCGCGAATGAACGCCGCCGTGACGACCGGTTGCTCCTCAAAAGAACAGTTGTTAGCGACTGGTTGTGATTAGCCGTAAAAACACGTCATATCCTAAGATCATGACCCGTGGGAATATGCAACGGGTGCAAAACGTACTACACCAATATTTTGCCTTTGACTGTATTATATAAGATCTGACATATGTATAATGATTTTAAATTCTTGCAAAAAACGATTGATTTCATTTGTTGGTTTCCACCAATATTTAGGGCTCTTAGAAATCTGGAATGAACATAGGGATCATACAGTAGCCATCATAATTTCAACCGCATGTTTACACCCACTGTTGAGTATAGTCCTCTTTTAACGTGCATGGTTAATGTCAACGAACCATGCAGCATAACGTCTGCCCTTCGCGATTTGTTAACATTATAACGTTTATTTATCGCGTACCTTTTGACAGTGTGTATGTTTCACTTGCATTCACTGAAAAAATTTTTTTGTTATTCGTAACACAAACTTTGGTAACTAGCAACCTAAAAAAAGTGACTACATAACTAAGTGCTACAAGCAACATAACCTAGTTTTGTAAAATAAGTTATGTTACTAGTTGGCTTCTGATGTTTGTTATAAATAAACAAATGCTTATCTAATTATTACTAAACAGTTTGGATAATATGTACCAAGCCACTCATAGTTATGTACCATGTAATCTTCTGTTTTTATTAAAAATTAACAAACAAATTAGATACAAATAAGCAAACCTTTATTGGCAAATAGATAACTGACAGTCTGTGAGTAGCATATTAGTTTTGTAAATTCTAATCAAGCTTTTTGGTTACAGTTTGTGAGTAGCATATTAGTTTTGTAAATTCTAATCAAACTTTTTGGTTACAGTTTGTGAGTAGCATATTAGTTTTGTAACTTCTTATCAAACTTTTTGGTTACTACTAGACGCCAGCTCAATAGTTTTTGGATATGAATAACAGAGCTATGCTGTTACCTCAAACTAGACTGATTGCAGCTTCTCAGTTTGGTTTCTTCTAGCTTGTAATTTAAGCGAGTTCTCGGCTTTTTAGGGTCGACGCTGACCTGACTCGGCAGGTCTCAAAATTGTAACACTCTCGAAACACTTGGAATTGTTTATTAGGCAAACATTTGAACAAGGTTGAGTGTGTGAATGTAAAGCCAAAGCAGGGTTCGAACGTCTTTCAGAACCCTGCGTTCTCGTCAGCGCGATCTAGCGCTGGGCCATTTTTACTAGCGACATCTAGTTAACTTTTTAGTCAATACTTTACCGTTAGACAATGTTTTCGCATGGTCTGCTAATGTGGAAAATTAAACAAAAACGATCATTTAGTTAGCAACAATATATATTTTATTATTAAAAAAATATGTACCAGTTTGCAGAAATTGTTTCCTAGTTTTTTGTCAACAAACACTGCTGCTTCGATGGACGCCATTGTCGTTTTTATTGCGTTCTTTGTTGAAGTTACATTTGAAATAGTCGTAACGTTACACGCAACAAAACCTTTGATTCGATTTAAACAAATGGTTTTGTAATTTTACTCAAACTCATCAAAGCTATAACTAAATAGTTTTGTTATTGATAATTACACTCAGGTTGGCTGCAGTAACCAAACAAGCTTTGTGTTGCCATTAACATAAAATATGCTAAATAATAACTAAACACAATTTGGCAAAATCAGTTATGTACAATTTAATTGAAGTAGATGGTTATGTTTAATCAAACTTTGTTTGCTAGTTATCAAAGTTCATCTTACAAAACTAGTTTAGCTAATTAGTTTTTTCAGTGTTTCCATCGCTTTACAGCTACCGTGGTCACAGACTGTTCGGATTTACTGCCAAAAATTAAGGGCAGTATCCACGACTACCAAGTCGTCTTGAGAATCAGGAATGATCGATTTCATAGTGCGACCTGTGGTGCGACACACTACACTGACCATGTCTGACTGTAGTACTGCGGTGAATACCAGCAATAAATACCCGATAAATAAATGTTATAAATTCTGAGCAGATAGCAGAGCGCCTCACGGTTTCACCCGCGTAATTCCCGTTCCACTGGGAATCCGGGGATAAAATATAGCCTATGTATTATTCCAGACTATAATCTATATCTGTACCAAACTTCATCCATATCCGTAAAGTAGTTTTTACGTGAAAGAGTAACAAACATCCATCCATACTTACAAACTTTCGCGTTTATAATATACAAGCGACCTGCCCCGGCTTCGCACGGTTTTATATACGTATAAACCTTCCTCTTGAATCACTCTATCTATTAAAAAAAACCGCATCAAAATCCGTTGCGTAGTTTTAAAGATTTAAGCAGTCAAAGGGACATAGGGAAATGGGGACAGAAAAAGCGACTTTGTTTTATACTATGTAGTGAAGTGATGTAGTGATGAAGTAGGATTATCAAAGTAAACCACGTAGAATGTACTAGAACATTCTTATTTCCCAGGCATCGGCAAGCTCTCGGGCGAGGGCAAGCAGCTTGCGGACCCCGAGGTTCTCCGGCGGCTGACGTCATCAGTCTCTTGCGCGCTGGACGAGGCGGCGGCGGCGCTCACGAGGATGCGCAGCGACCAGCCCGCGCCTGTGCATCGACACAACCAGCAGGATAAGAAGTATGTACCAGTTGTAGTTCATTATGGGCCCCGCAAATGCTATTTTTAAAATCAATATGAATAAGTCAAAAATTGACGTAAATTTCTGAAAAAAATATATGTTTCTTACAGAGTACAATTCGCTTACATTTACACAATCAGGTGAAGGTCGCTCGATAGAAAAAAATACCAAAGTTGCTCTTTTTATAAAACATTTTCAAAGCTGTGCCTAAAATAATAAACTTTTTGACCTTATTTTTACACCAATCTTTAGATAAATCATTTTTCTAGTACATATCGCTGAGGTGGATGTTGTAGTGTTATTTTCCTATTAATGATGCCTAAACACCTACAAAACCACGAGCGGGGAAAACTTCCTGGCCTAAATCTTCCAACAAGGGGGCCTTAAGAGCCGTCACACACAGAAGCCGTGGCCGGGCCGGAGGCGAATGCGTGCGAGTTGTATCCTATTGAATCAGATGGAAGATTACACATACACCGGAGGCGGTGGTGGTGCGGTATCAATAGGAAACACCCGCACGCCTTCGCCTCCGGCCCGGCCACGGCTTCAGTGTGTGATGGCTTTTAATGAATAGTTACACAGTTACACTGTTCAATAAGCCAGAACTTAAGTTTACTTTTGAAGAATTGCATTGCGGAGGCATTGATGAACGTAGATGAAAGATGGTTATAAACAGCCGGCCTCATATCATGCGTCAGCTGCGATGATTTTTTGTTGTTTTGTTTACTTAATTCCAAATTATACAGAAATAAGTATATTTCGAAATTGATAAGAAAGTAAATAAGTTGTTAATGTTGTTGATATAAACATTGTATCAAATCGCAATTCAAAAATTCAAAGTGCTTTATTTCCTTAAGACCTTACAGGACACTTGGACACGTCATAAAATACATGTTAAAATAATTGAAATTATGAAATAAAGTGCTCACTTTGATTATTGTTCACTTCGGTCTATTTAGGTAAAGTAAAGAAGCGAACAAGAAACCTTTACCTTGTTAGGTTGTTAGTTTTAGAGTTGGAGCAAAGCTCGTCCCAAGCTTTTTTATCATTTAAATAATCAGATATTTTATAGTAAGCCTTTTTACAAAGAATAGTTTTGATAATTTGTTTGAATTTATTTACCGATAATTTTTGCAACTCACTTGGAGTTTTGTTGTAGAAGCGTATACATTGCCCTTTGAAAGATACATTAACTTTGTTTAATCTAGTTGTGGGCAAAGCTAGTTTATTCTTATTTCTAGTATTAACATTATGTATGTCACTATTTTTAGTTAACCTATTGATATTTTTATGAGTGTACAACAAGTTTTCATAAATATATTGACATGGTACTGTCATTATGTTTATTTCTTTGAATTTATTGCGGAGAGATTCTCTGGGACCCATATTATAGATTGCACGAACAGCCCTCTTCTGCAGCACAAATACGGTGTTAATGTCTGCAGCGTTCCCCCACAGTAGTATACCATAAGACATAATACTATGGAAGTAGCTGAAATAAACAAGTCTAGAAGTATCCACGTCTGTAAATTGACGGATTTTTTTGACTGCATATGCTGCAGAACTGAGTCTCTTCGATAGCTTATCTATGTGTGGGCCCCATTGAAGCTTACTATCTAGAGTGATTCCTAAGAATACGGTACTTTCTACAATGTCTAACGTTTCTCCTTTCACGTTTACATCAGCCTTAACTTGTTTCACATTAGGTAGAATAAATCTAATACATTTCGTTTTGGTTTCGTTAAGCAAAAGATTATTGACGCTAAACCAGTGGACAACTTTTGAGATTGCATTATTCACATCGTCGAAATTTGTAGTTTGTCTTTTCATTTTAAAAATTAAAGAAGTATCATCAGCAAATAATACAATCTCGTGATTATTCTTTACAAGATCAGGCAGGTCGTTAATATAAACTAAAAACAGGAAAGGACCGAGGATAGAACCCTGCGGTACACCCATAGTAACTACAGACCCCGAAGACCGTTTCCCATTAATGTCAACTCTTTGTATCCTGTCACTTAAGTAAGATGAAAGAAGATCCAAAGAGGTGTCATTTATTCCATAGTGATGTAGTTTCCTGATTAATGTCTTATGGTGTACACAATCGAATGCTTTTGACAAGTCGCAAAAGACGCCTAAAGCGTCTTGCGACTTCTCCCAAGCATCAAAAATATGTGATACCAACTCTACACCAGCATCAGTAGTTGACCTGCCTCGAGTAAACCCGAATTGCTTACAATGTAGCAGGTCATTGCCATTGAAATGCCTGAGCAATTGATGTAAAATAAGTTTTTCAAAAACTTTGCTGAATGTAGGCAGTACTGATATCGGTCTAAAGTTGGTGGGGTCAGACCTACTACCCGATTTAAACAGTGGAGTTATTTTACTATGTTTCATGAGATCAGGAAATACGCCACAATCAATGGACTCATTGAATATGAAAGCTAAATCTGGTGCAATTATATTAATCAAAGGTTTAATAATTTTAACAGAAATGCCCCAGAGATCTGCAGTTTTCTTAATATTTAAAAGTTTAAAGGCTTTAATTATATCTTTGTCATCAACATGATTGAAATTAAATTTATTTTCGCATTTAGGTACATTTTCTTTAAGTAGAGACTCAGCGATTACTTGAGAAGAGTTAAGACACTTAGTAGTAGAGATTGGAATATTAGTAAAAAAGTTTTCAAATGCTTGGGCTACTTCAACATCATTTTTGATTGAAGAGTTATTAATTTTTAAATTTTTAAATTAGTAATTATTAATATTCCGAGTAGTCAGCACAAATCTAAATAGGAACTTACCTTTGTTTAACAACACAAAGTCATACAACGAAATTGAATTGTTTTTATTTTAATTTATCGCTTTGTTCTGTATTCGCGCTTCACGAATTGTTTTTATTTAGTGAATAGTAATTGCGACGTTATCACTGTTTTATTATAATTGCTGGTTAAAAAGCTAACCATTTACACGCGTGCTCCGTAAAAAATGTCACACATTCAACAATATATTCTCGGCCTTGTGGAAGGCCCAAGGGAAGAAGGATGTATTTTATTAAATGTCTAATATAAAGTTTAGTCACAGTTGGTCTGCAACACAACTTACTGCAACTTATAGTAATAAGAATAAATAGTGGAATAAGGTTTAAATGTACAGACACTTTTTAAAAGCCCGCAAAAAAATGTCACACAATCGGTTTTGTGGAAGGCCCAGGGAAAGAAGGTGAATAATAATAAAGTAGTAATTCAATTCTGTTGAAATTAAATACGAAATAATTCTCCATTAAGACCATAGGCTTATATAATAATCTAGCCAGTAGGTACTTAATAATATCTCACAAACAAATGATGAAACTCCGAGAATTGAGTCAAACCCGTCGATCGCCTCTCGCGTCACGATTGAGACCACTCTCGTCGCGATCGAGGCTCGACTGACAATGATCATTGAAGCTTTGATCTTATCTGACTTATCCTAAAACAATCTCTATTCAGACAGTTATAGGATCGTTGATAATTGTAGTATGAAAAATTCCAGCCAGCAGTGCGGTTCGACCGCGACGGGTACGACGCCGACCGTGGCGACGAGCGTCGGTGCGGATGGCGCGCCGTCGCTAGCCGAGGCGTGCTCGGACGGAGACGTCGGGACGGTCAAGAAGTTGCTGACTGAAGGGCGCTCGGTCCACGAGACCACGGAGGAGGGCGAGTCGCTGCTGTCGCTGGCGTGCTCGGCGGGGTACTACGAGCTGGCGCAGGTGTTACTGGCTATGCACGCGAGCGTCGAGGATAGAGGCATCAAGGTAATTGGCAAAGAACATGTTCGTTTTTGTGATCTGTTGATATTTGTTCAGGGTGTTCTGGGTGTTTTCTATGTATAAAAATAGTGTTTCTAAGAAGTATATCAGTTATCTAGTACCCACAACACAAGCTATGCTTAGCTTGGGGCTAGATGATGATCTGTGAATTGTCCAGCTATTATAATTATTATTGTGTAATATTGTACAGGGTGACTGCACGCCGCTAATGGAAGCAGCATCGGCCGGTCACGTGGACATAGTGCGGCTGCTGGTCGCGCACGCGGCGGACTGCAACGCGGTCTCGGGGTCCGGGAACACGCCGCTCATGTACGCGTGCGCGGGCGGCCACGAGGAGTGCGTGCGCGCCTTGCTGGACAACGGCGCCAATGTCGAGGACCATAACGAGAATGGACACACGCCGCTTATGGAGGTATACTCTAACTTTAATTCTAGATCTAGAATCTAGAGCGATTTGTTACGATATCTGTTTGCAGTACATTATGTACTAAAACGTACACGATCCAAATCCAAGTGAGATGAGAATGAGATTTGTTTTCCTCTCACTCTTTTACTCAACTATTTTATTTAAACTGTGTATAGTGTTTAACAGCTTTTATAAAATGTGCCACTTAACATGTGTACTAAGCCTTATAGGGGTGATTTTCTCATAAGACTAGGAAAAACGTCGCCGCACTTTACGAATAAAATATCGAAATTATCCACAAAATGTCAGTCAAATAAGTCATTTCATAAGTGGATACTCATATAATAATAATAAATACATTTATTTACCCAAAACAAAAGAAAAACACAAGAATAAAAATTAAATAAAGTACCTACAAAAAGTGCATGCATAATCTCCCCATCTTAGCATATTGTAGTGCTAAGCATTCCCCAATAATGCTCTGGTTTTCAGTTATATACTGAATATACCTACATATACTCGAAAATAAACAATCCTCGACACCCCATCTATGTATAATCACGAATTCACGACTCTGGGTAAGAGAAACCAAGATTTTCGTAACTTAAACCATTCGTCTCCCCCAGGCCGCATCAGCAGGTCACGTGGGCGTCGCGAAGATCCTTCTAGAACACGGAGCCGGTATCAACACCCATTCCAACGAGTTCAAGGAGTCGGCGCTAACCCTCGCCTGCTACAAGGGACACCTCGACATGGTCCGGTTCTTGTTAGCAGCGGGGGCCGACCGCGAGCATAAGACGGATGAAATGCACACGGCGCTTATGGAGGCCAGTATGGATGGTCATGTTGAAGTGGCCAGGCTTCTGTTAGACTCCGGGGCGCAGGTAAGAATCTTAGTTAATTCTGGTATAGACTAAAAGGGGTATTATGCTACACGTTATTCAGGGACCCTAACCCTAAGCGTGGTATAATAAGATTTAGGGTCACTAACGGACGGACCCGGACGATATTCATGGCCCCGTAGTTAGGGCCCTGAATAACGTGTAGTGTAATACCGCTTTAAACCGTGTTCTAGGGCAGAGGTCATTTACCTGCAGCTCTTTCGATGTAAAATTGCAGCTCTTAGGTTCAATACCCAGAAAAGAATAAATGTATTATTTTAGTATGAAAACTATTAAAATATGTAGTGCAATTGAAGAGTAAGGGCCATGTCATGCATATTGAAACAAATAAAAATTATGGCTCTTTTAATACTTGGAAATTTCAATTTTTATACTTTTGGCTATATTGTCTCAAAAGGTTGCTGACCTCTGGTCTAGGGTCGTCAAGCTAGGCCCTCTTATAAGAACCCTATATCTCTACATAAAGTGAAAGTATTTTATCACCTTTAGACCCTATGACCCTAAATGACCTTTAAAGGACTCTTGGACACGTCACAAAATTCATGTTACAAATAATTAAAACTAGGAAATAAAGTGCTCACTTTGATTTATTTTAACTTATACTTATTAATTATAGACACCAAGCGTGACATATCCCTAGTCAACTTGTTCAATACTCAGTAACTTCTTCTTTTTCGGGACCTTATCCCACTCTAAGTGGGGTCGGCACAACATGTATTCTTCTTCCATTCTACTCTGTTATTCGTCATCTCCATACTAACACCTCAATACTCAGTAACTATTGCAGTCATAATATAAGTTTATAATATCAGTGTGACTCTCAGGTGAACATGCCGACTGACAGCTTCGAGTCCCCGCTAACACTGGCGGCGTGCGGCGGCCACGTGGAGCTCGCCATGTTACTGCTGGAGCGAGGAGCTAACATCGAGGAGGTCAACGACGAGGGGTACACGCCGCTTATGGAGGCTGCGAGAGAAGGTATATCACACTTGTATTATAAATGCTATAGTTTGGATGGATGGATGGTGAACGGATCGGACTGAAATTTTGAATAGACGTAGTTTTAGGATGGGAATAAAATATTGGCTACTTTTTATCCCATAAATCAGTCCCCGTGGGAAAAAAAAAACCTGTAAACATTCCCATCGAAACTACGCGCTGAATGTAAATGTAATAAAAGTCGTATGTAACATTTGAGTGAAAGAGACTTCAAATATATTGCGCCATAAATTGTACATAATTATTGCAGCGAGATCGCTTTCCACACATCCACCAAACTTTTGACTTTGAACTCTAGACAAAAACGTTTTCACTGGGTAATTTAAAACACACCGATAACTGTTCTTAACCCTCACTGTTTAACCCTTAGGTCACGAGGAAATGGTCGCCTTACTGCTCGGTCAGGGCGCGCAAATCAACGCGCAAACCGACGAGACGCAGGAGACCGCGTTAACCCTCGCCTGCTGCGGCGGATTCCTTGAAGTCGCTGACTTCCTCATCAAGGCGGGCGCGGACGCCGAGCTCGGGGCCTCCACGCCTCTCATGGAGGCCTCGCAGGAGGGACATCTTGAGCTAGTGCGGTGAGGTTTTATGATATTCATATATAGAACGCCAATTATTCGAATTAATTGGAACCTGGGTCGATTCGGATAATCAGACATAGAATGTTAGTAAAGAGAAACGAACATTATAGTAACAACATTTATATGTGTGTATGTAATGTAGTGTCTTGCCACTACATAGGACCCTTGTTGTAACCTCGTCAAACGAAATAAACGAAACTTTAGTATTGAACAGGGATAAAAACTTCAATGTTTCCCCTTGTAGGTTGAGCTAACGGCGCGGCGCTTAAAGAAGGTCGTAAAGATTTCAATGAGGCGGTCACTTGGTTTCGTAGCGCAGTTAGTTAGCGCATCCCGTACTAGGGGACCCCAACGGCTTTCGGTTCTTCGCGAGATATGGCCGGCCCCCTACCACTTCAGCTTGCTAATTCTTTGAGCTATGTCGATAACTTTGGTTCTCTGTCGGATGTATTCATTACGAATCCTATCCTTCAGAGAAACTCCGGGCATAGCTCTTTCCATAGCTCGCTGAGCGTGAACTATGTAGTGATGTGTCGAAATAAATGTTTTCCATTCTATTCTTACGTCAAAACCATCTTAAAAACGGATTACATCAACTAGAATGTTCTCTCCAGGTACCTAATCTCTGCGGGCGCGGACGTGCAAGCCCAGACTCAGACGGGCGACACGGCGCTCACGTACGCCTGCGAGAACGGACACACGGACGTGGCGGAGACGCTGCTGCGCGCCGGCGCGCACCTCGAGCACGAGAGCGAGGGAGGCCGCACGCCGCTCATGAAGGCCTGTCGCGCCGGGCACGTCTGTACCGTGCAGTTCCTCATTGGCAAGGTTTGTATAAACATTTATACAATACAATACAAAAATCCTTGACGGTTTCCACACACTGAAGCCAGAGGCGGAGCGGAGGCGAAGGCGTGCGAGTTGTATTCTATTGAATCGTATGAAAGCCTACACATACACCGCAAGCGGTGGAGGCTAGGTGCTATAGGAAAAACCGGCACGCCTTCGCCTCCGCTCCGCCTCCAGCTTCAGTGTGTGGAGACTTTTATTGTACACCAGAAAAAGAACATTACATAGAAACATCATTCAGAGAAAGAGTGGCTCCCTGATAAAAAATTTACATTGCTGCAAATTTTTGCTATGAAATTGTTTATAGCATAGTGAACTTTTTGCACCTCCATAGAATGAATGAACTAACACTTTATTGTACCTTATTTTATTTTAATTTAGATGGAAAACAAACAGCTTAAAATTACTTATATTAATAAGCTTAACATTTTTCACCTAAACTAAAATATTATACAATACTTATTGTATTAATTAATATTATACAATACTTATTTTATTAATTAATATTATAAAAATTATTATTATACAATACTTATTGTACCTTATTGTAGAGTAACGGCTCAACTAATCAACATTGTGATACCCCCAGGGCGCAGATGTGAACCGTATGACGGCGAACTGCGACCACACGCCGCTGTCCCTCGCGTGCGCGGGCGGGCACGTCGACGTGGTGAAGTACCTCCTAGCGTGCGACGCGGACCCGTTCCGCAAGCTGCGGGACAACTCCACCACGCTCATCGAGGCGGCCAAGGGCGGGCACACGGCCGTCGTGCAGCTGCTGCTAGACTACCCACATTCCGTCATGATGACCAGAGGCGGTGAGTCACCTGTGTACCCGTCCGCAAGACGTAAAGTCTTGTCTTGATAGGGTCAATGAGTACTGCAAGACGAGAGAGTGATGTCATGTCTTGACAGTAAAAAAAAAAACCTAATTTCTCCGTTGGTTAAGCAAGAAATGTGCCAACGTTGGAAATCATTTGTTTAAAATTTTGTATAATAAACAAATTTGGTTTGATCTCAGTTTATGTACATGTTGATTTGGTACAGGTAACACAGTGTGCGAGGAGCCAGCGTCGAGCGGCTGCCTGAGCGCGGCGCAGGCGGCGGCGCTGGGGCTGGCGCACGCGCCCGCGCCCACCGCGCCCGCCGCGCGCGCCCTGCTGCCGCACCACCCGCACCCCGCGCACCCGCAGCCCCACCCCGCACACCCGCCCTACCCGGACAACGCTACCCATGTCTACATCGACGGTGAGTCTAAAGCCTCCAGCGGCTGCCTAAACAACGCTACTTTTTACCTTACAAGACTATTTAACTTCCAAGATGCAGAACATACTGTATTTACTACAAGCTGTATTGGAAAGCCCATCTATCGGCTGTTAGCTCTCACAAGTCTGTTTCCACTACATCTGCAGGAACGCCTCGTGGCTAGATAATGGTGTATGGATTATACAGCACTATTTATTTATTAGCTGTGAAAAAGGCTTCTAGAAATAGTATTAACTAAAAAGTATAGATCAATTCATCACCTTCCATGTCTACTCTCGTCCCTTAGTGTCCGAGCGGCCGCCCTGCCAGTGTCCCCCCAAGCCGGCGCACGCGCACGCGCCGGCGCCCGCCGCCCCGCACCCCGCGCCCGCCGCCGCGCCCCCTCAAGCACTCCCCGACGCCTTCGCCAAGGTCTACCTCGACGGTGAGTCTCATCATCAGCCTATATTAGTCCACAGCTGGACATAGGCCTCTCCCCTCTCACAGAGGTTTGTAACGACGACCTGGTAGCAGCATTTGTCGATCTCAAAGGATGGAGCGGGGCGAGGGTAGTCATTTGCTCTGCCTACTTACCCGGAGAGAGAGACAACCCGACAGGAGACTTGGCGAGGGTGCTAGACTACGCCGCCCGGAACAACGCCGAGCTTCTTGTTGGATGTGATGCCAACGCACACCACACAGCCTGGGGGAGCACGGACATCAACGCTAGGGGTGAGTTACTCTTTGACTTTCTTCTAGCTAACAATCTAACCATCCTTAACATAGGACGTAAACCGACCTTTGTAACCCGGGTTAGACAAGAGGTACTGGACATAACATTCGCTACTAACAACCTCGCCAGACATATAAATGACTGGCGAGTTAGCAATGAAAACTCCATGTCCGACCATAAACATATCAGTTTTGAGATAAAGGCCACCCTGGAATCTCAAATCATAACTTATAGGGACCCGAGGGCCACTGCCTGGGATGTCTTTATTGACAAACTAAGGCACATGCTCGAAGACTGCCCTAAAAGTATAAAAACCCGCGATAGTCTGGAATTGGCGGCAGCGGCCCTCTCTAAAGGCATCAGCAAGGCCTATGATGAGAGCTGCCCCCTCAAATCCAAGACCACAAAGCGACAAGTCACATGGTGGAACTCTGCGCTAGGTAAGCTAAGGAGGAAAACCAGGAAACTCTATAACAAGGCTAAAAGAACTCACATATGGGAGGACTATCTAAAAGCCTTAACAGAATACAACATAGAGATTAGGAAGGCTAAGAGGGCATCTTGGAGGAAGCTCTGCGAGGAAATAAAAAACATGCCTCAAAGTGCTCGACTTCATAAACTGCTCTCTAAAGCCAAAACTAATGACATAGGCCTCCTCAAAAAGGGAGACGGTTCCTTCACAACAAATGAAAAGGAAACCCTAGAGTTGCTGGCTTCGACCCACTTCCCTGGTTCGCGGCTAATAAATTCGGACCTGCCGTCACCTGCCCGCCCTTACAAGCCTCGAAACGAGGACTGGAACAGGGCGGCTAGAATTATAAGACCGAACCAGGTAAGATGGGCCGTCAACTCTCTTAAGACTAACAAAGCTTGTGGTGAGGATGGCATACTCCCTGTTTTATTACAGCAGGGAGTAGATGTCCTCACTCCTTATCTGGTCAAAATCTTCAGGGCGAGTCTCGCCTGGGGAACTGTTCCAGAACCATGGACCAACGTCAAAGTTATCTTCATACCCAAGGCTGGAAAGAAGGACTACAGCCAGCCAAAGTCCTTCAGACCAATAAGCCTAACTTCATTTCTTCTTAAGACCATGGAGAAGGTGGTAGACAGATACATCAGAGATGTGGCGCTAGTCACATCTCCCATCCACCACAGCCAACATGCCTACTGCAAGGGCAAATCCACAGAGACAGCACTCAGCAGTCTCATTGACAGAGTGGAGAAGGCTATGGAGGACAAGGAAATCGCACTCTGTGCATTCCTTGACATTGAAGGAGCTTTTGACAACTCCCCTGTGTCTCTACTGGTGAACGGGTTGACAAACAAGAATGTCGACCCGACCACCACCAGATGGATTGAGAATATGCTCACACACAGGATCGCAAAACTAGCCCTTCACCAATCAACCATTGAGGTGTCCACTGTTAGGGGTTGCCCCCAAGGTGGAGTACTATCGCCTATTTTATGGACCCTAGCAGTGGACCAGCTCCTGTGTCGACTGGCGGACCTTCGCATCGATGCACAAGGTTACGCAGATGACCTTGTGATTATCGTGAGAGGATTCTGCCAGTCTACTATATCTACCATCATGCAGCGAGCTCTCAACACAGTCAGCGACTGGTGCGGCAAAAACGAACTCTCAGTCAATGCTGACAAAACTGTGATTATACCATTCACAAACAAGCGAAGGCTAGACAAGCTTGTGAAGCCTACTTTAAGCGGTAAAATCACAACATTTTCCACAGAAGTTAAATACTTGGGCGTCACCATCGACCAAAAACTAACGTGGAACACTCACCTAGCCAACATCTTGCATAAAGCAAAGATGGCACTAGGAGCTAGCGGAAAACTTATGGGTAAAAACTGGGGCGTCAACCCCAAAATAGCCCTGTGGCTGTACACTGCCATTGTGAGGCCGATCATAACATACGCCTCCATGGTATGGTACGACAAGGCCACTCAGTCGACCGCAATAAATAAACTAGGCAGTCTACAAAGAACTGCCTGCCTTATGGCCACGGGAGCAATGTCAACATCCCCTGGACTCGCACTAAATGCATTGCTGGGACTGCCTCCTCTACATGTTTACATATATAAGGAGGCAATGACCAGCATGTATAGGGCCAGTACCATGGGGAGAAAGAACTGGCTCTCCCAGAAACTGAGATCTCTGCAAGACTCAGTGATGGAATCCCCGATCATGAGCATGACATCTGATGTCATGCTCCCCAGACATGTGTTTGAAAAACACTTCAAAGTGGAACTGCCTTCCAGGGAAGACTGGTTGAACAGCCAACTACCCTGCAAGGACGGATGCCTTAACTGGTATACAGATGGTTCCAAAATGGGGTTGTACGTAGGCTGTGGAGTATATGGAGAGCGACCAAAGTTTAGCAGCAGCACAAACCTGGGTAATTACGCCTCCATCTTCCAAGCAGAAATATATGCCATCCTAGAATGTGCTGATATAAATCTGCAAAAGCGCTACACCAACCAAACAATCTACATTAACTCTGACAGCCAGGCTGCCCTCCTAGCTTTGGATTCGAAGGTCATCACGTCCAAGCTAGTCGAGGACTGTCTGTCACGTCTGAACGCTCTGGGCTCAAACAACAGAGTTGTCCTCAGATGGGTACCGGGGCATGCGGGAATCAACGGCAATGAGTGTGCCGACGAACTCGCGCGTTCCGGGGCCAAGGGAACTCAGTTGGGCCCAGAACCGATCTGTGGCATACCTAAGAGTCTGGCACACAGAAACCTCCTGAATCTCTGCTACGAGGAATCGACCAAGCTCTGGAAGAATTCCTCAGGTATGAACCATTCAAAATCATTGATTAAAGCCTTCGATAAACGGTACACCAACCGAATCCTAGCGCTAAGCAGAAACAACCTTCGCATTATGACAAGAGCCCTTACTGGACACTGTTGCCTTAACAAGCACATGTTCAATCTAGGGCTAAGTGACTCACAATCATGCAGATTCTGCGAGGAGGCGGTGGAAACGCCTCTTCATCTGCTAGGTATGTGTGGAGCACTAATGCAAAAACGTAGCATTCATCTGGGCAAACACCTACTGAGCCCAGAAGAGCTAAAAGAAATCACCCCGAAGAAAATCCTACAGTTCCTAGCAGCTGCAAGGGTAAGTGGCGAATTATGAACGCCGCATCTTCAGGGGTGAACACACTAAGTGGCGAACACAATAGGCCTCTTTGGCCGCAGTGCTACGATAGCCACCTTGCGCAAATAAAAAAAAAAAATAGGCCTCTCCCAATGAGCGCCATAGCGCCCTGTCTTCAGCTTGACGCATCTAGCATCTGCCAGCAGTCTTTCGCAGATCGTCATCCCACCTGGCCGGAGGGCGTCCTACACTACGTTTACCGAGTCACGGTCTTCACTCAAGAACACGTTTACCCCATCGGTTGTCGTTCTTCGCGAGATACGGCCGGCCCATTGCCACTTCAGCTTATACTTACAAATTATACTGATAGAATAGACAGGTTCGTTTTTGTTTGAGAGTGGACGCTCTCTCAGGTAAAGACAAATCTGTCCCCGTTCATCGTGGACGGATCACCGAGCGAAAATTGAGAGATGCCCTGTTTTATGATGATACTAGCATTTGCCCGCGGCTTCGCATGCGTTATTTCTATGGAGACGTTTCAATGCTATTTCTATCCCATTGGAACTGATATATGGGATAAAAATCAAAAATGTAGCCTATGTGTTATTCCAGAGCTAAAGCTACGGCCATTCCAAATCGGCAATCCAGTTCAGCGCGTTCAGTAATTTTTTGATGATGTTTAATTTTATTTATCTTAGGAAAACAAAAATATAAAAAATATTCCTCTTTATATCTACGCATGTTTTGAGTCAATTTGCAACTTTCACATACTTTTCAACTTTCGGGAACCTAAGATGTCACATGCAGATTTGATACCACATCCAACACTTCTATAATGCCAATATAAATCACCAAAAATACTGTAATATAAATAAACCGTTAACTGTACATTACAGAGCGCGGCGTGGTACCGGGTCGTAAAAAGGGAGGGGTCATACAGATGACCCCGGCACCTACAACCGCCCCCACCCCCGCGCCCGCCCCCGCCGCGCCCGCGCCGACCCCCGCCCCCGGCACCAAACACAAGTGCGCGCGGAAACAACGCCCCGCGCCCCCGCACTCCGATCACCACCTACCGCCCCCGCCAGATATACTTCTTGACGACCCTGTAAGTACTTACCTTTTTATTTTATATGTACGTCTTATTCCTCTATGTCAAGGGTTTTGGCTTGGGTGTCGTTTAAAGTCTCCACACACTAAAGGCGGAGCGGAGGCGAAGGCGTGCCGGTTTTTCCTATTGCACCGCGCCGCCACCGATGCGGTGTGTGTGTAGGCTTTCATATGATTCAATAGAATACAACTCGCACGCCTTCGCCTCCGCTCCGCCTCCAGCTTCAGTGTGTGGAGACTTTTAAACTTTGTTTTGTACATAATCGTAGCTTGACTGAATATGCTGCCAAAATTGCCGGCCGATTTTATTCTTCTATATAAGAAATGATAATAATAATGGTGGACAATCCACACAGCATCATCTAGCCCCAAGCTAAGCAGAGCTTGTGTTATTATGCGTACTAAATGACTGACATACCCATACATAATAATACACATAATACTATAATATTACATAGATAGATATTTTTACTGTACATAGAAAACAACATAGAAACAGAAGATGACAGGATGATTTGGCTAGCGTTTAGCTTAGTTTCGCTTCGATTATGTTACAAATAATAGTAAAACCAGAATCTATGTCATGCACCACTATAGACTCATACGAGGTATCAGTGCAGATTGCAGTTTCCCTCACATAGAGTTAGAATTTGCCAGAAAATCCTTTCATAATCTCTCTGCCACTCATCAAGGTATAGGCTGGAGCTGCAAAATATCCTTGTGATGCTTGTGCTTCGGCCACAAAGTCATGCAACATTAAAATATTCATTTCATTCATAGCTTAGATTCTTTTGTTTATCACCATTTAAATAATAAGCGCCCATTCAGCCAGACAAATAATAAGCGCCCATTCAGCCAGAAAACCTCGCTTAAAACCATCCATCGCCTTTCATTGCTCTTGGCTACATCAGCCTAGCTCACGAGTTGTCACTGACCAAGTACTAACAGACTAAACCAGACAGAAGTATATAAATAAATCATTTATTTGAATCAACAATGATGATTTCATGGTTTAAAAAAAGGAAACAATGCCATCTGCAGAAGTTATAGAAACTGTTTCTCAAATAAAAATGCCCTCTGAAGTTAAAAAGAATAGAGTTCAAAAATTACATAAAGTTAAAAGTCAAAAGTTTAAAGTCATTATTTTTAAACAAAGATTTAGAAGTAAATCAAGCTTCTGAGTTGGGATATCTATCAGCAAATGAGCTTACAGGAAATGGCTTTGCAATTACATCCATACCGGCTTTTTCATACATAACTCTTATAAGTCAATAACATCTAAAAAGTGCTAGATACAGACAAAGATAACATTACAGAGACTAATAGACAAGGCTAACATAATATCAGAGAGATCAAACGTTATGAAAAGAAATCAAAAAGTGTAAAACAATTTGTTTGTACCACTTTATCACTGCTATAATAAAAACGTTCCACTCTAATCGTTTAATTTAAGAGCAGCCCTACTATAAATGACAACAATCAACGCCTTTGCCCCTAAAGCATTAGCAACCAGCTAAGATCACAAGATAACCATAGCTTTTACAACCCAGAGAGCTCATTAGCGGCGATACATATTCAATGGACATTACCCAAATGGGTAGTTTTCAATGAATCATACATTTCCTTTGAAAGCTGTCAATAACTGCTCCTGTTTTCAGCTCTTCATCGAAAGTGGAATTCTATATAACTTTCCTTTTGAATGGAAAAATATCTTGTGCTTTGACAAGTTGCCTGGGCCATTTTGAAATTCCCTAAACAAATGTCCTTCACTAATATAAGCTAAAGCAGTTCGCCAACCCTTCATAACCTGCTTTATCTGTATAAGATAACAAACTACAGTGCAACAAGGATTTTTTCGCTAGCATCTTGTGCTTTTTGCCAAAGGATAGCCGTTAGTAACATTTCTTGCCATGTTAGTTAAAATCCTTGTCGCACTAGACCTGTTCTTAATAATACAGCTTCCACAATACTGTCATGTTTCATTTGTTTGTGCTTGCTTCCACGGTGTAGATATGCCAGCACATGTCTAAGGTATCACTACCGCCGGGCTTTACGTGGAAGGATGTTAACGTCAAGAAAAATAAAAATAATGATACTCCTAAAAATAAGTGCAAAGTGAGTGTAGTTCAGTTGTAAATAGTTTACGTTTGTGTCCATTAGATGTTGTTTTGTTTTGCATCTTATTGAGGTGTTGGGTCATTTTATTCAGGAGTATTGTTTTTCTATTTGGGTTGTTGCTGTGGAAACGAGAAGATACTTAGTTAAATTAAAAATAGTATTAAAAATCTGACTCGAACAAATATGATAAAGCTAATACTTTGACGAAATCATTAGGCTGTCAATCTTCTCTTTTCCACGCGTCTCTAAAATCTTATTTCTTATTAAAAACTTGATTCACTCTGCATAATCGTAGCTACTTTCCACTATCCATTTTTTTATCTAACTACTTTATTCTATGGGTAAAAAATAGGACAAATTTGATATAGATAATTTCCTTACCGGCTTTTTAATTAGTTTCTGACTAAATGTTAGCGCGGACAGACTCCAGTTCATTTGGATTGATTGAATCAAGTATCAGAACAGGGCCTTTTCACATTGATTGCGTACCATCACCAACACGATTAAACGTAGTTTAGTAACTAAGTTATTCCTTGCTATATTTTCCTTTTTCTACTGTTGACGCCGTTTTCAAGTACGGCCTTACTTCGACGATACTTAGTCACACCAAGATTATCTGTGAGTGAACTGGCACAAAATTTAACTGAAGTTGACTCTGTTAAATCTATCGCTAAAGGTAGTGTTAGTTTGAATGAGTTCGAGAAGGCTTGCAGTAGTGGCTAGTTGGTTTTCATAGTTTGCTTTAATATTTCTTACAATTGTAGTACCGAGATCAAAAACTCGCCACATTCTTGGTGGAACTATCATATCGCTCCGATACACGATCATTTTGAAAAGGTCTTTAGAGGTCTTTAGTCGATGTTGCACGTTTTAATATCTTTATTCAGGATGCTTTTATTAAAAGTGTATGATTATTACAGAGAGCTGAATTCTGCCCCCGAGAAGCCGAATCCGATGTATCCCTGCTTGAGTTTAACGACCCTGCGGGTATGTAATAAAACTTAAATCTTCATTTGCTTCCTTTATGTTTACGGAAAATAAGTTTTCGATTGTTAGTTGTATGGTTGGATTTTGACTGCTTATTGAGAGCGCCCCATTTTTACCTTGAATTCATTACTACATTAAAACATCTATCTTCTCTTTTAAACCAACTTCAACTATGTCAATTTGAAATGTGGCTAAAAAATAATAAAGTAAATTTTTTGGGAAACATTTTTGTCATTGAAATACGTATTTGTTTTTAATTTATAAGATATCGAGATGGTCTACTATCTACAATACTGAAATTCTGTATTGCAGGAATCTTAGTAGTACCAGCAATACATTTTTGTTTCACGTGAAACCCCCTTTTCGGACCAAAAAGGAATAATCCCTCCTAATTATAAGTCTGTAGGACTAACTGTTTAGGCTGTGCATTGTCAGTCAGTCAGTCACTCCTTTATAAATAAGAGTATATTTTGGTAGTTTTTATAGTAAAACACCTGAAGTGTGTGGACGTTAGCAATTTGAACTCTGAATTTATGCAGATAAACCTTTTATTACAACTGACTGACAACTGAATCTTTAGAAGTATCTGTGTCATAGCAATTCGTACTCTAAAGCAATGTATATTTGTGTAAAGGTCCCCCGACGCTCGCAACGTCGGCCCTGCACGCCTTGGACCTTCAGTTCTGCGCTCAAGGCAAGTCATGGCGCCCTGTGACGTCATCATCATGAGCTCGCATTATAACATTGTCATGGTTTTGTTTTGCTTTATCCTTTGTACTGGATCTTTTTATTTGTGTCAGGTTCTTAATAAACTAAATGTTTTATTCAAGGATTCTACTAATTTTGTGCCAATTAGTCTCCAAGCTTTGTGTATGTCTTACTGAATTAATGTTTCGAATGCGTTTTAATCACGTTGCTTATATTTTATTTGACGTTCCTTATGCTTGTGTGGTATGCACTTTACATTAAAAATGTCCTGTTTTTTGCATTGTAAATTAACTGTTAACTAAATTGGAATTTTAAAAATAACTAGCAAGAATAACCAATCGAAATTGCTTGTAGAATAAAATAGTAAGTAAACCCTAGAAGGTTACTGCAATTGCGCTCAGTGCAGCATGCATGTCCTGAGTAACGGCGGATTTTGAAGCTTATGGATACGCGAATGGTTTTCATATGCGGATGTCCTGACCGCCTGTTGACTTCCAGAGAGGCTAACAAAAGTCAGATTTGTCTTTTATTATTTCGAGTTTTTTATTATTTTCGTGCGTTGTTTATTTGTTTTACGCCATACATCACTCGTGTCAAATGTTCTTTTTTTATTTTTCAACCGACTTCCTAAAACGAAGGAGGTTCTCAATTCGTTTTATTTTATGTGTTACATTTTTTTTAATATGACCTTATTTGAATTATTATTATTGTATCTGTAAATTTGTGCTTCTCGTGTCCCATATAAATTTGATCAAGATCTGACTAGTAGTTTTTAGGTTATATTTATCCTTTATAATGTGTTTTAAATCGTTTTTTTATTGAAAATAGTCGAGCGTTTGGCCACTATCTCACGTAAGTGAAGGCCTTAGATGGAGCACGCTTTGGTTAGTCTTTGTAAAAAAATTACAAAGGTGACACATCAAATATGATATCCCCGTTATGTTCGTCTTGAAATAGTCATTTCCCAAGAAATATATAGAGTAATGTTGTAATGCAGGTGTGACGACGATCCCCCCTCCCGCGACGCCCCCCTACCCCCCGCCGCAGCAGCTGTTCGCCGTGCAGCAGATCGCTACCAACCTCAGCCAGGCCGCACTCACACAGGTAAACCATCTATGTCATTATTACATACAACCTAAAGACAATTACTACTATTACTGGTTATATTTTTTTAAGTGTGATAATGTTCCTACATTATGGTATGATGTCGGCCTACTTAGTTGTCTGTTTGTTTTTTTATGTACTGTCTATGTTTATGAGTTTAAGAAATGTTGACTATCTATGAATTCGATACCATTTCAGCTCTTATAAGGTCTACTGCTGACTAACAAACGTTACGCTACCATTAGCGAGCCTTAGCTGCAACTCATTAGTTTATCAACTCTTCCAACATTATGTTTTATGAGGGGTACAGATCAAGCGAGCGAAGGCTAACAAACGAACGCGATCGAACCAATGTGGACATAATGGTGCAAATAAGCGAGGGCCCTTGTTCGCCTTCGGCCGTTGGGTTCACGTTCGTTTAGTGTGGACATAACAGCGAAAGCGAATGAACGTGCGGGACCTATCGTCGAATCCCATTCGTTTGCTTTCACTCGCTCTCGTTCGCTGGGTCCGTAACCACCATTATATCAGACAATCCTAGTATACGAGTGTATGCTATGTTCGCAATCTCTAACAAAGCAGTCGTAAAAAGTATTCCAGTATGTAAAAGTAGTCTATTTATATATACGGGCTGAGGTACTTTAGCAGGGCTAGTATCCGGGGAAGTCCCCGGGATTACTGTATTGATTCTGGGCCAAATTTCGTTAAGATCACAGAATTATTGCCTTTATAATATAAGCATGTACTTATAGAATGTCCGCCAGAAAGTAGTATAACATAGACAAAACTTTTCTAGAACATTCCGATAGAAGAGCGCCCTCGAGCTAAAGCTGCCCGTAAATGTGCTAAATTCAATTGCAAGTTCCTACTGTTGGACGCTTTGCAGCGAATAGGGCATCATATTGGCGAAGTGGGCGCCGTTGTTGTGGTAAAACGTCTAAAGAAAGTTTATTGTTGTACAGGAATGTAGTACAAAATGTATACAAATACAAAAATAAGTATTTCATCAGTCCTCTCTTACTAGTACGAAAAGTAGAAGCTCTGCTTAATTAATTTGCTAGAATCTAGATTAGATGAGTGAAATGTCAAGTATAGTTAATTCTTATGAGTAATAATTAAATAGACAGGGTAGACATACAGGCAGAATTAGTTTTATATTGATAACTTTGACATTTGGAGGTAGATAATTTTTCGCTATTTATAAAGTATTTTGTACATCGTAAATGGTCACTGTATTTGTAATTCCGTAGGTTTTTAATTAGATAAATAAAATATTAATTGTAATCGAATTTTGTATCGATAAGACAATCTGTGCTGAGCTTGGGTTGTAAAGTACGTAAGTCTAGTCCTGGACTAAAACATAAGCTACTTTCATGAATTTATTTTCGCCGCCAAGTACAAGTCCTTTCAAGTATAATATACCTTATTGTAAGCAAGTTTATTTCTAAAATTTAAATTAAAAATTATGATCACAAGCAACAAAATAACAACTACGACAGACAAAGTAGTTTAGAAGCGGTCATTCATCGATAATTATTTATTAATATCTGTTCGGAGATAAACCACTGTTGCCAAGACTGCAATAACCATGTTAATTGGTAATGTATTTGCAGCAACAACTGCAAGAGCTGCAACAACAGCAGTTGGCGCAGCTGGCGGCGCAGCAACAGCTGCACCAGCAAAAACACAAGCCCACGCAGCAGCAGTTGCAGCAGGAGTACCAGAGGGGCATCGAGTTGCAAGCAGTCAGTATCTATTGTACCATTTATTATATAGGTGTTGCTGTGTTTATTGCCCAGCATTATTTAGACGACCGATGTGCGGTGGGCGAAGGTACGCCTGCGACGCATGAGGTTGCGGGTTCGATTCCCGCCTTGGGACGGTCCCCGCCTCGGGAAATATTTGTTCCGGGGTTCTCAGTGGTTTCTATGTATAGTAAAAAATATGTATTGTATTGAGTATATCAGTCATCTAGTACCCATAAAACAAGTTTTGCTTAGCCTAGCTAAGAGGCTGGATGATGCTGTGTGTATATTATGTTATTATTTATTTATTCGTATCTACCGACATCTGTACATGTGGAGCAAGTCATATTATTATTATGTATATTTACTCGGTCCCATATAAATTACACAAAAACCTCGTGGTGACTTGCTAATACGCCACTCTTCAGCTTTTCTGAGAATAGTAATTACTGGGAATCTCGTACTTTCCGTCACTGTGTCAGACCAGCACAGCAACTCGTCCAGTTTTTCTAAATTATCGTGGCACCTTAGCGCTACGTTACCATATCATCACCTTCATTGGAGAGTATAGCTAATCATAAGTCAATAAAGTGTAGTTTCCTGTGCAGGCGGATGAGGGGTCGGGGTGCGCGGGCGGCGCGGTGGAGGCTCGCGAGCTTGGCGCCGTGCTCGCGTACCTTCAGAGGGAGGTCCCTTCGCTCGTCGCCTTGCCGCCCAATGAACTGCGTTCCTTGGTGCTACAGGTACTTAAACATAGCTAATACATATCGCTCTAACGATAGGTGGATTTTCGCCTTCGGTACCACAGGTCTTGACCGGCGTTCAAATTACGCCGCATCATTGTGATAAAAAAAAAGTATTCTTTAAAAGAGTCTAAGAGAGTGGAAAAGCCAAGAGCGAACTTGAACCTTCAAAGTAGTCAAAGGGATCAGGTGTTCGACGAACTTCTGAAGCGAAGAATTAGTCACAAAAAATTATTATGCTGATGTTTTAACGTTATTTCCAGAGAAGTTGATATAGATATTTTTGTTAATCCTTTCACTAAACGGAAAAAAATAGTGAGTGGTAGATTCTTTGGTCCATCTTCTTGACAAACTTTAAATTATATTTCAACCGTCAGTAAGTCGTCCTATTACTTTGTTTGGTATTATTTTCAGTCGTTTTTTGTGGAAATTTATAATTAGCCATAAGTGAATATTTATCTTATGAGCGTCATAGCGCCCTGTCCATCCTGTTAATTTCCTATTTTTTTTTAAAAATAAATAGGTAATAAAAACTGCTATAAAATGTATTTTTTTCCGTCCAGGTGATGCAACAGAAAACCCACGAGATCCTGTCAGCGAAGTGCGAAGGCGCGGAGGCGGAGAGCGGCGACGGGTCCCGCGAGACGCGGCAGCTGCTGGAGGCGGCGGAGCAGGCGCTCGGCGCGGACTGGGCGCGGCCCGAGCACCACCACCACCACCACCATCACCACCATCTGGACCTCAACACGGTAACTGCAGTACGGCGACGGGTCCCGCGAGACGCGGCAGCTGCTGGAGGCGGCGGAGCAGGCGCTCGGCGCGGACTGGGCGCGGCCCGAGCACCACCACCACCACCACCATCACCACCATCTGGACCTCAACACGGTAACTGCAGTACGGCGACGGGTCCCGCGAGACGCGGCAGCTGCTGGAGGCGGCGGAGCAGGCGCTCGGCGCGGACTGGGCGCGGCCCGAGCACCACCACCACCACCACCATCACCACCATCTGGACCTCAACACGGTAACTGCAGTACGGCGACGGGTCCCGCGAGACGCGGCAGCTGCTGGAGGCGGCGGAGCAGGCGCTCGGCGCGGACTGGGCGCGGCCCGAGCACCACCACCACCACCACCATCACCACCATCTGGACCTCAACACGGTAACTGCAGATCTACCAAAGCCCTTGAATACACAAATAAGGTAGCACGCCAACAGCCACCACGCCCACCTCAATCGCCTCGCTCAATCCCCGCTGCAGCCGACCGCCCGTGGCGACCCCTTCCACGGGATCTCGTCCCTGCGGAACCACCTTAGGTTCTTGAGTTCCCAAAAAAGAAAAAAGAACAATTGATACCAAAAAAAACAGATAGTTACAGCTTAAAAAAACAAAGAATACTTAAAAAAAGAGCTTTTGCTGGAACCCAAGGACCGAGGGATCGTCACCCCTCGAGATGACGCCGGGGTAATGAGGCTCAGCGTCGAGGCCCCCCTCCGTGCCCCCACTAAGGACCGGAAAGAAGTTTAAGATAAAAAAGGTAGCACGCACGTGTTTCGTACAATCAACACCATCTGGAACTCAACACGGTAACTGCAGATCTACCAAAGCTAATTCTAATTCTAAGAGAGGAACTGTGACCTTCTGTATGATTACGCAAAAACCACCCATGCAAATTGACATTCGAAAGCCATTTCAATAGCCATCGCGCTTCCTTTCCGTACAATTTCAAATTGCTTTCGTATATCAATTTGGATGGGTGGTTTTAGCGTAATCGCACATTGTGCATTATCCCTCTGCCTAACCAGGCCCTAACCGAGTTTAGTATTAGTCTATTTTTCGTTACTTCTACTGTGGGTGGGTTTTAGAGACTGGTATCATGTCTTGTTGGGACCAGTCTTGCTCCTTTGCTAGTCTGTCTTCTATTATGTTTATGTACCAAAATCCTTGAATACACAAATAAAGAAGCTCTGTAGCACTCACGGTACGTTGCACGTCTGATGAGTGATACAGAGAACGCACGACACGTGACACAGCATAGAACGTGTGTATGCTAGCAACAGCATAGTACAGATGCGAATTGATTCAAGAATCGCCGCACTGCGTTAAATAATACTCAAAGTCTTTATGTTCAAAGGTATATGTATATACGTACGCATTACCACCACCACCAACCATCATCAACCTATGTCAGTCCACAGCTGGACATAGATCTCCCCCAATTCAGTTTCAGTTATTTATTGATATGAATGTGATGTGCAACCTAAAATGACTCTTATTATTAAAGAAATAACAATTTTATTTAATTTAAAACGCGCGCGACAAAATCTCATATCCAAAGAGAGTGTATAACCTTTGAAACAATGCCGCCCGATCGCCCGCACTTGAAATACACGTCACAAAAATACAATCTATATCACACATACATTTTTATAAAACAAATCTTATAGGATAGTCACATGAACACCATAGCGCCCTGTCTTCAGCTTGCCGCATTACGAGAGACTTATACATACAACCACATTCAGACCATGGGTGGATATTGCCGCCTAAATTAGTGTTAATAAGTAGAATTAGTATTAGTCTGTGTACTATGCTTTTTATGTTTTAATGTGTATTTTTTCTTAACTATGGATCCTCGTATCTGAAATAAAGACTTATTATTATTATTATTACCTAATAACCCTTATTTTGTATACAGCAAGTGGGCAATGGCTGCCAATACCGAGTGCGGCCGACCTCCCCCCTGGGTCCGGCGGCGGAGCACCCGCCGCTGGCCCGGCCCGAGGCGCAGGAGCCCGACCCCGCCCAGCCTCACTTCGTACTGCCGCCGCCCACCATGACCTATGACGAATACAGGTGACAATGATTCCTATAGACTCGACCTATGACGAATACAGGTGACAATGATTCCTATAGACTCGACCTATGACGAATACAGGTGACAATGATTTCTACAGACTCGCAATCAAAAAAATAGAAGAATATGTTTATTTCTACTCAAGCTTATTTCTATGAATGAACAATTTATTGTACTAAACGGAATCTTACAGTTAATAACTTCGTTTTAATTAAAAATAAATATGCTGAAAGCTATTTGTCCTAGGCAACCTTGTAGTAGAGACAAAAGATATAAGAGGAAAACCGTGCACCGATAGTAAAACAGATATGAAATCAGAAAATACATAATTTCCTAATAAAATATAATGATAACCTAGAACTAAGGTATACTACATAAGTATGATGAGACTAACGAATCAGAAGAACGTTTTTGTGTCTGATTGTTATCATGGGTGTATGTGTGTGTACCGATGAATCAAATCGAAAAATTTCAAGATTCATTATAGAATGCGGCCTCCTTTTTCCATCTTATTAGGTGTGCCTTACGTTGGTAATTCGCTATCAGTGTGCCTTGGCTCGTAACTCTAAGTCTTTTGACTAAGGCTCATTATTCTAAAGCCATTCTCCGTCTCAGATCGTCAGCGTCCTACACCCCCCCTCAGCCCCCCGCGGCGCCGCAACCGCAGCCGCACACCAAGCGAGAGCAACACCACACCAATGCGGCCAAGAAGAAGGTTAGTAAGAAAGAGGTAATGTAGAGTTCTGACAAGTACTTTATTATTATGCTTCATTGCTGGTGCTGGTGTAAATTGATCATTGTTAAGAGTCGCTGCCCAATTTACGTGTTTTTTATTTCCATTCAGTAATAATGGCTATCAACGACTTTGTCTTGTAAAAGTAAACAAAAATTAAAATTTGTTAATTTGGTGGCACAATTCAAACATACATTAGAACAAATCCTGACTTAGTGCACTGGTCTTCCGTGCAAGCCTAACTGAAGCGCGTGTGCCGACACCACTTTGCACAAAAATCAGAGAAAATTATAAAAATAAAAGTTATTCTACTGTAGTGTTAGAATAAAACATAAAATATAAAACATATTATGTAACGAAAACCTAGCTCACTTTTGGGATTTGGAGGCCAATATAAAATAACGTAATTAAAAATAACACTAGATTATTTTTTGTTCAAGCGGTGCAGCGGCGTCTGGTTAACGCCAGAGTATGAACAGCTCTGACAATAATGCAATGAAAGTACACTCTTCGCCATGCAAAACATTTAAAAAAAAAAAAATGTGTTACAATGGAGTTGGAACACTGTCACCTGTGGTAGCTACAATGTAGCTGGTGTAATGTAGCGGCATAATCATCGCTTATATAGCTTATCTACCTAACCAAACCTGACTCCTTTCGAAACCTAACCCCTTCCTCCACACAGGCCCGGCTGGGAGCTCTGACTACAATGATTTTTAACCATAATCATAGCTTATATCGCTTATCTACCTAAAAGCGGTATAAGCGATATAATATAAATACACCTTATTCAGTGCCCGGTAGTTAGGGCGATTAGGGAGCAAGGCTTGCCAGGTCCAATCTTATTACACCACTCTTAGTTAGGGTTAGGGTCCCTGAATACCATGTAGTGTAATACCGCTTTAACCAAACCTGGCGCCCTTAGAAACCTAACACGTTCGTCCACACAGGGCCGGCTGGGAGCTCTGACTACAATGATTCTTTACCATAATCATCGCTTATATAGCTTATCTACCTAACCAAACCTGACCTCTTGCGAAACCTAACCCCCTCCCCCACACAGGGCCGGCTGGGCGGGCGGTCGCGGGGCGCTGCCCTCAGCACCAACGCGGACAGCAACGCCCCCTGCGCGGCGCCCCCCGCCGCCTACTCCGCCATGGACGTGGACGGAGAGACGGACTCCAACCACGACACGGCGCTCACGCTCGCCTGCGCGGGCGGGCACGAGGAGCTCGTGGAACTGCTGCTGTCGAGGGGTGCGGATATCGAGCATCGCGATAAGAAGGTACTAATAAACATATATTATTTTAAATTGTATACCTACATAGGAGCATGACCTATATGTACCTAATCAGTTTGCAGTGCCCTACAGGGTACATGTCAGCATCTTACTTTTATAATAAATGGGAAAGTCTGTGTGAATGTTTGTTATAAGTAATCTTTGTAACTACATGTCGATAGTTTAGAACCTAGAATAGGACATAGGTTATTACAATTTAGAAATTTTAACCTCTGAGGGGGTTAAAAAGGGTGGTAAAGTTTATATCGAAAATAATTTTTCCTTGGTTCGATTCACTCAAAACTCGGTATAAATAAACTATGGAGTGAATAATAAACCACGTATTTTTTATTTTTACACAATAACCCCTAGGGGGTGTGCAATAAATTTCTGAAATTTGTACGAAAACAAAACTCTGGTTTGCAGGCGAAGCCGCGGGGCGCATCTAGTTATAAATAAATAAATATTGGTGGACAATCCACACAGCATCATCCAGCCCCAAGCTAAGCAGAGCTTGTGCTATGGGTACTAGATGACTGATATACTTAATACAATATACTACATAGTTTTTTTTATTATACATAGAAAACACTCTGACCAACGGAACAAATTTCTGCAGATATTAGTATACTTCTAATACAATTAATGTGAAAGTCTGTGTATGTTTGTTACTTACGAATTTTATCCCGGAATTCCCACGGAGACGGGAATTACGCGGGTGAAACCGTGAGGCACTGCTAGTATATAAAAAATTTGAAACTTTGTTTACGTTTGTTACGACGTAACTACTTGACTTCATCATCATCTATATCCTATATTAGTCCACTGCTGGACATAGGCCTCCCCTAATGGCTATAACGCTATGACTTCATCTTATTACTTACATCTTGACTTATTTATTTAGATGAAATTTGGTATGTAGATAGTTAAAAGTTCTAGAACTAAACATAGGCTTAACTAACTTTAAAAATACCTCTGCGGGGGTTAAAAAAGGTGGTAAAGTTTCTATGGAAAGTTTTTATTCCTTTGTTCTACACCATTCACTCACGCTTGGTTCGATTTCCACGTAGGCGAAGTCCCGGGGGCGCTACTTGTTTTACTATAAACACTTTCGTGACAAATAGCTACGAAGCTAGTTTGTGTTGGAATAACATCATTTCATCCCTTCTTCTGAGTGAGTGCGGTACTAGACGCGTTCGGTATTCCTGCGAGCACCCACCAGAATGCGTAACGCGCATCTATCCTCTTTAAATAGACTTTAGTGAAGATCGTAAAACTATTCCATTTTACTCCGCAGGGCTTCACACCTCTAATCCTAGCTGCGACGGCTGGCCACGAGAAGATAGTGGAAATCCTTCTAAACCACGGAGCGGACATCGAAGCGCAGTCCGAGCGGACGAAGGACACGCCTCTATCGCTCGCCTGCAGCGGCGGCCGCTACGAAGTCGTCGAGTTGATCCTATCCAGAGGCGCTAATAAGGAGCACCGTAATGTCTCCGATTATACGCCGCTGTCGCTCGCCGCTTCAGGGGGATACGTCAATATCATCCGGCTACTGCTTACGCACCAGGTAAGATTACAAACTTTAGTGTTGTAACAGATAATAACGAGAGTTTATAGGTGTTGTTCTCTGTGTCCCATAAATACGTCCCGTGGGACACGCCTGCCCGCCCTTATTTTAAACAACTAGGGATCCTAACAGTCCCCTGCCTGGTCATCCTGCAAGCAGCCATGTACGCCCGTACCCGCCTGAGTGAGTACGCGAAGTTCGGTGACGGTCACTCCTACATGACGAGGAACAGGCAGAAGCTGAGGGCCGTGCAGCGACGCCTTACTAAAACCTCAAAGTTAATCTATGTCTTAGCGCCGGCTGTCTACAATCGCCTCCCTCCAGCGATCACGAGTTCTCGGACAACGCAATCCTTTAAACATAAATTAAAGAACTGGCTGGTCGAGCAATCCTTCTACAGGATTGAAGAATTTGTGAAAGGTTAATAATATTGTTATGCTGTTTCATATTTATTATCGATTAATTTTAAATTATTATTATTTTTTATGACATTCCTAATTATAATTGAATTGTTTTTATTCGACTTACAATCACAACATTGCAATCGTTCAATTATTATAACTTAATATTTTCATTACTTTAACTATACATATACTTAAGTATATTTTAAGTTTATACATCCATTGTTAAAATTTATTAATGGGACGTGTAATATTTTTCTATTACCAATAAATGAACTATGAACTAACTATAAGGCTGATACCAATACCTAAAGTCATTCACCAATGCCCAATAAAAAGCAGCTTTCATCTTACACATTAATAATTAATGTGTTAGATGGAAGCTGCATTGAACATAGAAAGCGGCATTTTTAGTGTGGATGGATGAATGATTTTCAATGGCATGAACGTAGAACGCTGTTTCTGTACTGAACCAATTTCTTCTTTGGTGCTGTTATTATTTTTTTTAATTGCTCGAGGTGGCATATTTGTCACTGCGGCCATGATAGGCCTTATTAACTTTAGGTATTGTTAGCAGCTTTATTTATAATTAGACGTTGACAACTTACTTCTTTGATCTACAGTTGATTTCAGCCTACAAAACAAGGTTTGTTGATGCATCTCATTTCGGATGTGTCAATCCCCTGCAAATATCATTCAAACCAATAATTATAATATTTTTAGGCGGAAATCAACTCCCGCACCGGTTCAAAGCTAGGCATCTCCCCACTGATGCTGGCGGCTATGAACGGACACACGGCGGCCGTAAGGCTGCTGCTCGACTGCGGCTCGGACATCAACGCGCAGATCGAGACCAATAGAAACACTGCCCTTACGCTAGCTTGCTTTCAAGGTAACAATCAACTCCCGCACGCATGCTAGCGGCTATCAACAGATTATCTTAGTAAAGCGTAGAAGTTAGAAGTAATATCATACTTAAGGTGATCCGATTGTCATACGTTTGTATTTTCCCAAATATGAGCGATGTGGACATAATTTAACAAATAAATAACTGTTTTTGGCTTTGTTATTGGTCATTATTTGCGGCAAATTGTGTTTGATTCATGAAAACACTCGGTATAATTAGAAATAACGTGAAAATTTTAGGCCATTTTTATCAATGTGTGAGTGAACACGGATAATGTTGTACGCCCGCTTACTTGAACTTGTGAGTGTGACGGCGGCGACGGAATCGCCATCTCTGTGCTATCTAAAGAATCATCTAATAATACCATAGTCTACCGTTCTCAAAGGGTTTTTCCATCGTCCAAGTATTTATTCCTATCTATTTTTGCTGCATGTCAAATAAGATCTAGGAAGCCTACGTTCCGTTTCCATGACAACAATAAATGACACTATGTAAACAGATAAAATGT
The DNA here is from genome assembly GCA_944547425.1 of Eupithecia centaureata. Taxonomy (NCBI): domain Eukaryota; kingdom Metazoa; phylum Arthropoda; class Insecta; order Lepidoptera; family Geometridae; genus Eupithecia; species Eupithecia centaureata. Next base: position 2,528,305 of record OX155680.1, on the reverse strand, counting down.
TTGCTTATAGATACCAGTTTAGAGAGTTTTACGCTGGGGCCACACTACCTTACCGTCTACCGGGCTGTTACCGCAATAATTATGACATTAAATTACCGTTTAAATTACTGCATGACCTGGTGTGGTTACACTAGAGTTTACCTAGATATGTCAATAAATAAGGCGGTAAAAATATCACGTGCGTCGCCGGTGAGCTCATATTGCACACTGGACAAACGGTAGTGGCCACAAACGCATTAATTACTGCGGTTATCTTCTTTGATGTGCGAAAAAAGACCGCCGCCGGAGCTATTGTCTACCGCCATTTGCCATATTGATTGGCATTGTAAAATTATGGCCATAAATCGTGGTTACACCTAGGTGTTGTATAAGTTATAATTAAAATAATTATCGGCATATCACGGTAGTGTGGCCCCAGCATCAGACGTGTCAGATTGTATGCAAAGCATTTCGATCATTCATCAGCGACGACCGATGTGGCGCAGTGGGCGAAGATCCGCCTGCGACCGGTTGTGGGTTCGATTCCCGTGTCGGAAAAAATTGTGTACGATCTACAGAAATTGAACATGAAATTGTTCCGTTAGTCTGGGTGTTTTCTATGTATTTATAAAAAAAATATCTATCTATGTAATGTATTGTAATCAGTCAACTAGTACCCATACCTAATACGAGCTTTGCTCACCTTGGGGCTAGATGATGCTGTGTGGACTGTCCGGAATTATATATATATTTTTTTTATTGGACTAATCGTAACTTTTTACAGAGAGCCAAAACAAAATTTTGAACATGATTTTTTTGAAAAGTTAAAGTTTTTCTTTTTTAATAATAATATTAAAACATCATTGTTTTCGTAATTTTTTGCTCTATTTTTTAAAATAATGGTCGCTGTTATAGCTATGACCCAACTTGATAAAAACTACAAAAGCCCTTTTTGCATTCAAATTTTGAAGCAAAGTTAAGATAATTATCCCAATAAAAAGAAATAAATATTTAAATGAAATGTTTTCAAAAGAAAATATACTTTATAAGAAATAAAACTATTTTCTAAATTTTTTGAAATGTGGCCGTTTTGCATTCAATGAGCGATTTGTAAAAATGCCTGAACATTAGCTGGCGTAAAGAGCTAAAATAAAATAAAAATCAGTTGGTGTTGATAGTACATAATTGTTTCATTTTATTTTTGCCATAACGTTAGAAACGAGGTCAGGACCCTTTGTGGGATGTACGCAGAACAGTCTACCAAAGTTTTATATTATAATAAAATAGACTTAGGAAGGCTTACAATAAGTAATTTATGACAAACATGAATTTGTTTGTACTAGGTCTATGACATTGTTCAAAACATAAAGAATAAAAATGATAAAAATCAAAAATTTTGGTAGTGTTGAAGGGATTCGAGCCCGTACTAACGGGATGTATCAAAATTTTGTGGATATTTTATTATCAAAAAGCAAAAAGTAAATCAAATTTTCAGTGGTTTCGAACCCAGGTACGACTATACATCGTCGCACCCACCCGACTGTTCGAACCGCTAGTCCAAAGTGAGTTATTGAAATACGGTGAAAATTTATATTACTTTTAATCTTTTATAAGTGGTCGTAAAATCGGAGCTAAGATACCTAAGTACACAAAGAACAGAGTCAAAAAAAGTGGAGACTTCCTTACGCTAAGAATTTTATTGTTATGTTATTATAAAATTGGAACAACTTTCACAGTGAGTACATTTAAAACTAATGATTGTTATTGTGAACTTATTAAAATTTGTCAATTTCCAATTATTTAACGTAATTAATAAATAGCATGAAAAGTATTTTTTTTACCTATAATTTATTTATTTGTAAGATATTCTTTAGCTAATAAGCTAGTTTGTAAATAACATTACCCTCTGCGCCTTTTTACTTAAATTGTTCAAAATCAAAAAGGAAATTACCTCCAATTTTTTTTTAATGTATATAGAGCCTGTTTTTTTTCTTAAAAAAAACAAGAGTCGTAAATTAGTTCGTTAACTAGTGGTTTTATTGAATTAATTTTAGATGTAATTTAGTTATGTCCCGAAAACGGAAATATTGGTCCGAAAAATATTTAGTCCTAAGGCGTCTCCAACTATCTCTGTTATTTTTCGAACAGTAGTTATTTTATTTCCACTGAATTTGTAAGGTTTGCCTGTGTGAGTGACTCGTAGCGGCCGATCACTCACACAGGCAAGATCTTTTTTTGTGTGAGTGACTCGTAGCGGCCGATCACTCACACAGGCAAGATCTTTATTGCTCTTCCCAAATACAAGCTCCCTAAATGCTTTCAACACTTGAAAAATTGCTTGGTACATAAAAAACAACATACCATTTGCGGCAAATACATTACCATTAAACAATTATGAACAATTTAATTAGAAAATAGTGAAAAACATCAAAATTGAAAATCATCGCCATCTAGTAGCGGAGCTATGCTTAGTCCTGGACGCGAAATCACCTTAAAATAACGAGCTAAGATTTTGTTAAAAATACCCCAATAGGTAAGACAAACTTAAAGTGGTGTTGCCACTGGCAATAAACCTGAAAGCACCTTACGTGGCATATACTTACTTCCTTACTAACATAATATTATAAACGCGAAAGGATGGATGTTGGTTCCCTTTTTCACGCAAAAACTACTAAACAAATGAATCTGAACTTTGAATAGACGTAGTTCTAGCCCTGGAATAACACATTAGGCTACTTTTCATAGCGCAAATCAGTTCCCATGCTATAGAAATTGCCTTGAAACGTTTCCATAGAAACAATGCGTGCGAAGCAGCGGGCAGTATACTTTAATTACTTCTAAAGTATATTTCACTTGATATTCATGAGAGCTATCACTATAGCTACAACAGCTTCTACAGCTATAGCTGGACTATGACGGTCATCAACGGTCTGATGATAAAACCTAAGAAACTTCTCAATGGTTTACAGCAGCTTTTTAAGGCCGGCAGTTATCTCGAATACTGGTAGTGCTATACCAGACTGGCACTGCTATACCTATAGCGTATCCGAGATAACTAATCAGTAAATCAATATCTTTATTTCTTAAGGCTTACAAAAGCACTTAGAAAAGTCAAATTTAATACTATGGCGGTACCTACCGCAAACTTACCCTTTCATTCTCATTCAGGTCGCCACGAAGTAGTAAGCCTCCTCCTAGACCGCAAAGCGAACGTGGAACACCGAGCGAAGACTGGCCTCACGCCCCTCATGGAGGCAGCGAGCGGCGGCTACGTGGAAGTAGGGAGGGTGCTGCTCGACAAGGGAGCTGACGTCAACGCGCCGCCCGTACCGTCGTCACGGGACACTGCCTTAACTATAGCCGCAGATAAAGGACACACCAAGTTTGTCGAGCTATTACTGCAAAGGTAAGACGATAAGTTTAAAGTACGAAACATACAGAAGCCAGAGGTGGAGCGGAGGCGAAGACGTGCGAGTTTTATTGAATCATATGAAAGCCTACACACACACCGCAGGCGGTAACGGCGTGGTGCCATAGGAAAAACCGGCACGCCTTCGCCTCCGCTCCGCCTCCGGCTTCAGTGTGTTTCGAACTTAAAGGAGGAAGTTCTCAATTTGAATGTATTTCTTTTGTTTATGGTGGACCAAAACTACTCACTGGTCACTTCAACATCTCGTGATCATTCCTTATACAAAAGATATGCATTATTAAGGATAACTCGAAAACCACTTTCAAATTGAAAGCTGGTTCTTCTCATGTGGTCCCATAAAAATCCGGTCAAGAGATGACCGAGAGAGAGACAAACTCTTCATATAAGTCTGATGAAAATATCACCTGGCGTGCTGGTCCAATAAATTTTAAACATTTAACTGTATGTATAATAAAAAATATCTGTCTTATGATATTTCATATTGTATCAAGTATATCAGTCATTTAGTACCCATAACACAAGCTCTGCTTAGCTTGGGAATAGCTGATGCTATGTGGATTGTCGAGCATTATTTATTTATAACTGTTTCCAGGCGAGCGGCAGTAGAAGTGAAGAACAAGAAAGGAAACTCCCCCCTCTGGCTCGCTGCGAACGGCGGCCACCTCGCCGTCGTCGAGATGTTGTACGCAGCTGGAGCCGATATCGACTCACAGGACAATAGAAAGGTGAGGTTCATATCTATCTGTATCTTTATGTTACTTATACAAGTATGGTATCATCTCTTGTATGTACTTCTGATCGCTAGTAAGATCAAGATTTATATTTATAGAAAGATTTTGAAATCATGAGTCAATTTCTTTGATTTGCATAAATTATTAAAACATCATCGCAAATTTTTGTATGATATGCAAATATTTATCGTGAATCTAGGTGTTTTATATGTATTCAAACTAATCTGGACCATAAGCTCAGCTTGCTCTGGAATAGATGATACTGTATGAGTGTGAAATATCTAGCATTATTTTGTAGAACCTATGTTCCTGTTATAGCTTTATTTAGAAACTTAACATTTATTTATGACTTCAGGTTTCGTGTCTTATGGCGGCTTTCCGAAAAGGCCACACCAAAGTGGTCAAATGGATGGTCGGCGTCGTCACACAATTCCCCTCCGACCAGGAAATGACAAAGTAAGTCCCCCACTCACTCGCACAAGTAGACTTGCACATACGATAACAGATAATATAAATGCAAATCCAGTTTGATACGTAATCTCGTCTTTTCCAGGTACATTTGTACCATCTCCGATAAAGAATTACTAGAGAAATGCCAGGAGTGTGTTCGCGTTATACGCGCGGCGAAGGAAACTCAAGCGGCGAGAGCCAATCAGAACGCGACGATCCTTCTAGAAGAATTGGACGCTGAGCGGTGTCGGGAGGAGAGCCGCAGGCAGGCGGCCGCGAGGCGCAGGGAGAGGAAGAAGAAGAAGAAACTGGAGAAGAAAGTGAGTTTTGTAACAATTGACTTGATTGATTGACTACCTATGGGTCACATTGGTTCCGCTTGAATTTGGTACCTCTAAAAGTCACTGAACAGCTAAAATCACTGATCAATGAAAAGTATTTTAGTTGAGCGTCAGTAATTGCACACTGCCTATGTAGTTTAAAAACGCTGTAAACTAGCAGAAAGCTTTTCTTAAAATTTCATAATAAATAAGTTAAATTTTTACTTCCGCAACATATATTTCATAAATTTCTGAGCAATAGATTTCCACTACGAAATCGAACACAACATCGCAATATTTCATAAATTTCTGAGCAATAGATTTCCACTACGAAATCGAACACAACATCGCAATATTGAACAGATTTAAGTAACAATCAGGCAAAGCTTAATCGCAGTCCATATTAAAAGCTATCTCGAATCCGAACTATAAATATAGTGCAGTCCACATTAGAAGCTATCTCGAAACAGAACTATAAATATATTGCAGTCCACATTAGAAGCTATCTCCAATCAGAACTATAAATATAGTGCAGTCCACATTAAAAGCTATCTCGAAACAAATATAAATATATTGCAGTCCACAATAAAAGCTATCTCGAAACAGAACTATAAATGTAGTGCAGTCCACATTAAAAGCTATCTCGAAACAGAACTATAAATATAGTGCAGTCCACATTAGAAGCTATCTCGAAACAGAACTATAAATATAGTGCAGTCCACATAAGAACCTATCTCGAAACAGAACTATAAATATAGTGCAGTCCACATTAGAAGCTATCTAGAAACAGAATTATAAATATAGTGCAGTCCACATAAGAACCTATCTCGAAACAGAACTATAAATATAGTGCAGTCCACATTAGAAGCTATCTCGAAACAGAACTATAAATATAGTGCAGTCCACATTAAAAGCTATCTCGAAACAGAAATATAAATATAGTGCAGTCCACATTAGAAGCTATCTCGAATCAGAACTACAATTATAGTGCAGTCCACATTAGAAGCTATCTCGAAACAGAACTATAAATATAGTGCAGTCCACATTAGAAGCTATCTCGAAACAGAAATATAAATATAGTGCAGTCCACATTAGAAGCTATCTCGAATCAGAACTACAATTATAGTGCAGTCCACATTAGAAGCTATCTCGAAACAGAACTAGAAATATAGTGCAGTCCACATTAGAAGCTATCTCGAAACAGAAATATAAATACAATGTGATTCTTCGAACCTTGATCAAAAGAAATGTGCGGATATACGACACATATTTATCGGTAAAAATCAAGATAAAAAAAATTATATGTTATTTATTTCAAAAACAAAGCAGTTTTAATAATTTTTAAAATGAAGACTACTTCATCTGGTTTTTTCTTCGTTTCTTTTTGAGTAAATGGTGTATTTTATTCGAAGTAGTCTCATTTGAAAGCTAGATAGTTTACTTAGCTAATAAAATAAATAAAAAATACAAATACGATACATAAGCGTAGTAAAAACAGTATTTTTTTAGAAATAAGACAAAAAAAAACGATTTTTATTTTATTTTTTCTCTGTAACTTTAAAACTGGGTAATTAAGGTGTACTTTTTTGCATGTTGTATTAAACTTCATAATTTATTCTACAAATCCTTCAAAAACTGGGGGTCTATCTCTTTCCGTTGTCATGTTATTCACCATTTAAATTAGGTACTTTCTGCCATTTCGATTAAATCAGTTGAGATTCCAGTTGATATCTGTACTTGACTTGTGTTTAAAAAAAATAACATTAAATTTTTTTTATCTCGGTTTTTATCGATAAATATGTGTCGTGTATCCGCACATTTCGTTTGATCAAGGTTCGAAAAATCACATTGTATAGTGCAGTCCACATTAGAAGCTATCTCGAAACAGAAATATAAATATAGTGCAGTCCACATTAGAAGCTATCTCGAAACAGAAATATAAATATAGTGCAGTCCACATTAGAAGCTATCTCGAAACAGAACTATAAATATAGTGATATACAGTCGACTGAACAGGAGGAGAAGCGGAAGGCTGTGGACCCCGAGAAGAGTTCCATCTACGACAAGCAAGAGGAGGTTTCGGAGAGCGGGGAAGGGGACGACGAGCCGCAAGCCAAGGAGGAGGGGGACTCGGGGATCGATGCCAACTCGCAGGTAAGAAAGAAAGACTTGTGTACCTACCATATTTGTTATACTAGATTTTAAGATATACCTAGATATAGGATAATTTTAAAATTAAGATAATATAGAATGTAAATTTTGAAATTCCTACTAACTTCTTTTTAATGTGTATAGTGTGCTAAGTAAGCCAACTGTAAAATCTAATAAATAGGTAGATACTTATGTTCCTACCGTCTTATGTATCTGTGTGTCTGTGCCGTTTCTTGGACAAATAAATATATCTTTATCTTTACTTGTTAATGACACGACACAAAGAGTACTTGAATTAGAAAACACTAATCTATGGTATAAAATAAAGAATTAAAACAAAATGGAAATAATAACTTAGGCCTGTGATTACAAATTTTCGCAATCTGCTTGCTAAACCACCGAGTGTTGATTCAAAAAGGTGTCAACTCAGCATATTGCTGAATCTCAGCGCTGGGTTTATGTTACCCTCGTTAAGTATGAGATACATCATCATTTTAATTTAATCAGCCCAAACACGTCCTCTGCTGGTACTCCGCCATACAACAAGCTAACGGCGATAGATTCGAGTGCGTAGGTCGCAAAGATTTTCGATGAGGTGTTCACTTTTCATGGCGCAGTTGGTTAGCGCATTCCCATTAAAGTTTGTATGTTTCGTGCACAGGGCTCCTGTTCGTCGTCGGATGTAAAAGCGGCGCCGGCGCAGAGCGCGAAGTTAAAGAAGAAGAAACAACGGGAAGAGAAGAATGCACCGCCGCCCGCCGCGACCACCACTAAACAGACGGAAAAGGTAAACATGCGTTCTGATAGAGTGGAGAGTTATGGCATAAATAAAAATACAGTCATTCTGTACCTCATCCTTTCTTGAAGTCGGATGAAAAGCTTACGCTACAACAAGCTGAGAATAAATCTTTAATTTTTTTATTGTTAAACGTTTATATTAGAACTAGCGACCCGCCCCGGCCTCGCACGATTTTTTACGTATAAACTTTCCTCTTGAATCACTCTATCTATTAAAAAACCACATCAAAATCCGTTTATTTAAAGATTTAAGCAGTCAAAGGGACATAGGGAAATAGGGACAGAAAAAGCGACTTTGTTTTATACTATGTAGTGATAGATAGGGGTGCTAGAGTGACTCGAGGGCGGCGCCTAGTGCTTTAAAGCCACACGAAGCCGTGGCCGGGCCGGAGGCAAAGGCGTGCGAGTTGCCACGGTCAAGGTTTCTATGTGTTTTTAATGCTGCCTCACTAGTCGCTAATCAGTGTGCTTCTCGGATGACCTGTGTGCAATTCGTACGAATCATATCAGCTGGAAGCTGCAGCATAAATCAACGAGAAGAACCGACAACCGTTGGGGTGAACGTGTTCTTGAGAGGAGACCGCGACTCGGTAAACGTAGTGTAGGACGCCCTCCGGCCATGTGGAATGACGATCTGCGAAAGACTGCTGGCAGATGTTGGATGTGTCAAGCTGAAGACAGGGCGCTATGGCGCTCATTGGGGGAGGCCTATGTCTAGCTGTGGACTAATATAGGTTGATGATGATGATGATGATATCAGCTGGCACTCTGGATAACCTGTATGGTTACTTATATGTAATAATCTGGATGGGTATATTCTAGTCCGCCGCAGATTCTATATTATTATGTTTACGCATTGCTCAAAGATGTACTCTAATTCCATTCCCTTTCTTCCGCAGACTAAACCCAAACTAGAGACTAAACCAGAGAAAGAGACCAAACTGGAGAAAGAAACCACTCCCAAGCCAGAGCTTCAGAAGAAACAAGAGAAGGAGAACGTAGCCCCTCCCTCTCGCCCCTCCACCCCTAAGCACGCACCCGTCGAGCGACGCGTGGAGAAGAAAGAGAAGTAAGTTACTGAACGTGGAATGCTGCTTGTTAAGGTTTAGAGTGGGAAATGAGCTGATAATGACTCACATTTATTGTATCTAAATCAGATTTGAGCAGAGTCTTCTTTAGGTATATTAGGTTATGTATTATTTTACGGTGATGGTAAAATTTTTCGTATCTTGCCATACATTTCGTGCCCAGGAACTAATTCCCGTAGTTTAATAGCGGTAGAATAAATTCATGCTCGTATGCTACTAGAAGCTTTGGAACTCGATTTTAGCTTTCTAATGGTTTTAAGAGATTTAACGGAAACTAGTTTCGCGGAATATTGTATTTGTCTCCTTCTTGTCTTGTTATGTATGTGAAAGTAAGATTTTATAAAGCTTGGAATAACTTTTTTAATAATCAAACTCTCTACACTAACAGCCTGTCCAGATAGGGCGCTTTACGCGCGTAAAGCGCTGGACTCTCGACTCGCGCGTGCTACGCGCGAGTCGAAATACTCGGGCGAACAGTGGAGCGCGCGTAAAACGCCGCATCTGGACGCAATATAAATTGAAACGCGCGAGGGCACTCGCGCGTAAAGCGCCCTATCTGGACAGGCTGTAAGCTAAAGATGTCAGATCGCTGGTTTTTGTTTTCAATAAAACCTGTCAAATAATTATCTCTTGAGATGTGCACCAATCTGATTTGCGTTTGAGTATGCTAAATATGGCCCCTATTGCCTAGGATCGAAGCAATGTATTACAAAAATATGCCACGGTCCGTGTAAATACAATGCAATACAAAAATTCTTCATTGTACACCAGAAAAATAATATTACAAAAGACAAGTAACTACAAAAAGTAAATAGATACGCAGTGGCGCGCGTTTGTAAGGCTTATAAGGATGTAAGTTTGATGTTGCTGGCATCAATTTAAATGAGAGGCCGTATTTTTATGAATTGTATCCGTTTTGTTGCGTCACAAATTAACTTTCTACTTCCAAATAATACAGGTTAGACGTCAAGTAATACTAATCCATCTTATTGGAGGACTAGAAGTTTTAGTTAGATAAAGACATTAGTCAGACTTAAGGGCGATTGTCCACTACAAGGAATTTTACTGTCCGAACATCCGACTTTTTACGGTCCGAAGTGGCATGAAAAAAACGGCTCGGATGATACGCCTCAGTTTAGCTCCGTCTTTTCAGTCTCTTTTCAGTTCTCCGTCAGTTAAACTACACGCCACGCACGCGAAATTACTCTCAACGATGAGTTTCTTGGATCGTGGGCAGTGGCTAGCTTTATTATTCTACGTGCGAAAAAAAAATAAAAGAAAAAAAAACCGTTCCGGAATGGGGAAAAGTAAAATATCGGACGGTAAAATTACGTATAGTGCACAAACTAGTATATACATTATATGGCGTGCCATATCGGACCGTAAAAAATCGGACTGCCGGACAGTAAAATTCCTTGTAGTGCACAATCGCCCTAAGTCTATTTTGTTTGGCGTAATCAGGAAATATTTCTTTGTTGATCCGGTCGCAACCAATAAAATTTTGTATTTGTCTTGATTTTATGTGAGGCCATTTGATATCAAGCTGAATCGTTGTTTTTGGTATCTACTTGCTCCGCTTTTGATACCGGCCTCATATTAAAATCTCGTGTCCTCTATAGCTTTAAAAGAACCTACATATTTTTAGGAACAGCGACTGGGTATGCATTCATTTGTGGTGTCCCAAACTGTGCTAGGAACGCATGCTTTTTGTTCAGAGATTGCTTGTTGCTTCGTATTTCTATTATTTTTGAAGGGTGAGGTATAACGCTTTGACCAAATAAATGAACAGGCTTATTTATTTTACAAAAGGATAAATGAAATGGAATTTTGATAAAAAAAAATGTTTAAAGGCCTTAAATTTTTTGGTCCAAGCTCAAATATATAAATGTTGTTTACAGAAAAACCGAAGAGGATAGCACTAAGAGCATTACAGTACAGAATGTAAAATACGGGAATAATTCTAGAAAGAGTCAAGTGTTCGAATCCACTAGGCACAATATGGATAATGATGATGTCGATACAACAGAGAAAAATAAAAAATCACACGCGAACCAGTAAGTCTCGACGCCATTAATTGTAAATCATGATTCACACCGACATTTCGGATTAGTCACAAAACTACACTACATCAAGATAACTGAACTTAATTCTAAAGAATCTACGTCTGGTTCTATAGACTCAAACATGCTAAGGAAAATAAAAATCATTTGATACTGAACCGCACAGCGCCGGGCAGGAGAAAACATGGAGACGCATGCATGGTTCATTTTATTTAATGCATGATTTTTGATATTTTCGCTTCGGTAGATAGTCTTGGTTGATTTGATAAACACAGCGAATGTACTAAATGTAAATGAAGGGGGGTAGACACAGGATTTTCTGAAACCGATTATATTACTTTGTATCTGTTGTTTTTGAATTGTTAATAACAACGCTACATTCAAACCTCTGAAATACGAAAAATAATAATGAATTATCTAATCTTATAAAAAACCTAAAACATGTTACTTTATTATTATTACCATTTCATTAATTTATATTTGATATTCTAATACGCTACGTCGCGACGCTTCAGAATTTTTCTTATAATTCCTTTTTATTGTGTACCTAAGTCACTTTTTGTCAAGTTGATATTTATATTTTAATTAGAAATGGATGACATATGGTTATCACATCGTTGAATAAATTAAATCTTAATCATTGTTTATCACACTCTGTCGCTAGCTCTCACATCTCTAGTGGTGAAGCTAGAGTGAAAATAAGAAAGACACCTTACCATGCAGTTTCCATCCTATTCTCCCAAACTCATGATACAATGTTTGTAAATACGGTCCCATACACTTAACCTTAAAATCACTATGAATACACAATTTGCACTACATGTTTTCGCATTATAATATAATATATCCAACAATATATTCTATGTATTTTGGATTTATGTTCAGTTTTTAAAGAAAAATTAGTATTTTTGTGTTCTGTGCTATGTATAAACATTGTATCTTGAGAATGTCTTCAGTATGGAGTAGATATTGTAAGGGGATCGTTTGCAGATGGGAGGTGGAAACGAAGACGACGTCCCCCAAAAGCGCCACCGCCAGCACGCGTCGCGAGGAAGGCTGGAAGGAAGTGGTGCGCAAATCCAGTGTGCAGACGCTCTCTACGCTTGAACCTGGGTAAGAGCTTTCAATAAGTCATGGTCTAAGATCCGACTGCAGGATTAGTGCGCTCATGTGTAGTGCGTTTCTTAAAATCAGAAAATGTATACAATAATCTATTAAGGTCTCCACACACTGAAGCCGTGGCCGGGCCGGAAGCGCAGGAGTGCCGGCTTTTACTATAGCACCGCGCCGCCTCCGCCTCCGGTGTATGTGTCGTCTTTCATATGATTCAATAGGATACAACTCGCACGCCTCCGCCTCCGGCTTCTGTGTGTGGAGACTTAAAGATAAATTAATTAAAAATACTTGCGGCCAAATTTTGATAGGCAATCAGCTGTGCGATTACGCTAAAACCGGCCATCCAAATTGACATTCTTGAGCCATTTCAATGGCCATCGCGCTCGTCCTTTACATACAATTTCAAATTACGAAGGCCATTAAAAGGGCTTTCATATGTAAATTTTGGATGGGTGGTTTTAGCGTAATCGCACAGCTGGACTATCTATTCTCCTTCTTACAATTACTACTTATTATTATATGTAACGTGTTGAATATGTTTTATCCAGGTGCAAGAAAGTATCAGTAGCGTCTCACGCGATATCGCGGGTGATCGGGCGCGCGGGGACCAACATCAACGCCATCCGCGCGGCCACCGGCGCGCACATCGAGGTCGACAAGCAGAGCAAGGGCCAAGGCGAACGGATTATCACTATCAAGTGAGTACTGACTTCTTACAATAAAGCATTGGGTGTGACGCGATATTGCAACACTGTAGAAGTAACCGTATGCAACCTGCAGACAAAGTTTTTAGGTTAAACCAGCTATCCCATAACTCCTTGGTGACCACCTACCCGAGGAGAGTAGATTTCAACTCAGCGCCGCATATTTCTAGCATGCAGCACATTGCTGAATGTACACCCTGTTTTTGTGTATAATTCTATTATATATTAAAAAACTTTAGGCAATAAATGTTTTTATTATTTGAAATGCTGAGACATTTACTGATCGCTAGCTGTCAAGCAGTAAATGCCCTAGACCCGATATTCAAGGAGAGGAAGCAGAGGGTTTATGCACACATGTTACTGGACTGGTTAACTCAACTAAGCCACAGGTGGGCCATTTTTGCGTGTCGTGTGGGCGTTCCTAATCTAACCCGATATTTAGGGTTAACTTAATATATAATAAAAGCATAAGAGTTGTTGGTGAAGGTTTTTTATAAATTTAAGTAGAATTAATTTAAAAAGAAATAATGTACGCCATTTCCTCCGATGCATAGACAGCCAAACGGATAAACGTATTTTTTCGTCAGAAAAGCAATACATCAATCAATTTTTCTATGACCTGTAACAACTGTTATTAATAAATATCTGAATCTGAATCAATATATTTTTTCATCTTCAGGGGCTCAGCGGAAGCAACGAAGCAAGCCGCGTCATTGATAGCCGCAATGATCCGCGACCCCGAGGCAGACATCATCCAGCTGCTGCCGCGAGCCAAGCCGCCGCCGCCGCAGCCGCCGCAGCCGCAGCCCAAGGCTACGAAACAGCCGCAGCCCAAGGTACTGTCCCGTAGCTCTGTATAGCAATGATCCGCGACCCCGAGGCAGACACCATCCAGCTGCTGCCGCGAGCCAAGCCGCCGCCGCCGCAGCCTCCGCAGCTGCAGCCCAAGGCTACAAAACAGCCGCAGCCCAAGGTACTGTCCCATAGCTCTGTATAGCAATGATCCGCGACCCCGAGGCAGACATCATCCAGCTGCTCCCGCGAGCCAAGCCGCCGCCGCCGCAGCCTCCGCAGCCGCAGCCCAAGGCTACTAAACAGCCGCAGCCCAAGGTACTGTACCGTAGCTCTGTAGAAGCAATGATCAATCGATTAAAATGGAATGCCCACGAGGAAACGTCAATTAAAATATAATTTCCCGCGTAGTCCTGGAATGCGAGGGAGTAACAGTTCAACGAACAGAAATTTTCAACCTGTCGAGGTCTCTGCCAAGCCTGTGAAGATCGCAGGAAGATTCTGCGCTTCTGGACTGAATTAGGCTGACTATGCTAACAAAATAAACGCATTATGGCCACAATCGAGTCCAAATGCGAACAATACCATGTAATTGCCGATTATCTTTCTAGTGAACACCAAATGTCTAAATAACTCCAAACTCTAAAACGAACAACCTGATAAGGTAAAGGTTTCTTGTTCTCTTCTTTACTTTACCTTAAAAAGATAAAGTGAAGAAAAATCAAAGTGAGCACTTTCATTCATAATTACAATTATTTTTCAACCTGTATTTTATGACGTGTCCAAGAGTCCTCTAAGGTCTAAAGGAAATACAGCACTTTGATTTTGAAATGATTCTGATTTTGAATGAGTTTGTCTAATTATTCCAATGTTTGTAGACGGTGACAACAGCGACCCCTCTGACGGTGAGCGTGCGCGCGGCCGTCGCGGCGCGTACGCCCGCCAAGACCGTGCACCCCGCCCCGCGCGCCGCCGCGCCGCGCCTCGCTGCGCCCAATCGTAAGTAAATGTATACAGGGTGCCAAGTACAAGTGTTCTAAGAAAAAGGCATGTGAAAGGGAATGATTTTGATAATTTTAATTTCGCCGTTATTTTTTAATTATCCTGAAAAAAATTAAGAATTTTTCGTCCTACTGTCCTGATTGAGATCATACTATGTGTTGTAGAGTAACGATGTTACTCTTTAAAGCAAAAAATACAAATTCATACATCTATACTTACAAACTTTCGCTTTTATAATTTTAGTAATGACCTTTTTCCCGTATAGAAACACCAGCAGCGACAGACAAGCGGCCAGTCTCGTCCGCGGCCGCCACAGTCCCGCTGTCCACCTCAGCGGCGGTCAGCAAGAACGGGGTGTCCTACACGGGCGCGATAGTGGGCGCGCGCTCTCACACCTTCGCGGCTAAGCTTACTGCCTCCACTGCCGCTGCGGTGCCTGCAGCGACTCAGGATAAACCTAGATCACAGCAGGTAACTTATCACTACATAGTATAAAACAAAGTAGCTTTCTCTGTCCCTATAAATGTCCCTTTGTATGCTTAAATCTACGCAACGGATTTCAATGCGATTTTAATGGATAGAGTGATTCAAGAGGAAGGTTTATACGTAAAATAAAACCGT
Source organism: Eupithecia centaureata (assembly GCA_944547425.1). Lineage (NCBI taxonomy): Eukaryota > Metazoa > Arthropoda > Insecta > Lepidoptera > Geometridae > Eupithecia > Eupithecia centaureata. Next base: position 2,513,063 of record OX155680.1, on the reverse strand, counting down.
GAGAATCCGGGGCGGGTCGCTAGTTATACATAAAACTAAGTAAGATACTAATTCTGGACAATCCACACAGCATCATCTAGGTCTAAGCTAAGCAGTGCTTGTGTTATGGGTAAATAAGTGGTTAGAAAACAAACAGAAAACCCAGAACAATCTGCAGATCCTGCAAACATTTGTCCCGAGGCGGGAATCGAATTTGTAAACTCCTGCATCTCAGGTGGTATTTAGCTTGCTGTATCACACGTGTTTGCGTTAAAAATATTAGTGACGTCTGTATTGTATGGCGTTTTTTCGTCGCCGGCTTACTAAGACGAACTGACAACGAAATTACGGCTCCAAAGTGGCGATAAATCTATCGCTACTTCGGATCTGTTGCTATTTTTTACTTCAACAAAAGCAGCAGGTTTATAATTTACGTTTGTCTTTCGTCGATTCGAATAATCACGCTTGTCAGGTAAATCCCAGTGAGGCTGCGTGCGCAGGTGTAAAAACAGTTTGCCTACACGGACGTCTCTTCTCAATTAGAACATTCAAATATTTCTCCAAATACCAAAGTTTTTGTTACCCTGACTAGAAAGTCATTTCTCCCATTCACAATACAATGTGTCGATAGCGCCAATCAATTTTGTGCTCCAATACCTTGACATATGTGTTATTTCGCAGCAGCCCGCTACCAGCTCGGTCTCCGCCGTTTCCCCGGTGGCTCGCGAGCCGTCCCCCGCGCCGGCTGTGACGCCTCAGCCTGAGAAATCGGAGGAGAGCCGCGTGCCCGAAAGGAATTTGCAGGTATGGACTTTAATCAACTGAAGTATCGTGTTTTATTTAAAAGATGCTGCAAAATCTGTGTTGTAATCGATAAAGTTGATAATTTTGAAGTGTCGTGAAAATGGAGTAAATCTTCTCTGGTTTACTATATTTTTAGAAACTCAACTTTTTGTAGAATGGTACTGGCATTATGCTGAGACAAACTTCTTGAAAGGCTCATCAACCTGTACCATGTTGTCACAACGCAATATAGACTAAAATCTTTATTTCACACTACACAGATCCATAGTATTACAATGATATGAATTGTTTGATACTTTCCAGCTAAGTCCAGACAATACCAGTTCATGGAACCCGAGTGAAGAAAACACTGCCAACCCTACAACTGCCCTCCACATCAACACTACGCCGCAGGTACTTATGCTATATTTATTAAACTAGCTATGCCGCCGGCTTCGCACCGCTTCTTTTTATTTTAGTGTGGAACCTCGATCGTTTTTTATTTCTTTTGTTCTAGATCGTTGAAGACTATTAAGTCTTCAAATATTAAAACAAATCCAACAAATCATACCATAAAAGCGGTCCAACCGTTCTTGAATTATAAAATGGTGTACTTTGTTTTACTTGACGACTGAAGTGTTGCGGGGGACGAGGGTCAGGAGGTTGAGGGTTCGATTCCCGTAATGTATTAATTATATCAGTCATCTAGTGCCCATAACACAAGATCTGCTTAATTTGAGTCTAGATGATGCAATACTATTATTATTTATAGAAGTCTCAATGCAATCAAGCACGTTTTACCTGATATACGTTAGAAAACACACCCTTTTTGTTATGAGTAAAATCTCACGATAACGGACCAAGGACATCGCGTAATTTATGGATGCCTTTCGGCATCTTTGCAACTATCGTATGAGAATGTTGATTGTTAGTAAACAAGTTTGTAGATCAAAGACACTTTCTATAACCTGTAATGTTGTAACAGTCGAGCAGCAGTAGCGGCAGCGGCGGCGCGCAAGAGTACTCCCTGTTCAAAGACCTGTCCGCGAGCTCCGGCTCCATGTGGGGCGCCGGCGATGCTCATCACAACGTGGACATGCCTCCACCACAGGTTAACTATTATAAACTCTAAAATTAACACTATAAAGATTAAGATCTAACAGCCTACTTATGGGGTTCAAACTATTCATTCGACGATTATTCGAAGACGACCGATGTGGTGCGGTGGGCGAAGGACCGCCTGCGACGCAGGAGGTTGCGGGTTCGATTCCTGCCTCGGAACAAATTTGTGTACGATCTGCAGAAATTTGTTCCGTTGGTCTGGGTGTTTTCTATGTATAATAATAAATATCCATATAAGTAATGTATTGTTTTAAGTATATCAGTCATCTAGTACCCATAACACAAGCTCTGCTTAGCTTGGGGCTGGATGATGCTGTGTGGACACAGCCTGGACTGGACTGTCCGGAAATATTTATTTATTAATCTCACGAAAACATTTTCTAAGAGCCACCAAGAGAGTTTAAATATATTTGTCTAAAATTTACTAGGAGGCAGTTCTCGGAATTTTGTTATAATATTTTTTACAAATCATGTACAGCAGTGTTTCCCACTCCGTTTTGTGTTGTGCCGATATAAGCCTAGTAGGATATCTAGTTACTATCAACACATTGAAGAATGCTCTTTTACAAAACAGCCTATTTGAAATAGTGTAAACGATTTTACATTAAGAATCTTTTTTTAACCCTTTAACAGCCTACGACAAATATGATTGTGTCCATTTGGCCAGTGTCAAATTGATTCACTGTGCCCAGAGCTTTGGGCACGACAATTGATATGAATTCAGGCGGTTAAAGAGTAGGAGAGGCTTGAATGAAATACACAATATAATAGAGAGAGCATGACTCTAATTTGTACCTTCTTCCACTATAATATGGTATTTATTCCAGGCTGACGCCAGCAAAGCGCCGGGCTACCGCGGCGCGGGCGGCGGCGGCGCGGGGGGCGGCTGCTCTCCTTGCTCGCGGACCTCCTCGCACGGGTCAACGCCCCCGCCCGCCTACCAGCACCCTGCTAACTACCACCAGCCGCTGCCGATAGGTGACTACTTACATCTCTTTTACTCCTTACACTCTTTATACAGTGATAGTGAGACAAATGTAGCCTGCTCAGTATAATAAAAATACGGAACATACTTAAAATACAATCGCTGAAAAAGCTGGGGGAAACCCGAGGTAATATCTACATGAAGTAGCAGAAATATCATCGAACTTGATGCTCTTGCCACAAAATACATCCTCAATAATTTTTCTACTTCTTATCAAAATTTTTATTTGTAATTATTTATCTTTCACACAGGCAACAACGTAAATTCCATGGACATGAACAGTCTATCGAGGAATGGACCAATGTATCAAGACAACTCCCGGAATGGACACAATATGATGGTAGGTTCTTGATACTTTACGTTGATTCTACTTCCCTAGTTGATATCTAATGAAATACTGTATAACTTCAGAATGGCTGATCTGAGCCCCGAGTCCGAATGATTAGAGAATCTAGGCTTGACAGTGATAACTATATATGACCGATGTGGTGCGGTGGGCAAAGGTCCGCCTGCAATACAGGAGGTTGCGGGGTCGATTCCCACCTCGGAACAAATTTGTGTACAATCTGCAGAAATTTGTTCTGTTGGACTGAGACAGAATCACGGCCCTTGACATGGTTCGGGCGAGAAATTCGCTTAAATAAAACCCCGTCGACTCTCATTACAGTCATAACATGTACAATTTAGATTTTATTATATAGATTTTACATTAGTTAATTTTAAATTTACCGTGACATTTCGTTTTTAATAATTTTTATCATTATATGTATAGCTTTATATATGGATTTATGATCTGAAATAAATGAATAAAAATAATAAGCGGTTCTCCTGGATTCGGCGCGTATCGTCAGGAAGTTCATCTGTCTGCAACCCTAGTCACCACCGGCTGCTTGAGCCTAGCTTCGCGGCCGGTGATCCACCGTTTTGATATATTTTTTACTGTAGAATAGTTTTATAATATTTTTGTATTTCAATTTTAATTTTCTATAGTAAAAAAAAATATTTTTTAACGAGAACGAAAATAAATGAAGTAAAATAATAAGAACAAAGCTGTTAGAGAATACAATGTCATGTGAGACCTCGTGATGTTACAGATGTCAGGCACTGTGAGCATGGCGAGCGGATCCCTGGGGCTAGGGTACGGCGGCGTGGAGTCAGTCTCTCGGCTGAACCCGCGGGCGCCCGACTTCGCTCAGAGACACCCGCTCATGCAGCACAAGCACAACCAGCAGGTAACTTAGTTAACCCCGCGTTAACCAGCAGGTAAATTAGTTAACCCCGGACAGCCGATAATGCTTCTCATCAGGAGGTCTGTATTGTTTGCCACATTGTGTAGTAAGTACTAAAATGGAACTCAATGAATTTGTTATACTTACCAAATATATCCGACTCGAAGGACCATTGATATGTATTTACATAGCATCGTAGGAGCGAAGCGCGACATGTGGTAATTTGCGCTAGTTCAAACTAACATCGTGACTCATATCGCGTTTATTTGCCTATTTTTCGCGACGTTTCAACAGGTTTACTGTATGTAGTGTACAGAGTGTAAACCTTTGAAACGTCGTGTCGGGTAAGAAACACGATAAATACCCGTGGATACTTATAATAACTAGTTCTCATCGCGTAAGTTGAGTAAATTAATAATGCAAGCCGGCCCATGTTGACGGCTAATGACTTATAACTGGATGTTCTTATCCCAGATGTTCTCTGGCACCAACAACTCTGGCAATCTATCTAACCTGCTGATGTCGTCCTACCAGCAGCCGATGAGCCAGTCCCCCAAGCCGGGTATGGCGCACACGCCGCAGCCTCACCACCCTTACCAGGTAAGGCTTTGACTCTTCATTTGAACTTAATTTTACGCTCGTGTAGACGGAAGGTTTATTTAACCCTGCTTTTTAAGCATCATCTCATGTAGCACAGACACATGAAGCCTAAAAATTTTACATCACTAATATTTTCAAAGTTTGGATGGATGGATGTTTGTTAAATCTTCATGCCAAATCTAGTCAATGGATCGGGCTTCTAGGCGACGTACTTCTAGGCCTTTAAGAAAAAAAATTAATTTTTGGTGTATGTTGAATCTTATCAGAGAAGGTTTAGCCTATATTTCGCAATGAATGGCTGATTTTATTATTTGTTCACTATTTATAACAAACTAGCAGCACCCTTCGGCTATACCTGGTAACTAAAAAAACTGTGTGACTTCCAGTCGTCCTGGAACGACAGTTTCCACTCATAGTAGTTTAAGCAGTGTTCCTAAGTACCGTGTGACTTGCAGTCACTGATGGAACGACAGATTCCACTCACAGTAGTTTAATTAAACAGTGTACCTAAGTACCGAGTGACTTTCAATCACAGTAGTTTAAACAGTGTTCCTAAGTACCGTGTGACTTGCAGTCACTGATGGAACGACAGTTTCCACTCACAGTAGTTTAATTAAACAGTGTTCCTAAGTACCGTGTGACTTTTACTCGCAGTAGTTTATTCAGTGTTCCTAAGTACCGTGTGACTTTCACTCGCAGTAGTTTATTCAGTGTTCCTAAGTACACTGTGACTTCCAGACGTCACTGGAACGACAGTTTCCACTCATAGTAGTTTAAGCAGTGTTCCTAAGTACCGTGTGACTTGCAGTCACTGATGGAACGACAGTTTCCACTCACAGTAGTTTAATTAAACAGTGTTCCTAAGTACCGTGTGACTTTCACTCGCAGTAGTTTATTCAGTGTTCCTAAGTACCGTGTGACTTTCACTCGCAGTAGTTTATTCAGTGTTCCTAAGTACACTGTGACTTCCAGACGTCACTGGAACGACAGTTTCCACTCATAGTAGTTTATTCAGTGTTCCTAAGTACGTTGTGCCTTGCAGTCGCTGCTGGAGCGCGGCGGCGCCGGCGCAGTGGGCGGCTCGTGGGGCGAGGAGGAGGAGCGCAAGCCGCGCCCCATCGGCACCGAGCGCGCATGGACGCGCGCCGCCGCGGACCATCTGCACCATCTGCCGCATTTAGACCACGACCGGTTCCAGGTATGATAAATATATCTTACTTCCTTCCACCTTTATTAGTCCACTGCTGGACATAGCCCTGCCCCAATGAGCGCCATAGCGCCCTGTCTTCAGCTTGCCATTCTCCTCCCGTACCTTGCATATTTTTCCAAGTTGTTACGGATATACAACGCAGATTGTTATATGACAAGGGCGGTTATGGTTACCCTTAAGGACTTAAAGTGCGGCCGCGCAGATTAATTTTGGATACATACACGACTGCAAACCATTTTGATGAAACCACTTCTGCACTTCACCTGCAACATTTTCCAACTTCTGTTGCATATCATAATTAATAATAATTTAGGGGAGTTGGTAAACTAGAGCTGATAACTTAAATGACGTATGGCAATATATTGTAAATTACATAATTTGTCGACCACTAGCGACCCGCCCCGGCTTCGCACGGTTTTATTAAACGTATAAACCTTCCTTTTGAATCACTATCTATTAAAAAAAACCGCTTCAAAATCCGTTGCGTAGTTTTAAAGATTTAAGCATACAAAGAGACATACTATGTAGTGATAGACACAAACAGCTGCACAAAAAAATGTTTTTTCGTAGGCCTGTGTAATAAGTTGTTTGTTCCTCAGGGTATGAGCGCCATGGGCGCGGGACTAGAGGGCGGGTACGGGTCGGGCGCGGCGGGTGCCGGCGCCGGCGCCACGGCCGCTGCTATCTCGCTCATGCACGCGCTGCCGCTGCAGTTCCTCCCGCCGCCCGCCGGCGCCGCGCCGCCGCACGACCACCACGCGCACTGGGACCCCTCGCACCACCACGCACAAGACAAACAGGTACACAACACACATTTTATACAGGGCTTGGAATACCGGTATTTATAAATACCGGTTCGACTGACCTTGCCATGGTACCGGTACTTCTTTGGTATCGATAAAAATTATACCGGTACTTTTTGAGAACCGGTATAATTGTACTTAGTGTGGTATCGGTACTTTCATTGGTACCGGTACTAAAGTATTATTTAGTATATTTTCTATAAGTATCGGTAAAATTACCGAAATTATGCTCAAAAGTATCGGTACGTTTCAACAATTTTTCTTTGTGCAAGCGAGAGAGAATACTGATTAGAAAAGACGAACGAGACGACGCGAGAACCGCTTAGAATACCGGTACTTTTGGGCAAAGTACCGGTAGGTACTTGAAAAGTATCGATACCCGAATTTAACGAAATGAAAGTACCGTTACTACCGTAAAAGTACCGGTATCAAGCCATGCTTTTATATACGTCATACATATCTACCTCTCTATACAAATTGACATTATATCAACTAGGATTGTCACACTGCAGGGCAAAGACCTCCCTCCCCCTTCCATTCATGGCGGTTCACAGCAACTTAATAGCATTTATTAAATACAAATATTTTGTTAGGTTTATCTAAGCACTGGCTTCTCTCCTATTTTGCTTTACATTTTACACAACTGTAGTTAACTCAAAATCTTAATATTATTGATATTTTTATAAAGAAACTACTCAAGTTAACAAGCTAAAATTGAGGATTTTTTTAGCTTGAAACTTACAGATTATACAAACGACTACACAAACTTTCGTTAAATTGCAAATGACCGATAGAGTAGGGACTCTACTAACCATTTTGAAAAACATTTTACGTCAATGTTCTACCTTAGATTCTGTGTATCACCTTACCTTTAACTAAGATCTGTTTCGTAAAACAAGTGAACTTGATTATTGAATGTTGTGTTTGTTTCAGACTTGGAACAAATGGACTCACTGAGAGCTGAGCCGAGTCGGCGACGGCCCCCCGCCTTGGCCGCGCGCCTCGACCGACGAGGACTATGTCACTGTCATACACCTCGAATCGGTCTAGATACTACTGACAAAGATTATATTATACAGATTTATCTATATAGAGATGACCTATCGAGAAGAAACTACTTATACTGAAGGGAGCGATAGTCGTCGGAGCGGCCAGCCGAGTGGCTGCGCTCGCGATGGACGGTGTAGTTGTTTCAGTGGGCGCGGTTTGATTGTAGATACGCGTACGAGTAAGATTGTAATAGTAGGTCGCTTGGAATGTAATTCCGAAGTGCCGCTGAGTGTTTTGCGTTGCCTTGAGCGGGCGCCTCGCGTCCGCTGCCATCTTATATACATATTTTACACTCTATAATATGGCATAATACGATGTTAGTTTCGATTTATTGATACGCTCGCTGACCGAGAAGAATATAAACGTGTATTCATAAATTTGCTTGTACATGAAGATTAAATATCATATATTGATGCACTGTATCCACTGGTGTTTTTAATAATACCACCTGTTTTTCAATTATTACTTTAATTCGTTTTTTTATAGGTTTATTTGGGTAATGTGTATATTTATAAGTAAATTATTATGCGAACTTACAATGTCTCGAATATAATTAAAGGCAGGATATGCGGTAAGTTCTAGGCAAATAAACCGTTGTCAAAATATTTTGCGTGTTCTTGATTAGAGCCTTTTGATATGCAGAAGTAAAACTAATTTTAAATAGCTTTGACATGTGGAAAGCTGGTTTATCAAACCCTTGGACAGGATAAATAATAGGATCTTTATAATAATTAAAAAAGATAGATACTTACAAACATTTATAATGAGATTCATACACTATTTACAAGATCACCATTAAAATAATTACTTTAAACTTACAAACAAATAATGCCTTCTCACTAAGAAAACACACTTTGAAGTGAATGTGTATTAAAACAATATAAATAATTTATCAAAGATACAGTAAGTTATGATAAAGATAATAGTAATAGATGCCTTAGAGACATTAAAAATGCAAAATGTAAATAATAATACAGAGCTCTATAGATTGGCTTATTAATTTTGACACTTTGAGAACCAATATAATTGATTTGATTTAGCCCCTTATTTATAAATCTCTTCTTACGCCCGAATATTCAACAACACAAAAGTCTTGCCTAAAGTTGTTATTTTTTGTTAGGGGTAAAGTATAAAATAGAGAATTAGAGTTCCGTATGACGCCCAAGGATCCGGCCCTCGAGATCCGCGTGCATCTTCTCCACTTTCCTGGAGTGTTTCTTGATCATCTGTTCCTGTTCTTCGAAGTGGTTTATTTTCTCACCAGCCCCCGCGATCTGCACGAAAAGTATTGGTTTGTATTTAAGAATGAAACAAGTGTTGGTTAAAGTAAGAAAGAGGTGAGTATTTATTTTTTTACTGTATTAATTTTAATTTCAGTTTATTCAACACAATTATAATGTGCTAAATCTAAAGCGTTTAAGGCACATAAAAAGATGAGAAAATATAAAAAAGTATTAGCTAAATTAACAATAAAATTTAATTTAGCGTGTAAGTCAATATGACACATGAATGGAACAAAAATTTATCATGCAATGAAAACAAAAATTAACCTTTGTGTGATGTTTCTCTTTATTGCTTACATGGTCCGCGTGTAGGTGACGCAGTTTCAGTAATCGCGACTCATAATGCTGCAATTCAACCTGAAGAAAAGATGACCCTTCAGAGATCAATTAGAGCACATAAGAATGAAACTGTAGTAACCAAATACAACCAATGGTATAAAACAATACTATTCCATAATGAAAGATATCTAGAACGCTCTTGAGAATGTTAGCCAAGTGAAGAAAAATTTAGATATCCTAAAACGCTTGTATTTGTAGGTAACAACCTGTAGGACATGTTAAGCTCAATATCTTATTCTTACCTTCAGAGATGCCAGTTCGTCAGTAGTGAAGTTACCAGCTGTCGCCATCCGCCACAACCCCTGCACTTTGGGCTCAATAAACTCCCTATTGTTGGGACCTGCAAAGACAAAATATGTCTTACTAGGTCTATCAAAATATTTTGACTGAAAACTAGTATTGTCTGAACTGACGAATTGAACCTAGCAGAGGAAGCTCACACTTTTACTTCTTATATTGCCTGCCAAAAAACCTAAGTTATTGTTGTCAGAACATTATGTATCATATATTATATACATATTAGTTATATTATTATATACATATTAGTTTTATTATTATATACATATCAGTTATCCATTTCGCTAGAACCTTCATAAGATGCAACTTTGTATAAGTGGGTCTACCGACTAAATGATCAGCGTCGCCCGCGAGTGACGTAACCTTGGTTACTTTGTTGTTTGTTGAGTATGAATAATAGTACATTGTCAGCCTATGCCCTAGGGTTGAAAGTAACTTAATTAGTAGCGAGCGCTCGGTCGCCAATAGTTCCGAGGGACTAAATAAGTTACTTTCACCCGAGGTAAACACTGTGCTTTTCATTACGAATACAAAGAAATAAAAATAAAAACGCATGTTAGAGTTTTTCACATTATGCCATTATCATGGTTCAATATCAACGTGATAGCTGTCAGTTGAAAAGGATTCTCACTAGGGCTGAAAAGTATCACTTCCATTCCAACCCACTCTTCAAGCAACTTCAGACCTACTTTCAGAGTATGAGTAATGAAAATACATTTCGTAAGACGACTGTCAACGACAACTTATTTTAATTTACAAGCACCGCGCCGCGTCGCATCGAAAAAATAAATGACGGCATCAATTTGCGAATGTAGGTACTTAAAATATTAAATCCAAATGGAATCAAGGTCAAATCTGATAACTAGTACATACCTCTAGCAGTCATCCTCTGCAGCTTATCATAACTGTCCCTCAGGTTTTTGTGTTTCTCTCTCACCAAATTAGCTTTATCTAAGAAGTCCTTTGATATCTCATTTGACTCAGAATTCAGTTCATTGAACTTCTCTAATTCATCTTCGTTCAGTGCATCTGAGTATCAGAGAAATATATATTTTTTTAATTGTGTAGCATGTTTTACCAATGTCATTTATAAATGTCACACAGTAGGTATGTACATATTGTGCTACAAAAATGACCTAGGTAAAGACATCTGTGCAGATGTTTTTAATATGGTTAAACACAACATTCTATATGTAAAAAGACACATTTGCCAATGGGCAAATACAGTCAGTTAAGATCTAAATATTTCTAGGGCTCAAGCTCTCTGTATCATAGAAAGAGCAATAAAAAATGTGGGAAACTGCAGCCAAATCTGGCTTGTATCTAACTAAAAAAACATCCACAAAATAAACAATTTGGTACATTACATACTTTTATACCCATCATCAGCTTTGTTCATATCAGTCAGTACATCATAGTACTGGTCTATTTTCTCCTGATGATGTGTGAACTCTTCCTTGAGTGCAGCCAGCTCTTCACTGGTGAACCCTGATGTCTCCGCTTTACTCCACAGCATGTTAAGTTTCTTGTCTTTGAAGATGCTTTTGTTGATGTGGTCATCGATAGCTGAGTTGTAGCCCTGAAAATTTATTTTAATAAATAGGACTGAACATTTTTAAACTATATCATCTGGTCCTAAAGCACACAGAGCTTGTGTGGTGGCTACAAGAAGACTGAAACTTAAACTACCTTTACTTATTAGCCTACTTAATAAATAATAAAATAAAAAAGCCTTTATTATTCCTTAGTTACAATTTCAAGATATAATTTAAAACATATGTAACTAATTGCTAAGGACCCCTCTGCGGGTATAGGCCTACTTACTTAAATTAAACTACTTAGACACCTAGAGAAAAACCTTTCTTTCTCATTAAGATGATGTGTAAAAAGTTATTTATCTTTCGCTTATATTTTTATGAGTTCTTTGACATTTAGGAAAGTGTTAGTAATTGAATATGCAGTCTCATGATAAACTGTAATGTTCTAGGAGATAAGGTACAATTTAACATTCTAGGGGTGTAAAGCAATCACAAGTTTTATAAACTTTGGCTTATCCATTTTGATGTTGTTATTTACAAAAGCTAGTTAACACAAAAGTAAAAGATTCATTTGAAATTTTTATATATAACATTACATACAACAAATAAAAATCAACTTAATTTATTTCTGCTACCAACTAGAGTATATTAAATAGTGGTATCCCACATAATTACAAAGGTAATAAATTCAGTTGCTTGCTAATCTATACTACTTCATACTAATAGGTAGGTACACCTAATCTGCTGAATACATAATATCATGTTTGGCAGGGAGGAAGATATCTCGGGAAGGATAATATGGGCTATTATTCATCCAAGAAAAGTGTGCGAGAAACTGTAGGCAGATGGTAGAAACTCAAAAATAAAAGAGAACAAAAAGGCTTCTAAGCAAGATTTACTCACTTCATGATCCTTATACCTGGCAGGTGCACCCTCTTCAAAATGCTCGCGCAAGCCATAAGCTGCCATGATATTAGTGAGCTTACGCCTGATCTCTGCCTCCTTCAAACCTTCTTTATCAGAGCCATCACTCTTCAACCTCTTCAAAGTAAGCTCCTCTTTATCTTGGATCATTAAATCACTGTATAAGGATTTCAGTTTGGGTTCAGTTAAACGCTGTAAGGTAGATAGAAAGATCAACAAACCTATTTAAATCATAGTACAAACAATGAATTATGTATTAGGAAAATCGTTGTTGTCAACTTACGTGTTGGGCTTTCGCCCAGACGATATTCAATTTATTAATTCGGAATGGTTTCTCCAACTTTCTAAAATCAACTACGTCTAGCTTTTTCCCGTCATTTGAGCTACGAGAGTATTTGTTTTCACACACTATGTTGCTAACGAAAAAACAACACACGAATACTCTTAGCACTAGGGTCATTTTGAACTTTTGTTTCCTGTTCAATTTTATGTCGATAACCTTAGAATATTTTAATCTATGTCGAAAACAGATTTGTTCGGGTAATGTTCTGCTCCCAAGTATTATTTTATTTAAAATTTGTTTATTTATTCGTGTTTTGTCTCCAACAGAAAAACTCATAAGTACCTCAACCAAAGTCTTGCTTTGCTTGACAATTGACTGACAGACGGACCCAACTCGGTAGAAATCGGCAAATAAGTGTTGCCTACTACAATTACACGTTGATACAAATAAGAAGTTATGAATCCTGAACCTTACTGCATAAGTTGGAGGAATTAGCATGAGTCATGTCATGGCTCGAAAAACCCAATATTAACAAATAATAGCATGACAAAAGTTCCATTATTTCAAGCGTAAAGACACTTGTAACATTTGTATTTATTAAGTACCTACCTATAAATCCGCATTGCAATCAAGGCAAGCCGAGCCTATAACGTATAAAATTATGTACAATACAATCATTGTAAAATACGACCATATTATAATAAAATAAAAATCAAAGTAAGTAATCCAGAAACTTTTGAATTTTGTCAGTAAGAAAGAAATTTACACACCCGAATGCCTTTTGTGTGTAAATTGTTTGTCTTTGAACTTTCAAATAAGGAAAAAAGAAATTAAACGTCTTAGTCTATTTCACAAGAATCGGGGACATACAAAAATGAAATAGTTAGTAGTACATGGAAACTAATTTCCATAAAATAATTTTATTTTCTGTCTTCAAACCAAGGGCGGATCCAGCTTTGGTGCCAGGGGGGGGTCACATAGTCGTGGTCAAGTCACATCATCATCGTCATCAGCCTATATTAGTCCACAGCTGCACATAGGCCTCCCCTAATGAGCGCCATAGCGCCCTGTCTTCAGCTTGCCGCATCCAGCAGCTGCCAGTAGTCTTTCGCAGATCGTCATCCCACCTGGCCCGAGGGCGTCCTACACTACGTTTCCCAAAGCGCGGTCTCCACTCAAGAACACCTTTAGTCCAAAGGTTGTTGGTTCTTTGCGAAATATGGCCGGCCACTGCCACTTAAGCTTGCTAATTCTTTGAGCTATGTCGATAACTTTGGTAATCTGTCGGATGTATTCATTACGAATCCTATCTTTTAGAGAAACTCCAAGCACAGCTCTTTCCATAGGTCGCTGAGCAACTTCTTTGAACTGATGGACCAGCCCTACCGTGAGTGTCCACGTCTCAGCTCCGTAGGTCATTACGAGCAGGACGCACTGATTGAAACTTACTTTTGCAAACATTGCGGTATGGATGACGAAAAGATTCGAGGTAGTTTTCCAAACTCTGCCCAGCCCAGCTGAATCTCTTGATCTCCTTCTCAAAATTATTTTTACCTAACTGCACAATGTGCCCAAGGTAAGGTACTCGGAAACAATTTCGAGAAGGTGGCCTTCTATGACGACCGGTCATCAATGTGGTCATTGCCTCATTGGTCATCATGATTTTGGTTTTATCCAAATTCATGCCAAGACCGATGCGTCGCGAGGCTGAGGCTAGGCCATCCAGCTTGTGGGTCAGCTCCTCTAGCGACTCCGCCATTAAAACTATGTCATCAGCAAATCGCAGGTGTGAAATGTAATTGCCGTTTATGTTTATGCCCTTCCAGTCCAGCGTCTTAAATATATCTTCCAATGCGCTCGTGAACAGTTTCGGGGATATGACATCCCCCTGTCTCACTCATCTGCGCAATTGGATGGGTTTAGACTGCTGGTCCTGTACTGGGACACTCATAGTGGCGGCACCTCGATATTAGTCTACTTGGCATCGTTGTAAGCATTCCAGAATAGCCCAAGTTTCGACTGAGTCAAAGGCCTTCTTATAGCCCACAAAAGCGAGACAGAGACTGATTATACTCTTCTGACTTCTATATAATCTGCCTCATTGTGTGAGTGTGGTCTATGGTGGCATATCCTCCGCGGAACCTGGCCTATTCCGGTGGCTGAAACTCGTCGAGTCTCCTGGCGAGACCATTCGTGACCACTCGCGAGACTCACTCGGCACAGCTTATAGATAGACGTGCATGGCTCAGGAGTGTGATGGGTCTACAGTTTTTAAGGAGGGTTTTATTGCCCTTCTTAAAAAAGAGCACCATCAAACCCCCAGTCCACGCCTAAGGAGTTCTCCCACTGTGAATGACGGCATTAAAGAGGTTCTATAGCTCGTATAACGGGGGCTCCTCCTGCTTTCAGAAGCTCTGAAGTAATACCGTCGTCAGCCGGGGCTTTTCCATATTTAAGCTGCCTCAGAGCTAACTCGATTTCATTTTGACATCTGGCATTTCATTTCATTTTATCTTGATATCTGGCAGTTCGTCGGTATAGTGGCGTGTCAGAGTGGCTCTGGTATCATGATCTCGTCTGGAACGAGGGGTATGTGCAGTGTACAAACGGCCATAGAAATCTTCTTTCTCGGCTGAGATCTCCGGCTTTGACAAAACGGTCCTCCCATCGGGCGTTTTCAGTTTCGTCAGGTGGCTTCTGCCAAGCTGCTGAGTGAATACTTTGGTTTCAATCTATCGCCTCTTCAATGAGGCGTGTGTTGGAGCTCCGAAGGTCGCGCCGTGCCATCTTCGCGATTCGTTTTTTCAGGTCTGACCTCTCTGACGAAGTCACTTGGGTGGTTTCCCGTCTTCTTGTAATCAGATCCAGTCTCATCCTAGAGTTTAGACTTCCTGCCAGTACATTGTTTTCTGCAGAACTTAATGCCCTCGTCCCTCAACGTTTCAACTAGATTATGTAGGGTTTCGTTAGCGTCATCAGTGGGTTCCAAAGCAACAAATCTATCCCAGAGAAGCTGCTCAAACTTCTCGGTGCCCGCCATGATTTTTGGATTAGGTCGGAGCGTCGACTTCATCAGACGGTTTCTTTTCAACTTTAAGTTGATATTCAAAGTGCCTCGGAGCAGTCAATGATCAGGTCCGGTGTTGAACCTGTTGATCACTGAGACATCTGTAAATATGTGCTTGCTATCCGTCATGATGAAGTCTATTTCATTTTTAGTCACAGTGTCGGGACTTCGCCATGTCCACTTCCTTTTGGGCTGTTTCAACAAGGAGTTCATTAAGAACAACCCCTCTTTCTCAAGGAAGTTGACAAGCATTTGCCCCCTGTGATTCCTAACTCCATAACCATGCGGGCCAGTCTCATCTGGATTCCCACCTTGCCGTTAAAGTCCCCCATAACAACGCTGAAGTGAGCCTTAGTGGTGTTTTGTAGGGCTTTGGATAAGTCTTCGTATATAGCCTCCACTTCATCATCCGAGTGTGCCATGGTCGGTGCGTAGACTTGAATTACCTTCATGCTATACCGCTTGGATAGCCGAAAGATCAGGTACGCTACCCTGGTCGACACACGGGATATTTCTTGAACGTTGTTTGAGAGTGCCCTATTGACGAGAAAACCTACGCCACCCTGGGATGTTTTATCACCCTCGCGAAAGTAGAGAAGATGGCCCGACTCTAGGGTTACGGTGTCCTTCCCCTCTCTACGGATTTCACACAACCCAAGAACTCACTTAATGTTCTCTTACTCCACTTCCAACTGCGCTAGATGATGGTCAAGCCTCAGAGTGCGTCCGTTAAACGTAGCCAGGGTCAAAGTTAATACAGGTAACCAGAAAAACCTACTAATAACTCAAAAACTTAGATAAAGAGATTAAGGCAGTTTTGAATTTAAAGTAATTCATTTTGATAAGGATAAGGTCGGGAAGAAGATGGATAAGGATTAATACCAAGGTAAAAAATAAGAGCCTTTTCTAGTGGCGGCATTTAACTAATTTTTTACCTATTTTTCCCGACGTTTTCGACAGATTTACACACTATCGTTATCACGGGATGACTCATGATGGGTCATCTTGTGACCACAACACGTAGTGAAAAAATTCTATGTCTATGACCACGACGTACAGAAATATTTATAATAATGTTTAAAAAACTTAATCTACCTCTATATTGTGACAAACCTAGATCCTGGACCCAGCCCAGGGGGGGGTCATGACCCCCATGACCCCCCCCGTGGATCCGCGCCTGCAAACTACAATATTCTCAGACTTTTGAAAGTATTAATAAAATAAAGTCAGGGCCCTAAATTCACGCAGGTCTTAAGCTAGGTTCATATTGCTGTGTTGGGGTGTGTTGTGGCGCGACAGAACGCTATCGGTCTCATAGATTTAGTATGACTAGATTCACATTAGTAGCTTGTATTGGGGTGTGGCGCGATCTGTCGCTAATGTGAATCTAGTCATTTTAAATGTAAGAGACCGATAGCTTACTGTTGCGCCACAACACACCCCGACACAGCAATATGAACCTAGCTTTAAATAAACAGTTACAAAAATCGTATGAACATGTTCACTGTACATTTGTGCAGTTGGCATAACTAAAATGTTTTATACATTGACAGTTTTGTGACGTTGAAAACTTGTTTGTGATTGGCTAACGTGAGTTTCGACGGTGACATTCGGTGAAGTTTGATGTTTGGTTTTGTTTGATAATTGTAGAGATGGCACCATCTGGCTTTGTTAACGATTGTTAATAATAATGGATTTGAAATCACCGGTGATAAGTAAATAACCCTCTTTTTAAACAAATCTCACGAAATTCAATATCAATCTATAATTAATTACACACAGGTAATTTTTTTTGTTTTGTGAGGATCTACTTATTTGGTTTTGATAACTCTTTCACTAAAAGAAAAATACATTATTCCTGCGTGTCATACATAATGTCGGTTCATGTAATCGCGGACTGAAGTTAGTGCTTACTATGAAGAAAGGGTACCTTCCTACACAATTAAATATATTAGTTTTTTCAAAAGGATTTTGGCATATTCTTAGCCAAAATCAGCCAGCTCTCGGAATACAGCAGTACTTTATTCAAGAAGTTAATTAAAGTGTATTTATTCATAGTATTATTCTATATTTATTTACTTCATACCTATTACCTACCGATTCTGTGATTTTCTATTTCAATACCGGTACCTATGCTGTGCATTAATAAGCCTTTCTTGATTTCAATTCACATGATCACATCACTATCTATATCACTGGTTGGTTGGTTAGTTTCGTTCGTTTCGTTTCGTGAGGACTATGTTTGCGATTTGTGTTATTTGATTTTATTATTGCTTGCCATAGTTGCCATAGTGTACGGATATAGCGCGTTTGCTTGATTGTTTTGCATTCATAAACTTTGAAGTAAAAAATAAATTAAATTTAGTTGTATGTATTGCATTGGAGCGCATTTTATTTACGTAAAATTGCACTGCCAATGCAAGTGACCCCAGCAATTATAGTTTCCATAACGTAATGAGATTGTTATGGGGTTCGTTGATATTTATGTACTACTAAGAAACCAATGAAGGTTTTGGAATAGTTCCTCGCCTGTGAAACAAACAGTATATCTGTGAGTTCCAACAAGCACGTACGATCTTCTACTTTCTCCCGCTGATGCGAACTTGTGTTACTCAATAGTGCATGGACTGGTCCGATGTCTGTCTGTAGTTCGGTCTTGTGAGTTGAGGCAGTCGTCGGTCGCGTGAAGTTGCGAGCGGTTGTTTGGAAAGTGTTATGAGTGCGTAATAATGGTGGACCGGGATCGCGAGGGTATGCGGCGCGGCGGCTGCGGCTGGGGCGGCGGCGTGCTGGGCCGCTGGTCGCTCCGCCGCCTGCTGCTCGACAGCCCGCTCGTCGGCCGCCGGCTGGCACACACAGGTACACCATACCTCCCTATTCTCTACCATTGTCATTCTGTTTGGGAAGCTACAGCTCAACAGCTGTATAAACATGACATTTGCAGAAAGTTCAGCAACAAAGAGATTTGTTTCCCAGCTAGCTTTTCAATTTTTATTTTAATGTTGAATGAATAAACTGCATATTGGTTGTAAATGGCCTACATATTTTCATGAGCCATCAAACATGACTGTCTAGCAGATTATCTTTGTTTAGTAAAACCGTAAACTCATTTGTTTGACTCATTTGCAAACCTTATCTTACATGCTGATAAAACAAATAACTTCATCTCACATCATAATTTATCTATGAACTGATAGATAATAATGAAATCCATAAAAAGTAGGTCCCTTGTGTAAAAAGAAGTCTAAAAAATGCCCACAAAAACTTAGCTACCAGCAATAGACCTTTTGAACAAGTTAAGACAAAAAGCCTATTTAATTGATGATATTTATGTAAATAAATTTCTTTGTCTATTGAACTTAATAGATAGAACCTCCCATCAAATATTTGTTTGGTTGTTTCATCATAGTTATCTGTGTACACATTTTTTGCATTTTTCTTAGAAAATGTTTTAAATGGTAACATTCTGCCTAATTTTTGCCTGTGCAGGTGTCAGGTCATGAAATTCTTCAGTTACCTAGTAGTTTCAAATTCCTCCATTGATACCACTTTTAAACGGGTCTATTTTACGAATAGCTTGAGTTATGTAGAAGCAACACTGGTTATTATAATAAAACATTTATTTAGAATATATAAATATTATATTATCATTTTAAACCAGTTTATGGCAACATTATAGCTATTTAGTATTAATTCTAATGATAAAAAGTATTTTGGGTGGTATTTACCATGTCTTGTAAGCTGTTTAGTTCATCTTTTCTTCAGTTACCATTGCTGTTTTCTTTCATTTTCTTTAAACTTTCCCTGTTCAAACATTTAAATTGCTCAATGAATATTCATTTGATGTCATCATAAGTGTCACTTCTACTTGCAATTATTATTTATTCTCAAAATATAGGTCAATGTTGTGACTTTGACTGTCTTCAAACATAACAACCTTAGAAATTTTTATGAATGTTGCCAATCAATTGGTTATGATTGTTTTGAATGGAGCTCTATAGCTTCTAATTTATGCTTATTAATATTCCAATATGTGCTATGCCATTTAAATGTTATTTGTAGGAGGATTTTTGAAATTTGCAGCTTCCTTCTCTGTATTTCACATGCCTATCATGGTGGTTATGGCAAACACTGCCTTGGGGGAAGAGATGTCCAGCTGTGAACATGTTCTGATGAGGACAGTCAGTGGACTGTACAATATACCTGTATAATATATGTAGTGTCTTAGGTTTATCAAGTGTTGCTTATAAAATTATTTCCTCATAATAGTTAAGAGATCAACTCGAAATAGACGACCGATATCTCCGTAGCAGGAGGTTGTGGAGACAAATGTTTTGTAAAACCTGCAATTATTTGTTTTGTGTGTTTTCTAAGTATAATTTATAAAAACTATCTATTTACATTTTTTATTTCATTTTATTTACAAAGTCGCTATACATAGACCGCTTTCTACTTTTAACTTGTTCATTTGCCTGTCTGATCAGATCAAGTCAATGATCAACATTTATAAAATATAACGGCCAAGTGTGAGTCGCACGAGCAAGGAGTACATATAGTCAGTCTTACCTTCCTTTCTCCGTCCTTTTGTTGCTTTGCGAAAATAAATAAACAGTCTAGCATTTCTTGTGCTTAAAAAAAGAAATGATGGACAATTCACACAAGATAAATATCACTACATAGTATAAAACAAAGTCACTTTCTCTGTCCCTATATCCCTATGTCCCTTTGTATGCTTAAATGTTTAAAACTACGCAACGGGTTTTGATGCGGTTTTTTTAAATAAATAGAGTGATTCAAGAGGAAGGTTTATATGTATAATAAAACTTACAAACCGTGCGAAGCCGGGGCGGGTCGCTAGTATGATATAAGTTTGATGACTAAACAGGTGTTTTCTATGTATAATAAAAAATAACTATCTGTGTAATGTATTGTATTAAGTATATCAGTCATCTAGTACCCATAACACAAGCTCTGCTTAGCTTGGAGCTAGATGATGCTGTGTGGACTGTCCAGCATAATTTATTTATTTTTTATTTATTTAATTCAACATGAATGTTTATTAAACTCTGCTTAGAGTAGCTGTAAAAGATAATCAGAAACATGGTATTTATAAAGGAACATGCCTGTGACAAATAAATACACATACATCAGAATGCTCAGTATGCATTGTGCTGGTTTATGACATGTTGCAACACTCGCAACAGACTCTGTTGTGCGATTTTGCAACTTAAATTCAATGAAGAGTTAATGTACAAAATGTAGATGCGACCACAATATTGTTTGACCTACGTATTTAACAACTTTGTTAGTTTTTATTGTTACGCAGTCTCTTCTAAGCTGCTTCTTCGGTGAAGGCATGGAAGTACAATTCGACAAGAGTTCAGGAACCTCTGGATGCAAGCAGCGCACGGTAACTGCGGCCATCTTAGAGGGAGGCCTACTACGATGACCGATAGTTCAACCTTTATACGAAAACTAAACCGAAACATATATTTATAAGGACGAAGCAGTGGACGTTCTGCTGAATTGATGATGATGACAAATAGTACGTGTAAGCTTTACAAATTGCACCGTCTAGTATCGGTAGTCGGGAAAGACAGGGCACAAGCGCATCCGATCAGCTTATTGTCCATTGTTCATACACAAAACGATTAAGGAACCTTTTTCCAATGAGGTCAAGTTCTCTTTAGTCCTTGGTTGAACCTTGGTCCAGTTGACATTGGCATTCCTTAGCATGCTTCACGTCATGTAGTAGATGAAATGTTGGATTGCATGTGATCCTCATGCATGTAGTTTGGCAGTGCATGCAATGCCGCTTAATGCCATAGGCATATTAATTAATACTCGCTTTGTCAAGGCACAAAGGTGCCAAATGGTCTCATGCTATCCAGCAGGTATAGAAGCACATTATTTTGTCCATTCCTTCCGTATTAACAATATGCATAATGTCAATGCTTAACTACCGTGCCCTTACTGATTGATAAGTCAGTGCCATAAACATCCATTGTTCGAAACTATTGTGCAAGTAATAAAAACTAAAAAACGCTTTGTTTTTTTATCCATATGCCATGATGCGTCTTAACCTTCGCCGGTGCACAATTCTATGTCATGGCGACCTTTTGTTTTCAAGGATGCATTCTGGCGCGCTCCGTGCGATTGGGTTTGTTCGCCCATACCGGTTTTAGCGATCCCAACTTGATCCCTAGTCCAATCTGTTTCCTTCACGCTCGATGAGCAAAATAGCTCGTCGGTCCTAGTTTGGAAGAATTTTGGTATCATGCGAAATCTACTCTTATTTTGGTAAAGTAGATATTTTTCGAAAATAATATCTGTTTAGACTACACGGAGTTCTTATTAGATCCATAAAGCTAGGTAATTTATGCAACGATGAAGAATATAAGATATGTTGTTATATCTCTAATCCTAAGATATCCTAAAATCTGGAACTCTTCGCTTTAATTTCGGAGGAGGTCGTTGTCATCTGTGACACAGTTTTATACTACTGTAGATGGCATCATTTTCATTATTTAACCATGTGAACATAGTTTTTGTTCCGTAATAAACGGTTTATTTATTCATTTTCTTGCTATGCGTGTTTTAAGAAATCTTTGCATTAAATAACCTTATGGCAATTGCGAAACCAACATCTGCATAGCATACCCGGTGCGATCGTGACTTCTAATCTAAACAATCATTGTGTAGATATTACGCATTCGACCAATGCCATCGGATGTGCGCTAACTTGAATTGTTAAAACAGTGAAATGAAATCGGACTGAACTGAAGTCTTACAGTGAATGGCTAAATTCGCGTTTGCTCTTCAAAGCAGTCCGAGGTACAACTATGCAGTAGGGCTCAGATTATAAGTTTCCTTTATTGACACTATGTAACTAAATCTAAAGCGTGTTACATAGAGAGGTGGAAAAAATAATAACAATGTAGGAAATAAATAAACAATTTAACATAGAAAAAGAAAACAACTTGAAGTCTCTAAGGCTTATTTCACCAAAAGATAATCGGATAATTAGGCAGCTTCGTCGGTTAAGTTTTACTTTTAATGTTAATAAACTTGCCTCTAAAACATCCAAACAACTAAAATTTCATCATATGTTGGTCAATTTGGTGATATCGGGTCTAAGAGGGATATACATACATACTTAGGAGAATAGACGTCACTCCTATAGGATCTCTAGGTCTTTGAAATTACTGCGAACTAAATACAATCTGGAAAACGATTTATAAAAGTTAAGACAACACGTTTACGTAAATTGAAAATCAGTTTTTATCGAAATTACGCTGTCAATCAAAATTCGACACGTACTTTTCACGAAAGTAATTCCAATAAAACAATGTGACTAACAAACAACGTATGTAAAATGAATATACCACGTATGTGAAATACTTGCGACAGATTTAATTTGTTGATTTCGTGCCGTATTGGTGTTCGTATTAGGTAACAATTGGACCATGTCGTAGCCACACGAATCTACTTTATGTAACGCGGTATTTTAAGATCTAGGTGCTTTCCTCAATTATAATTCAGAATTGATAAGACTACATTTATGTAATCGGTTTTCAACTGCAGATACCTTGTCAGAAGGCTAAAAAGAAAACACTTTGTTTCATAAATTGCAATGTTGTAGAGGCAACATTGCGTTAGACAAATGCTGAGCGTACAAAGAATACATGATAGGTACATTCCTAGATCCTGCAAACGCTGGTCTCAACAACCACCTACCCCGTGGTTCAGCTCGTGTCACGCTAGAAGTCGCTACATGCGCAAACACAGGTACACTCACTATTCCCTTATTTTCATAATCCGATAGGACGGCAAACTGACACAATCGGGGAGGGGACAGGCGGTCAGGACCAACGGCAACTTCCACCGGGCTGTACTGTACTGTGAAGCGTAGCAATAATGCTAGAAATTTCTCAATTACATCTTTGGCCCAACCCGGGATTTATATCTCACTTACTAGTATATGACCCCATATGGTTTATTCCAAGAACGAAGAACGAAGCTAGAACTACGTCTGTTCAAAATTTCTGCACTATCCGTTCAGAAGAGTTCGAACATCTAATACTTACTCGTATTTATAATTTTGGTAAGAATTATCAGCGATTAAACACGCGACCGCTAGATCAACACAAATTTTCACACGGTGAACGGTTGGCAGATATTACGACAAAAATTAAATCCAGTATTTGAACTCCTGACGACACGATCGACGCCGTCATCGCGTCCCTCCGGAGTTTTGGAGTATCTTCGGAGTTGTGCTTTAATGGGATTATTTCGATGATCTGATGATGATGTAACTATTTATTATTATTTATGCTCTACTCCTGAGGCTCATGGGCTACATTTGATGAATTATGACAAGTACCTCGTGAAGCCTTGATGTTATATCACAGTGGCAGGCTAAGATCCTGAATTCCTGCTTGCGACTCGGGCGTGGGAGTTAGGGATATGAATGCACAGCGCAGGACCGGTTCAGTAGAAGAAACGTGTAGGTGGGAGATATAACGGACTAGACATACTCTTGCAGTACCTTAGAATTTTGAGAAGCCAAAGTCAGGGTTTGGTTACGAATCTGTTGAGATTGTATATTTATCCAAACTTATTTGCTGAGTTTACGAATATTTACACAAGCAATAGTGGATAACTAAATTTTGGTTATCTGCGTGGAAGCTACGTTAGACCTTTAATTTGTCTAATGGTACCATGTATTTTTGTTTTAAGGATTTCTTTACATTGTTAAGGTAGGTATTTGTTTTCACATACTTTTCAAGCATTTCTCTCATTTCTCTTGGGTGTAGAATAAATTATTATTAGTTATAAAAGCCAATTTCCGCCTACATGTTGCTTTTATGTAAGTCGTTACAAAATTACTTTCATCCTATTTTTGATTACAAATCAGTAGGATGGAGCGAAATGATATTTTTTTCGCATCAAGGTGGGGAACTGTCGAAATTTTGCCACTTAACAATGTATTTTGTTACTAGGTAATAAGAAATATCATCTGCAGCCTTACCATTAGCATGCCGACGATGTGGCATTTCATTCAAGATTGCCATTGTTCTTGTCCCGTTCAAGCCATTGTTCCAGGCAACGTGGCGTTGCTAAGGTTGTACCTATCTACTCAACTCAAAGAGATTTAATAATAAAACACTATTTACAGTTGAACTCGTATAATAGTAATGGTGGACAGGAAAATCATACATTACAATCTAATTAGCCCCAAACTAACCGTTGGCCCCAAACTAACTTGGCCGTTATATTTTGTAAATGTTGATCATCGACTTGATCTGACCAGACAGGCAATGGCTCATTGAACAACTCAAAAGTAGAAAGCGGTCTATGTACAAAATTATGTCTCGTGCAAAATGATTTAATGATCATTATTCTCCATAGAAATAAGCTTCCGGTATACAAGTTTAACGGAGGCAGAGTTTTTGTTGCATTAGTCACCTTTATCATCTCATTACTAATTCTTTAATTATCACACTATATATACTACTAAATGTATCGAGCTGTAATTTTGAATAGACGTCCTATGTCTGGAATAAAACATAGGCTACTTTTCACCAATTTTCACACGGGTGAAGTCACGGGGCGCAGATAGTATTAAGTAAATAAGTTATACCGTAATTTATGTTTTGTCTTCATTCCATTTGTAGGTCGATAAAACTTTACTGTAGCTATCTTATTTATTACTCTTTGCTATAGATAAGTAGTACTTCAGAACAGGGAAATGCAGGCCCAGGTTACTCATTATTATACTCATTAGTAACATAAACAATATGACTAACGAAACAGCAAATAAATAAACATATCTATATATGATAATGTTAAGCTTGTTTTAAAACTGATCAAAATTAATAAATAACAAGCAAAGTAAATAATTAAAACTAGTATTTACAATTGAGCTACAGACCGATGTAAACAGTCTAGAGGTAGCTCAACTGATCTACCAGTCGGAAGCGTTCCCTTGACGCTTTCTGCATTGTCCCGCTGTATGGCAATGCTGCGCTAGATACTCACCAGCTCTCGGTTCGCCCGGACTCTCATAGTTTTTATAACCTGAAGAGCCTCAAAATAATTAGCAATTACATATATAGGTTTTGATTTTCATACTCATACATAATATTACACACAATCCATACATCTTTTTATACGAAATAACTGATACAATCATGCAGCGTCACTGAGGTCGTCAAATTTAATGCAATGCATTAGGCATGCAATAGGTACAATCGTTCAATGTATGTAATGCAGAAGGGAACAACCAACAAATGAAAAACAATATTTTTTTCTTTCAAGGTCAAAGAAATTATCAGCTTAAAACTCGATTCGGCAAGAACCAGTATCATCATGTCATCATTGTTGATGTTTTCCGCATGAGACAGGTTAAGAAATGCTTCAGTGTCGTCTGCACACATAACCTATTGTGTAAGGGTAGGGCATTGTATTGCTCTCCCACTGAAGTACTTAGTGCCTGTCGAGAGTATTGATAAAATACACAATCTATCTTACGATAAAGAGTGACGTAAGATGCCCACCTAACTAGAAGAATATTCGTGCTAAAGCAACGCAACAATCGATGACTAGATTGATGGAGATAATGCAAGGCAGCCTTCTGAGCACTGCGCTTTATTCTTTGAATTTAATATTCTTGTAATCAATCAGTATATTATACAAATTACAAGAATATTCAATTATGCCAAAGTTATCGTCATAACCCAAAGAATTTAGTAAGCTGAAGTGGCAATGGGCCGGTCATATCTCGCAAAGAATCGACAACCGTTGGGGTACACGTGTTCTTGAATGGAGACTGCGATTTGGCAAACGTGTATCGGTCCAACTGTGGGCCGACAAAGGTGATGATGACTAACATTTTGAAAACCTCTGCAGTGGCAGAGCGGGCGAAGATCCGACTGCGATGCAGGAGCTTGCGAGTTTGATTCACACCTCGGGACAATGTGTTTGCACGATCTGCAGATATTTGTTTAAGGTGTTTTGGGGTTTTTCTATGTATCATAAAAATATCTATCTATGTATGAATAAATATTATATGAAGTATATCACTTACTTACCTAGTACTCATGAGATCAGCTTAGCTTCGGCTAGATGTGGATGATGGTGTGTTAATTGTCCAGCATTTATTTATTTTGCTTAGACGGTATCATAGAATCGTGCGGAAGATCATCTGGACAGAAAGATTAAAACTAAAGTTTAATCCTTAATTTGTATGAAAGTACAGATTAGTCTTACGTTTCTCGTTTTCCATACAGTATTGCGTAACAGACATGCAATATCCGTATAGCCAGACAGACAGATCGAGTTGGGCTGCCGCGTCACCACGAGGCAAGATGCTGGTGAAAGTGACGGGCCAGTCGAAGATTTCATTGCTGCTTAACTGGGTAACCCCAATACCGAGTTATGCGTTATTTGTCACTGCAACATAGATAATATCTTTCAAATTTCCGATGTGTCATATTTCCTGGACCTTTACAAAGACGCACAGATAGATTAAAGATAAATTAGGCATTCAAAGTCAAAGTGCTTTATTTCCTTAGGTAAGACCTTACAGGACTCCTTGGATGCAGCATAAAATTCATGTTATATATAATTAAAACTAGAAAATAAAGTGCTCACTTTGATTTTTGTTCACTTCAATCTTTTTAAGGCAAAGTAAAGAAGCGACTAAGAAACCTTTACCTTGTTAGGTTGTTAGTTTTCGAGTTGGAGCAAAATCCATATACATTATAGGAAGTAATCTAAAGTATGAAAGAAATCACGTTCAACTACATTGCAAATCTCTACAGACATTCTCATCTTACAAATTCTGTATCTACGAAAGAGTTGACTGAACAAACGTACGTGACATATTCCGCCGGCGTGGCACAGTGCCAAGAGCAGATGCATTTCTAGTTAGTGACCAAAATCTGTGTGCAAGGAATGTGCCAGACCTCACGTCTCCAGCTGATACTGCTAATCAGACGAAATCATTAATTGCGGGCATCTAGAAGTTTCTGAAGTGAAGTGCCAAAGTTTTGATACCGTGAGCGGCGGAGAGCCCTTGAAACTTGTATGCGAATTTCCCAGAACTGATTAAGCATTGTTGAGAGTTTGCCTTTGAAGATTTCCAAGTTCAGAGATATTCTGTTTTGGTTTACCAATTAACGTTTATTTCAGCTCCATCTGGTTTTGATATTTCTTGTGTCTTATTTTCAAACAAAATCATCGTATCCCGTCTTTAAAGGGAATTTTTCCTTTTTATTGTGCAATTAAAAATCATGTATTTTTTTATAGATGCTAGTTGGTAGTTTTTGTTTTTAACCTTAATAAAATACAAATATGCACATAATTATAAACCATCTGGAAATAGAATTAATATCCTATGCATCAATTTATTGCTTCTTATTTTCGTCATCACGGACAATGGACATTAGTTGTTTATTAGGTAAGTGTTTGGATGGGCCCTGAAATAATTGCTAAATACAAACCTATTGTTTTACGCCATCACATATTAAGCAGTATTCAGTTATTAACGCCGGTTCCGACAGTGACCTGATTCATTTGATCATTTCATTTGCCTAGCTAGGCAATAGGGCACGGTCAGTGTTTGCGCTTGTAGCACCCTCTGATTGATCAGCTCTTATTAAATTTCCAGGAGCACGTAGCTTTGCCCTTCCAGCTCCGAACAATCACGTCGTGTGAATTTGTGGCAAAGATCGAATACATTTCTATAAATAAATAAATAATGCTGGACAATCGACACAGTAAATGATTACATCAATGACGTTAGTGCTTGGCCAGATGTCGCTCAGTTCCACATCGACAATAGTATGTAATTATTTATAAGGCAAATATGTATTAGACACATAAGTTTTACACATGCTAGTGGTTTCTATTTCGCCTCTTCCACTAGTGGACAAAAAATTGAGGCGAATTAAATTTGACTTGTCTAAGTGCTTATTTTGTAAGCCTAAAGAAATAAAGATATTGAATTTTGAATTTTTAACATCTAGCCCCAAGCAGAGCTTCTTCTGTTATGGATATTAGATTATTTGAATACTTATAATAGATTACATAGTTTTTTTTTATTAGGTATACGTAGAAAACACCTAGTATATTTGTCCTAAGCCGGGAATCAAAACCGCAACCTCCTGAGTCGCAGGCGGACCTTCGCCCGCCGCTTCATATCGATCGTCTTTCTAAAATTGTATTTTGGTTGTGGTCTTGCTCGAATTTTTATTATATCGCTTTATAAAAGCATCTCTGCCTAGTTAGAAATCTATTTACTTTTCCTTGAAGAGCTGAATGAATGTGCCTGGAAAATAAATAAACATGTGCTGATGTTTAAAAAGCTTCCTTACAACCCTCATATTTTGGGAGTGAGAGATTTTTTTTTATTGAGGTAAACCACAGCGCTACAATTGATGATGATACAAGGTGGATAGAATCCATTACCACATCCGCAGCACCTGGCTTGCCCTCAGTTCCTGCATCGTACAGATGTTAGGCAGGATGCACTGTCGGTCGGCCTCCTCCGTTTAATGTTTAAAATAATAATTAACAGATTGCTACTAGATAGCGTCCAATTATCTCGAAACGTTTTTCTTCTTGTTTTTTTCTAAATAAATGCTTAGGAAAGTAGGGGAAGGGCGGGTAGCCCCGGACGGCGGGTACCCCCGGACACTTCAAAAACAAGGTGATTAAGCTCACTTAGAATACAATTAAATACAGTTTAAGATGACGCGTGGAATATGAACAATGAATCCATTCAGTGGTGGCGAGTCCGGCCAACGGTTCTCTCGTGATGACAGATTTTATCTCGGATCTATCTATTTACGCTGCTCCTTAGAAAGTTTGAATCCAAAAATCTGTTACTAAACGTTAGTATTTTGACTTAATATTATTATGTTCCCATAGATAAATGATGAGTCAATCAGATTTTAAAAGTTATTTTGAAATCAGTTTGATACTTTTGATGTGGTGGTTAAAAACATAGATTTTGGGAGGTCGGGTACCCCCGGACAAACTTTTGGCGGGTACCCCCGGACACTTATCAATGTATGTTTTGTAATTTTTAGAAGAGCTTTAGTAATTTGATAGTGTTATTTTGTTGATGTACCCGCATATTTAATTCAGGTAGACTATAATAACATGGTCAAAGTAATGAAAAAACCACGGATAGAGGAAACTGGAAAAAGCTTTACACAAGAGAGCAGTCAGTAAAGTTTATAAGGGTAAACTTGCTCTCAGGAGGATATCTAAAAAATACAGCGAGCAAAGGATTTGGAGAAACAAAAACACTCCTCATGTGAAAAACCTCGAAAATAAAAAGAAAATTTCAAAGACTTGTTCAGAAATAACGGGCTGAACCAGAAAATTAAAATGATAGTGTAACTGTATTAAAATGATAAATACTTGACCCATGAACCTTGCTTAGACCTTAATGAGTGTTCTGCATATTATTATTGGGATGTCTGCCAAGCTGAAAACGACTGGGTCAGCGCTAAGGTTGTGTCCGGGGCTACCCGCCATTTTTACGACATGCCATTTATTAGAGGTTTAGATTTTGAAGATTTTTGTTAATGAATTACGAATATAACTTACTAATTCATAGAAATTATGATTAATTGTAATATTTCTCAAATGAAATGAAAAAAAAACATCGTTAAGAGTTCGTTAATTGTACCTATAAAAATCATTTAATTTTTTGTCCGGGGCTACCCGCCCTTCCCCTAATAGCTTGCCTAGACATGTTTGAGGTTGATGATTTTAATCTTACAGTAATCACGTTTATTGCTAAACTGGCTTCAGTCATGTAGTATAGAAAAGTTTAATAAATTAAATGGTTACTTCGATTATACGAAACACAACACAAGAACTAATAACTACATAGTATTAAACAATGTAGCTTCCCGCTGTCTGTCTGTCCCTCCCTATATATCAATATAATATGTTATAGTATATGTATCTATCAATCAGGTACCTACCGATAACACACATAGACCGTAACTTACCCCCCTCAGAAATTATATAGCTAAACTATTGTGACTTATTTATTAAAGAACATTTGTTTGGAGATTTAGCCCAATAACTGTTAAGGAAACTTCATTGTACCCTTTACAGTCAAAATTAATTTACTTACCTTTTGTATACTCAGATTTGCTTGCAGCGTGTGTCGCTGCCGCATTGTAGAACGCCTTAGCGTTTGTATAAACGGGCTGTTCATTTGTATAAGAAGTCCTTAATCACTAACAAAATAAATAATATATAAAATAATATACTTGTTTCATTCAAAGTATGCCATATTCGTATTCGTTCGTACGGCAGAAACATTTGTCTGAATGACGTCGTAGGTATTTTGTAATCGTATTGATTTTACGATCCGGCGGCGACACATTCATATATATAATTTTTGAGATCATCAGCTGAATGCTTGCATCAGAATGTGTAAATATTATATTTTGCAATTTAAACAGCTAACGCATAACATCTGTAAGTAGGTTATTGTATTGTATAGTAAGCATCATTGTCTAGTAGCTGATATTTCGAGGAAGTTAGGAGTACCTGGTAGCTCCAAGTACAAAATGCGTAGCGAGGGAGAATCGCCCTTTTTCTCTATACTAAGCCGTTGAATGAAGCACAGGTCGATGTCAGATATCAATGATAATTTGTCGAAAATTTGCCAATTCGCGTGAGACGTGCTAAATCTGAGTTGCATATAAGTATTCGTTTTAAACCGAAAGTTTAAAACGAATAATAAGTGTGAAGGTTTCGATGGATAGATTTTTTCTTACCTCTTCACGCTACTGAACGTATCTAGCTGAAATTTTGAATATACGTAGTTCTAGGTCTGGAATAAAACAGGCATTAACAAATTTTCACGCGGACGAAGTCGCGGTGTACAGCTAGCAAATACATGGTATGTTGTTATACGAAAATTTTAGACGTTATTCAATGCTTATGGTGCAACGATTTTATGCTCAGACGTAATAGGTACGAGTATTTATACGTCATCAGAAACGAATCACCCATTCACAGAAAAAACCTTTCAGTTCACACAGCATGACAAATTTCGTTAATTACGAAGTTGCTTAAAAAAATTAAATAACATGAGCGATAACGTTTTACGATAGGTAGGTACCTAACCTGGATCCTAGTTTTTTTTTTGTAAACAAAAGAACAATCTTACAAAACCAAATAACTCATCACATACCGTCGTCAACTACCTACTGCTGAATAGAATTTAAAAAATTTGGTACAAAAAAATATGTTAGTAACTACCTTACTTACCTACTTAAAAATATTTTTGACAATATTTTACGACACTCGCTGTATATTTTACGGTAATCATCGGAACAAATCAAAGAAGTTCTAAACAGTTTTTGGCTTTGAAATTTTGGCTTGTATTCGTAATTCCATTTATCTCTGTCGTTTCGAACTCGCTTTTGCGCTGTTGAAGTTTGTTTTTTTGTTATTACCTAGCTATTAGCCTTGTTGGTTTTCTATGATTGTTATCAGCTTGTTGTGAAGTTTTCATTCTTAAAAGCCTTTGTTTTCAAAATTTATCTTGGATTAGCTAGAAGCGAGCATAGGTGAGCGGCTTCGCCTTGGCTTTTATGAATTTGTATAGTTTTTATTTGGCCCTGATGCGACCCAGTTACCGTGTGGATGTCATGTGCATGTCTGCATTTAAACTATTTAAAAACTACATTGAACTTTAACACGCGGTTTAATGACGCTTTATTTATTTATCTTGCAATTTGAGCAACGCCATCTTGTTTTTAGGTATTTATTTCATTGAATGTCTTTCGGTTTTTGTCACGGTTTTATTGAACTTAGAAAAACGCGGAAGGAAGACATTTATTGTATTTTCCAAGCCACTGTGACCAAGCCAATTGGTTCCTTGTAATTTTCGTTTTATACCTACTTTTAACTTACTTGTAATTAACATTGTATTCGCATCTAGATAAAGAAATACAATCTCAAATATTTTATTATTCGATCTCACTTAAAAATTATCACATAATGATAGTCTTTATTTTTCTTTCATTACAATCGTTTTCGTTTCAGTAAACTAACTCTGCATAGGTACATATTGTTTGCTTTAGAATGTTCTTTGAATTCAGCAAAGTACTTTTTGACTGTAATCTAAGTTTCAAAGAAAACCTTTTACAGATTTGTCAGCAGCTACCTTTTCTCTTTATGGAATGAACTGGTATATCATGGTCTCAAAATAAATAATGCTGGATAATTCACACAAAACAATCTAGCCTTGCTTGTGTTACCTACTAGATAAATGATATACCTACTTAATGTATTATAATACTTACCCTGTACAAATATCTGTAGATCGCTCAAATATTTTCCCGAGGTGGGAATCGAACCGTTACCTCCTGCGTCGAAGGTGGGCCCTCCTTCACCCGCTGTGCTGCAGTGGTCGTGTAATGGCTTTTGGAGTAGTTCGTTCATCTTCACCATCGGCATTTTCCTGAGCCATAACTCAAGTAGATAAAGATATTATTTAATATAGATATTTTTTAAATTTTAACCCGAGTCACAGCCTGAGTGTTAGGTCTCATGCAATATAGTTTCATAAACCTTACTATAAGACAAAGACAAATCATGAAATATAAAAAACTTACGTAAATACAAAAGTAACGAAGAAAAAATTTAAATACAATTGAGGCTCAGAACTAACGACTTGTTAGAACTGAAATAACTTTACTTCGATAGTGAATGGCTTGTGGGTCAATAGTACTCATTAGAAAACAAACATGAACTCGGTGAAGTTTTAATTATTTTACAAGGCTATTGTGATACATTCGGCACAGGAAGGTCATCATCAATGCTGCTCATTAACATCAATCGGGACTCAATGAGCTGCGTTACGTAAATCTTGACCTATACTGACCTACTGACTTTCTCATTAGTTTATTAAAATCAGAAAACTTCGTAGCAGCCGTTTATTTAACTTTAAAATATGATAATAAACTCCAGTTCGCAGTAGCAAGTTGTCGATGTTAAAGTATCTTCCCATAATTATTTTCATTATTTCATTGAACATTATATTCATTAAAAAGAGGCTTTTGCCCGGCAATAGGACACAGTAATTGCAAAATAAAAAACATAGACAATTACGCGGACTTCTCTCGAAATAGATTTCCAAGCATAAATTCCAGGGTCCATCACTGTTGAAATTGACTGGGCTTCCATATAACAGCATTTTTTTGTCTTTTTATAGATAGGTACGGAACCCTCCCACGCAAGTCCGATTTCCACTTGGCCGGTTTTTTATATCACTAAGCCATTAAACAAGGCGAAACGCATCTAGCCAGAGCTTAATACAGTTTCCTAAACCTATTCTAACTTGATGTTGCCGCTACCCGTAGTGGGGTAACAACTAATAACCTAACAACTAGTTTGAACCGTGTACCACACCTCGTTTTACCGGATAATCATTATGGGCCAATAGACAACCTACTAAAGAATGTTATGGGCTTTTAAATATTCAAGAGACACATAATTTAGACTCCTCTTCTACCATAGGTACCTCTTCTTAATAGTCAAATATCTTTAGTAGCCATAAACTAACAAATAAATTCAAATCTTTGTTTATGTTCTATCGTCAAACTAAATCTTAGTACACAGTTACACAGTTATGTTCATTGAACAAGGAAACCTCACTAACAGAATATTAATGACATTTAGTTGGTATAAATAAACTCCTGATCAATACGTGGCAAGGTTAAATGGACTTGTCCAGAGCTACCATGCAAATTCCAATGAATTACCTGATTTATTACCATGTTTACTTCTGTTAAAGATCTTCGTTGTTTTCATTTCGATCTACAATTATCTGCTCTCACCCTCCGTCCAATATAATAATATGTCTTTACAAAAAGTGCCGTGACGTCTGGATGTTTGGAGCCTTCCGCAATTATAAAGGTGGTCAGCACAGAAATGCTATGGGGTTTTCCGGTTCTTAGTCATAGGGTTTACGATTTTATTGCGTCTTTGCTCACCGTAAAAAGTTACTTAGTTTTTTATGTTATTTTCGATCCGCTCCGCCGAAACGATTGAGAAGTATCTAGGTAGAAGTTACGTGTCAATATGTTTGTTAAAGATAAATGTCACATATTTGCTTTTTTTAAAATCTATGTCGCTGGCCTTGGCATTTCTACGAATTTCCTTGTTTCATTTTATCAGCACATAGCTCCGAAAGCCGTTATTTTAAGTAACTTCTTCGTGGCTATTTTATTCCTTTTGAGAGACGGCTTGTACGTCCTAACTCGAACTGGCTGGTTTCAAAAAGTCTGTCCAACAATTTTCTTTCGGTCACTCTCATTCGCTTGGTCTAGACTGGACCAACCATCAGACAGCCGACTTGGGTGACATGACGGACGATGCTATGGAAAGCAGAAAATCGAAAACCTAAACGTTATCTGCTAATTTTGCATCCATACATTGCCATTTACATACAATTTAATAATTCCGGACAGTCCACACAGTATCATCTAGCCCCTAAGCTAAGCGGAGCTTGTGTTATGATCAAATGATATACCTACTTAATACAATACATTACATAGATAGATATTTTTTCTCACATTCCGCCTTCTAAACTATTTTCAAACTCTTAAAAATTAATAATTACGATATGGTGCTGTAGGTCAGGTAGAGTCAATATTGGTTTTGATTTCGAACGCTGTTCTTATGACCGCACTAGACACGCGATTCTTTGAATTATCTATGATATTGATCGTATTAAGTTTCAAATAGTACCTATGACTGAGAGCTCAAACTGTTGATCCGTATGTACATTAGTTGCAGTTATGCTTAAAATAATGCAGGTTTTTTTTCAGCAAATGTCCCCTTCCCGAAGTATTTAAATAAAAACAAACGAACGTACTTCCTTAAGGCTGTGTCCCCAGTAGGCAAACTGTGAGCGGCCGACTGAGTGAGCCGCAAATTTGTGGCGAACAGCTACAAACTCAGATCAGTTTGCGTGCGTATCGCAAGCATTGGAACCTGCGAGTCGGCCGCTAACTGAGACAGTCGACGCACGTATCGCTGCAAACTGCGTACAGTGAGCGCAAACTAGCAAACTGTGGACACTCAATTTAAAATATATGGAAGGGCGTACTGAACTGATACGCCGCAAACTCAGTCGGCTGCTCATAGTTTGCCTACTGGGGACACAGCCTTAGTGTGCGGATATAGAAAGTAATCTGTTCTAGATGTTCTACGTAGTGAAGAGTCACTATAAATCTATTCTGAACGCTATTGTCTGGACCTGACACGACTAGCTCGAGTACCAGGCCTTGATAATACGATTGTATGTCACATACACTGTATTTAAACTAATAATATGCCAGATTATGACAAGAACACTTTATTTTTATACTAGCGACCCGCCCCGGCTTTGCACGGTTTTATTATACGTATAAACCTTCTTCTTGAATCACTCTAAAAAAAACTGCATCAAAATCCGTTGCGTAGTTTTAAAGATTTAAGCAGTCAAAGGGACACAGGGAAATAGGGACAGAAAAAGCGACTTTGTTTTATAATATGTAGTGATAGTGATATAGATCAGAAAAAACATTTAGTGTCTTAAATACTAATTATTCCAATAACAGACTTACTATTCTACTAATACTATAAATGCGAAAGTTTATAAGTATGGATGTTTGTTACTCTTTCACGCAAAAACTACTGAACGGATATGGATGAAATTTGGCACAGATTATAGTCTGGAATAACACATAGGCTATGTTTTATCCCGGAATTCCCACGGGAACGGGAATTATCGCAGGTGAAACCGCGAGGCGTTGCTAGTACTGGCGTAAATTAAAATAAAAATTAAGACAAAAGGAGTAAATTCAGCTGCTGATGATGATTTTATGTAGTTACAATCGTTTGTCCGTTCAACCAAAATTGTTCTGTAATTTTTTTTTATCGTACGTAAGAAAAACCCCGAACCCCAGAACAAATTTGCAGTTCGTACAACAACTTGATGCCGAGGCGGGAACCGATCAAACCGCAATCTCAACGCGTAACTTTTCGTTCTTTGGAAATCCCTCAACCGACTCGCCATGCCTTATCTTGATTCTGCTAATGCAACGGCAAGATTATCTTAAAAGTAAAAGCGTATAAATTAAACCACATAACAACAAAATACTTACTTCCTTACTAATATTATAAACGCGAAAGTTTGTTTGGATGTATAGAAGTATGGATGTTAGTTCCTCTTTCACGCAAAAATGTACAAATTTTTAAAAATTACTGAACGGATGTGGCTGGAATTTTGAATAGACGTAGTTTTAGCTCTGGAATAATACATAGTCTACTTTCTATCTCATAAATCACACCCACGGGATAGAGATAGTTTCCAATTAAATAACGCGTGCGAAGCCGCGTCAGATGCTAGTTAATAGTAAAATCTCATCAAAGTTTTGACCTAGCATTCATCCTGTATTTATCACCAGTAAATTTAGGGCTTCCCTTCCTTTTCTGATTATAAAGAACTGATGATAAGTGGTAACTACAAGCTTCAGTAACTTTGGTGTATAAATTATTAAAAGATAAAACAATAAACACACTAGTATTTGTATTGAAACAATAGAGCTAACTGTGGACTGTTGCAAACAATCTAGACGTAGCTCAACTGATCCATATATTTTAACTAACTGTTACGGTAACTTTAACCTATCAATTGAGTAAAAAATAGAGGGGTCAAAAAACAAAATCGAATTCGGCCTCAAATTTTCTTGATAATTTTCCTTGTTTTGTTTACGTAGGCAACTTAAGAATTCCTCATTATAAATGCTTAATTTGCTTTTACACGGCAATAGCAATTACGCATAATTATGAACTTAATTATAAAGTAACTTTATCAACTCACGTTGAAACAAACATGACATAATGAATGATATTATTATTATTGACATGTTTCCGATAGGATTTTTTTATGCTATACCTACGTTCTTTGTTTTAGAAGGCCTATTGATTAGACGTGTCTATTATTTGTCTTAATTTGTTACATTTACATTTTTCTGAAGTTTCTTTCTGCTCGATAGATTATATTCGAGTAACCTAATATTTCCCTAAAACAATAAACCTATTTATTATTATTTTAACCCTTTGACTCCCATACCAAATTTTTTGTACGGCCAACTACGGCCTTTGCATCAAAACTGCCTACACTTCCGAAACATAAAAGTTTTTCTTATTTATAATTGTATAGGCTTCATGATACATTTGGACATACTTTTAGTAAATGAGGTCCTAAAACTAGTATTCGTATTTTAATTGGATTTGAATTTTAAACAATAAAAACAAATGAATATTTATAAAGTGCAATAGTAAAACTAATATCTATAATAAAACCTAAGTACGTACATAATTACTACGTCACATAATTTATTCACTGTTCACAACTTTTTTTTATTATAAGAAAAGTTCTAGTAGTTACGGAAAGGCAGTTTGTGAAGTTTGGGCTTGTTCAGTAAATAAATATAATGGAGATAGAAATTTGGCGCGACATGAGATCTGATAACTTTGTGACAGTGCGATCCATAAGGTCTTGTCTTGGCAACATTTTGGATAAAACCGCTCACTGAATAAGGCTACCTGAATTTACAGAATGACTTCATTGTCATGCTTATTTCACTATGAGAATATTACTTAATGTCTTACGTGTTTTCACATTTTTTATGTAAACTTAAATAGACTGTAATTTATAGACTTTAATAGACTTGTAATTTAATCGACTTTGTTTTGTGAAAAAAATAACTAAGGTTCCATATTTTACATCCCTCTTTTATAAATCCAAAGATTTTTACAAATCGACGAAACCGGCTTTTGAGTCGATCATAAATCACACAATCAACATCTTCTAGTCTATTGGACTGACTGACAGTCTACTGGTGTAGAGTCATTAAAATATTTCTTGCATGAAGGAAATAAGATATAGTACTTTTAGAACTGCAGACAGATTTGACTTGAGCTTAACCGAATGCTGGATGATGTCACTGACTAAAGGCAATCGTGCCCACAAGAGTTCGTTACCGTTGCTTGCGCCAAATTAATGTACCTACTTGCTTTTTTGCTGCCTACTCTTAATCTATATGGTAACCTACATGTCCATTAAAAGTAAACGCACAACGAAGTAGAAAGTTACCAGGTGTGGTTGGAAGCAAAAAATGCCTTGATAGGTACTGTTATTTATTATGTACTTGTACTGCATAAATTTATTATACGCCTTATTTCTACAAGTAAAGACTTAGAATTGCCATTCAGTTACCGAATTCTTTTACGGGTAACTAGTATCCTATAGATTTTTTTGCCTTCCATTGTTTCCAATGGAAACGTTCCATGGCTATTAATATGTGAGATATTAAAGCGACCCGCCCCGGCTTCGCACGATTTTATTATACGTATAAACCTTCCCCTTGAATCACTCTATCTATTAAAAAACCGCATCAAAATCCTCTGCGTAGTTTTAAAGATTTAAGCATATAAAGGACATAGGGACAGAGAAAGCGACATTGTTTTATACTATGTAGTGATGAGAACTGATTGATGGGATGAAAAGTAGCCTGTGACTTATTTTAGAGCTAGAACTAAGTGTATTTAAAATAACAGCCCGATCCGTTTAGTAGTTTTTGCGTGAAAGAGTACTTAACAAACATACATACATCTATCCATAAGGCTGTGTCCCCAGTAGGCAAACGGTGAGCAGCCGACTGAGTTTGTGGCTTATCAGTTCAGTACGCCCTTCCATATATTTTAAATTGAGTGTTCACAGTTTGCTAGTTTGCGCTCGCTGTACGCACTTACTGTGCGTCGACTGTCTCAGTAAAGCCGCGTACAGATTGCTGTAACGTAACATGCAATGTATCACGCAATGAAAGAATTTGCCGTCCACACTGTCGCAATGTATCATGCAATGTAACAGAAATCACACAATGTGGACGCCTCGCGCGCGCGAACCGCGCACACTACGCGCACGAACAGAGCATTTCAACTCGTGCGCGCCGCGATCCGCCATTTGTCGGTTTTTTCGCCGAACACAAAGGTGCGCGCAGTGTGCGCAGAGCGACAGTGTGGACGGGTTGTTTACTCGAACGCGCGCGAACGTTAGAAGAATGGAAGAAAACACAGCTACAGCAGAGCCGTTTATGTTACGTTTTTTTCACATGATGATAATCATTGAAGCATCGACAGTCATCGTAGCCAGTAATAATTGTATAATAAATTCTCTCCGCGTGTTCTCGGCAGATTGAGCTATGTTCGCCGCGCGCATGCCGGAAAAGATGCGAACACGTACGTGCTCAGTTCGCGCGCGCGCTGCGTCCACACTTGTGAAATGCTCCTTTCATGTTACTTTGCATGTTACGTTACAGCAGTCTGTACGCGGCTTTAGCGGCCGACTCGCAGGTTCCAATGCTTGCGATACGCACGCAAACTGATCTGAGTTTGTAGCTGTTCGCCACAAATTTGCGGCTCACTCAGTCGGCCGCTCACAGTTTGCCAACTGGGGAAAGCTAGGCGTTGAAAATACTACCCGCTAATATAACATTTCATGTATTTTAACACGTGTCTCCAATAATGGTATATTGATTTATTGACGTGTCTCGACTCGACTTCAAATACACTTATTACTCATTCTCGAACACAGAGGTATGACTCGGTTTTATCGACTTACATCCACCTTACAGGGTCTATTCTCATTCTCGACAATGTTTTCCTCAATAGGCTTTGTATTTACTACTTACTTACGTACCTCTTTACAATAAAATATCGTGATTATAACATTTTTGTTATCTTTATCCAACCTCGTCCGTTCTAAAAAAGGTTAAAAAAATCTATAATATTGCGTAACGTCTGTGATCTAAGTAGATCATGTACCTACATACTTATATTCGAAAGTATTGTATTCATTTTCATCGTTTGAATTTTATGTTTACCTTATAGTCTATTAGAGAGAAATGAGCTGCGTATCATGTCTATAATTTGATTTCAGCTAAATATTGAAGTATGTAAGTAGGTATTACTTCTACAAAATCTTTCAAATTCTTCTTCTGTTGTTGAGTTTTTACTTTTATTTTGGACCAACTGCGAAAAAAGGAGTTCTAGATATTCTTGTGGATTCATTTTGATGCTTATTTTACCACTGTATACCTAGATAGTAACAGGATCATCCCGAGATGGCTCTTTAAAATTTATTTTATAATAATATCTTATAAATCTTATTACTTCCATTTTTATTAACGACCAAATTGTCTTAAAACCCAATTTCATTGTTTTGTCTTTTTAATGTAAAAACCCCGCGTCGTCGGGTAAAACCCACCTTAAAAATTCCTGGAACTGGGAATTCCCGATTGTTAAAATTGAGATGGTATTCGTGTCGCGCAATTCTTTCTTCTCACGTTGCATGTAAAGTTAACCAAGGGTTCTGCAAAACACGGAAAGTCCTTTAACTTTTTCATCTAACATTTCCTGAATTCTTTTAGAATTACGAGCTCTTTGGCAGGTAAAATAAACGTTCTTCAAGATCACAAAGAGCTTCTTTAAAAAATAAAAGCTCTTTGAATTTCAGGTGCGAATGATCTTATTCGAATTTTTGTTTATTTTTTGAAAATATCTTCTGTGTTTGTTTAAAACGCGTCTCAATTGAGAGTTATTCCGCATTTTCCATTCCTGATTGATCCCACTTTTTTAAGGTACCTACCACACATTTGTCATTGAAATATTAGTGTTTTTTATGTTTTTATATTTTTATTCTATTTCCAAGGAACTCATGCGCCCCTGGTACCTTGGGACGATCTGGGAATTGATTAACTGTGGGTATTGATAGTATTCTGCCATAACTGTGACTCAACTCATTTAGTGAATATACATATTTGACCACCTATGTACATAAGCCCGTGATGTTTATGTCGGCCTCACGTTAGCACGTAGTACCTAGGTACTGATTAATATTTGTTTTCTTCCATTGACTACGCAGTAACCATGCTGGAAT
Source organism: Eupithecia centaureata (assembly GCA_944547425.1). Lineage (NCBI taxonomy): Eukaryota > Metazoa > Arthropoda > Insecta > Lepidoptera > Geometridae > Eupithecia > Eupithecia centaureata. The sequence goes on along the minus strand of OX155680.1, from coordinate 2,471,533 downwards.
GAATACGACTTTTTTCAACCGACTGCAAAAATGTCTCAATTCCACTTTTTTATGTGTTAGAATTATATCTCAGAAATTCTTTAAAGGTAGGTAAACTTTTGATAATTTTTTATTTACCTAGGTTGAAAGCTTTCGGCTGCAATTGTTTGCTTTTGTAATACATATAGTATATGTAAGTACGAAAATTTCAAGCATATTAAATTTCTGGTTGACCATAAGATCAAGTTATAGGTATCTTTGCGTCTGTCTTAAATAACCCACAGGAAAGCGGTTACCCAAAACTTCTGCTTAAAATTCTTTTTATCATGCCTCCATTACTAAAGGTAGTTTAGATAGGCGGTCATCCTCATGTATGCAAATATCAGCATGATCGGTTCAGTACGTTCTTTCGGCGTGAAGGAGTAACAAACATTCGGTCATCCATCTGAACATTCGCATTTAAAGTGTGTGATTATGTTATTGTGAAACTCGCCTTTTTTGTGTATTTCACTGTGTGCGTGACACCTGTGGGTACCTCAGGATTAAAAATAGGAAGAGACAAAGTGAGTTTCACGCACATACTTGTGCCCTATAATACGTTCATCTGGCGCACATGGTTAGTCTCCATTGAGACTGACCGCCTTCACCGAGGCTGAAATTCTGCTAGAACATCATCATCACACAAAATTCTCGTTGAACTCGTCAGTACCTATTTGTCTCTTTTTGCGTCTTGCTTGAATGATTCACGCACAAACCGTCTCTCTTCTAACCATAGGTTTCTATTTCAGAATCGACGTTTGTGTCGTTGTTTTTCGGTGTTGACTAATGCACTATTCTAGTAAATGAAAGACCGTTCACGTTATCCTGTAGGAATTATTCGAAATCCGTTCTTAGTTTTACGTATTTTAAATTCCGAAGGCCCGTTACAGTAATATTTAGAGTTAAGTGAAAGGAAACACTATTGAAACGCTACACGATCCCAAAAACTCGATGTTGAGGTGAAACAAGTTGTATTTGTATTTATTTTCTATGCACATAATCACATTCTCAGCTCCTGAGGCGACGAATTTGTACCATTGTTATTAGGGTGTCAACACGGAGCTTCTCTTTTCAATAATGTGTGTTTACGCCTGTAAAATGCTTACATATTATATTGGTCTTCTATTCATTCACTTTAGATCTGATAAAGCTTAAGGTGGAAATGCACTACCTACTGAAACCACAGACGCGACCGACAAAACGCGTAACGAATGCAACAAATCGAACGAACCTAAACAGGGTGTATTGTCGTGTCGTCTTTTAATAATGTGGTTGCGACTTTATTCTTTCGATTGATGTCAGAGCGTATTTTTATGACGTAAGTTGTTCAAAACAGGACAATATTCATTAGTAATTTATTAAATAATTAATAGCTCAAGGACCTTGAACGAATCAAATCGATTACGAATATTGCCAAATGTTCAACTGCTATCAAAAGCACCATGAATAATAATGTAGCGACCCACATAAAGTAATAATTATTGGGTATCGTGACCGCGTCGTCCCTCTATATTATTACTAATTCACGTGGATTTTTATTTAAATATTTATCCGCAGTCTTCCTTAAATAACATGTTTGATGGACCGGAAAACAGGCTTATTATGTAAATTAATGAGATTCTTATTATCGTTTTCTATATGCGATTGTAATTGTTCCAGTTTTGGAGCAGACTGATGGCAGGTCGGCGAAACACAGCGCAGCCGCCGAGGCTCAAAGCAAGCAGCAGACCACTGTGGTGTTTATACATGAGGAGGACGAGGTAAACATCTACTTGTTCACTTATACAGTCCACGAGACTGTTTGAAAACCAAACGTGGCTTGTTTCTTGCTGACAGATGTATTTTGCGTTTCAAATGCACGGTTTCAAGAGCATCTTTGACTAGTAAATCCTTGCTCATATTATAAACGCGAAAGTTTGTATGTAAGTATGGATGTTTGTTACTCTTTCACGCAAAACCTATACTGAAGGATTGAATTTTCGGCTGAAATTTTGAATGGAAGTAGACTATGGATCAATTGATAGCTCAACTGAGCATAGTTGCTCAATTATGCTATCAGTTGAACAAAGTTTAAATTTTTGTTCTATCCTATGATTGTAATTTTCTTGTATTTTTTAACGTTTCAAGTCTATTACTATCCCATGGGAACTGATTTATGGGATAAAAGAGGCCTGTCAGGCCTAGAACAACGTCTATTCAAATTTTCAAACCGATCCATTCGTACAGTCGTTTTGGCGTGAAGAGGTAACAAACAAACATTAAATTTATCCATCCAAACTTTCGGAATTTGTTATAAGTTTAAATATACATAGTTCTATAGACTCTATAGTTGAAGCTTGTTATTATCGCGAATGCATTTTTATCGACTTTGCTACACTGGTTGCAGCAGTGATTTACAACATTGCTGGATTTGCCAGCAATCGATACGTCTAGCCAGAAATTTAATTCTCTGTCCGTTCCTATTGGCGAGTCTAGCGTGTTCCGAAATGATCCGCCTCAAGTTTCAAACCCAAGATCAATGACCAAGGCTTGGAGGTAAGCGTTCCGCTTATCCATCGCGCTGTAATATGACCCTGGTTGATTTAGGATTGTGCAAGAAGCTTAGGCAGTCACGTATGATGCCTTAATCTGAGTTGTAAATACACTTTCTACAACTGTATAAGAAGCCAGTGGACTCGTTCGTTCGATGGCGATTACGACATAACATGCTTCGACTTAATATTAAGTTTTTTAAAGATGTAATTGATAACCTCTGTGGCGCAGCGGGCTAAGGTCTAGCGGACGCAGGACGTTGTAGGTTCGATTCCCGCATAGGGACAAACGTTTGTACCGAAATTTGTTTGGAATGCTCTGGGTCTATTTTTATAGTAAAATTATGTATCTATTGTATGTATTAAGAATATCAGTTATCTAGTACTTACCCATAACGCTAGCTTTGCTTAGCTTGGAGCTAGATGATGCTGTGTGATTTGTCCAGAATAAACAATTTGAAGCCGTCTTGTAAAATACAATAGAGCTGCGACTATTCCAGTCACGTAACCTTTTCGTTTATTTTTTCCTTACGAGTTCTTATTTTTCGCTTTGTACAAAGCTAATTTTATACATTGTATTTAAACATTACAAACACGTTTTCCTCACAAATTTATACGGTAAATATACCGCAGAGAATGTTCATAAACATAAAGTTATGGAGTTTATTTCGTCGGAAAGCTGATTTTAAGCTTACAACAAGGGACGGCTGTATATAATATATAAAGACCTCTCGCATTCATTTGCCCCCAGTTACTCGTTTCTCATCATAAATTCCCGCATAATGAAACAGCATAATTATTTCTATGAAAATCACGATGATTCTGAGATTCTGCTTATCCTTCGATCAAAACTCTTTGCCGTTAATCTAATGACAAGAAAACTTGATTGCAATTCTCTAGATATTTTGGGCGAGTGAAAAAAGTTGAAATATCAGAAAAGTACCTAAATACAAGGTACCTTGTCCAGGTATTTATCGATTTTTCATAAATTTTTGGAGTAGGTCTTCTATCCTTATTGAGATCTTTCACGAAATAGCGTTAGTTTTTGCAGATAAAAAGGCGGTATAAACAGGTCCAACTTTCAATGATATATGCAGTAGTTTTTATACTACTTAAATATTTATGTATATATTTCCTGAAGTGGTATATAGAGATATCAGGCAAAATGCCAGCGCTCGCTTTTGTTCCCGGCAACAGATAAAGCTCCCAGAGATGTTCAAAGTGCAGGTAACGAAAATAGCATAGCATAAACCTAAGGGTCTTGAAAAAAATTTAGGCAAAATAATATCAAAGCGTCAATTATGATAAACTTTCGTACTGACGTACTTTTTTGATAACATTTTTGGAAAGGACACTTAGGAATATGTAAATTTGTTCGTTTTCAGCTATAATATTGAGTAATAATTAGTAGCTTGTTAGTTGTAGTATTTTTTTACAATATTAATGCGTGTTAGGTAGGTAAGTGTATAAATAAAAACATTTTGTTTTTGTCTTCCATACAAAATATAATTTCGGGTTGGAAATGATTCTTAGAAATCGCTGGGTCCCTTACCAGGCTCTGAAGGAAGGTCATACATTTTATCTGAAAGCTCTGTCTAAACAAGAGCCAAATCTATTTTCCGAAGAGTTATTAAGGTATTATAATAATTTGGCAAGAGCACGTGCTAATATTTAAAGTCTCTGCGTTTGTTTGGCACTCCTGAGATACGTTACACAAGCTTCCGAATGATATTGAACGATATGATATGTTACATTACAATTACAGAGGAATAATGTAGCATATACCTAGATGAGCTGTTAAATTTACTCCGACTGCAAGTGGAATAACGTAGCATAATGATGGATACAGATTAAAGTTTAATTTAGGTGAAGTCTAACCAAGTATAAATTTATAAAAATAAAGTTTATCATTTAATGGATGAAACTAAGCTGGTTTATGTATATTAGATATGTTTTGTTTAGTTTATATCAAATCTATGTTTCCTAAATAAATAAAGTAATGTGCAAAACTTTAGTGTGCAAGTTTTAAAAAGCACGTGAAGTTTCGCATTTGATACTAGAGGTATAAGCTAGTGTAAATTTCGCATTTGACTCGAATATTGTTTTAAATTCATAAAAGTTTAGTATATCTTTAGTAAATTTTTGCAAAAGTCAGCAGTATGCAAAAACAAATTGAATTTGATTATTACACAATAGATATTGCATATTATATTATCAATAGTAAATTAATCTGAAACAATGTTTTTTTGCATTATTTTTCTGTTAACTATGCTTATATATTTTCATAAATAGGCAATTTTAGAGGATGTTACACTATTTGCCATCCTTTTCACTTATACTATAACTGGAAACTGCCCTAGCTTCCAATTTGTTGTTCACTTTCTATTATAAACTTCTCAGTAATTGACATCTTTATTTTGCGATCAAACTATTATTGTTTTAACATCATTGTCCTCATTAGGCTAAGTACCTACTGTGACTTCTAATTAAAGTTTATTTTGTCACTGAGCTTGTTCACCTTTGACGCGTTTAGCAATGCCAAACAAAACGACCTTTCTTTATATAGATTTTAGACTTCAAGAGCTTCGATTTGTGTCGTGACATGCCCCTTTTGCCTTGCTTGGAACCTTAACATTTACATAAAACCTTCGCCCTTTGCTCATGTAAAAATCAACATCAAAAATAACGATTTAATGTATTTCTCATCTATCTAGTACGCACGCATCCATAACACAGCTCTGCTTAGCTTGGGGCTAGATAATGTTGTGTGATTTATCCTGATGGATGGTATTTATTTATTCACAATAAACTAAACGAAGAATTTGGTCGCGTTTTTTCACTAAGCTTTGATAAAAACAAATGCGGAAAATATTAGACTTCATTATTATGCGAAATACGCCTCGGTGTGGCTTCGGTTACTGCCGCCGTATTAATATTAAATAGGGTTTACTCACTTTCTGAAATTCCGAAAACGGGTATTCTAAATTAGAATAAATTGTTTACCTATCCTGTGAGAAAAACGATTTAAAAAGCCTTCCCAGAGTAGATTTGTGTGTGAAAATAAGATGCTTTTCAAGTAAAAGTATAGCGTTATTATAATGACCTATGAGTATCAGGTATTTTGATGTCAAATAATATCTAACCATCCACAACTTTTTACACATTAAACTTGCAGGATCATCGTTTTTAACTTTCGCTAAATGAGGGGACAAAAGCTTACAAAATATACTTGTAGCAAAGAACCTTCTAAGAGTCCAGACGACACAATTTATCAATACATCTGTCTGTAGCCGTTTTGATACTTGAAAGTGACAAAGATGTGTCATAAGTTATATCAGTGTCAAGATTTTCCTACTTCTCCTCGCGGGTAAAAAGGGCCCTGTCCTAGACATTGCCTGACCTCTATTCATATATTCATGATCTTTTAAAAGATCTGATTTTCGTGATGAACAACGTTACACGTACAACGTAGTTTGATTCTGGTAAAAAAACTGTGTAATTTAATTATCTCTGGTGACTTTTGCATAGCCGCTGCGGTAAATAAGAAAAATAACAGATAATGGAGAAAAAAGACAAAAATTTAAACGTATTGAAGGGAAACCAGACTCAGGTAATGGAGAATGGCTCCATTATCTGGTACACCAACGTAACGACTACACAGAATCCATCTATGGGACTATCTACTAAATATTGACAGCAATTTAGATGAGAGATTAATCCGTGGCCCTATTTTACAAAACCAGTTACTTCACTATGGCAATGGTATCTACACCGAAAGAACACATTTTGGTATTCTACCTCAGATACAAAAAACTACAAATGCGACGAGATCAGAATAGAAGCCCGTCAAAAAGTAAGTCTCTCCCTGCTAGCTGACGAGGTTTTCTCTAATCTGAATCTTTTTACAATTATATTGTAAAATGATTCAGGGCAGAATTGGCTATTGGATGAAGTGTTCTGTGTTATTCATCATGTGTATTGTAATTTGTAAGTGTGTCGTGTAATTTACACCTAACTTCGAGCATGAGTCTTTGTTGGTGATGCCCCTGTCTTTTTAAATAAGTGATATTGAACAGTCTTCCAATGACAATATAGTATTATTTCAGAAGTACTTCTGAAACATGATAATCACTTAATTACGGTAGATGTCAATAACACGGGCTTCTACCGCCTCCTTGCCGCCCTTGACGGTGACGTGCGGTGTTCGTAGGTTCAGTCTCACTTTTAGCCAATTCACTGTTGATTTTGACCTGTATTTAGATGATTATTTCGTTTTACCTTTTTGTCTGGGTTTTTGTTTGGTTTATCAAGTACTAAAATCAGTTTTTTTGTGCTCTTATGTCTACATCGATAACTTTGAACGATTAAGTGTCAATCGGATTTTGCTGCTCGAGGGTTAATTCAATATTTAACTTTATTTATTCAGTATTTGGGGGTCTAAGGTGGAATTCCCCCAAAGAGTTACACAGGATAATATTATATAACTAGTTTATAGCTATCATTCAGTTAATAAATCAATTGCAGTAAGAACAACTAATCTATATAATAGTTATTTATCGATTTGTTATGCCATCTATAGATGGAAATTTGCTTGATGATGAAACACCGATCACCGTTAATGCGCGAATGTAACTGGAACAAAGATGGCGTATCAATCACGCACACAAGGGTCAATTCGCATATTCCAGTTACTCGCTCGCAATATTAAGTAAAAGGCAAGGCTTGCAACAAACAGACAGACAAGCTTATATGAGGCAACCCTGCTGAACTTGGCGAGTTGATACGTCAGTTAATTTTAACTAAATAAATCAAAACATTAATACTGTTGACCTTTAGTGAAACCTTCATCATAAAGATCATTATTAAAACATATTACGGCGTTAAAGTACATCATAAACCACTTTAATACCTATTTTATTTGAAGATAAATCATAATATCTTTATTCTACTCCAATAAAATTATACACAAAATTTAACAATATAAAGGACATGACAATGTACAAAGGCGAGCTTAACCCTAAAAGAGTTTTCTTACAGCAAACCTTGGTGAATAAGAAAAGTACAGTGAACATGGATAGTAGATAAGTGTAAGATTTTACACAGCCTTTTATTTGTTTTAGCAAAATTAATAATTTAGTTTACAGTTGTATAAATGGCTCTAAATGATCTAAACGCGACTACATGACATACATGCATATAAGGTGTTCCGCTAATTTTACAATATATTTTGCAAACACTACGACGTTATGAGATAATTAGAATGTTTTGTTGTATTGAAACAATACATTTGCTCGTATTTCTACGAGTATTGTCTTCTATGAAAGCTGATCGTGATTTTTATACTCTGTCATGTCTTATGATGTGGTTGATGTGATTGACATCATTATTTTCACGCTTATAAATTGTTGTTTATTTGTTTTTAACATCAAATGAATCACTATCAAGCGGTTTATCATCAGCTTATATTCCGTCCACTGCTACTCCAGCAGTGGAAGGAACTGCCTGACAGCTGGCCTCAATAGGCTGATTGTCGAGGAATTTATTTTCAAAGGTAGCCAGCGAATTGTGTCCAGTACCTTCTGTCTGTAGGTTAATTGATATATACTGAATTTTATAAAGAAGTGAAATATAACTAAAATACTCGAAGCAAGGCCATTGATTGCATTACAGGGTATATCCGTCCGTACGTCCTTCATAGGAGTCAATAAACTCAACTACTGTTTTTGTATCATTATTGCCCAATTCGATTTCTTTTCTCAAGTTGTAAGATATTTAAAAGTGAGTTAAAAATAATTATTCGGAATAAAGATGTTTTCAAGTTGTCACGAAGTTCAATCACCCATTTCGTATAGTTCGAGTCTCTCGCAATGTCAATGTAATTTACTTTTCCATAAAACCACTTTAATTTACTCCCTACGACAATGGTTCTTGGCCACTGTTGCTGTTTTTTTACACTGTATGTAACAACTACGAGACATAACAAATACTTTATTGCACCCACTGAATGGAAAGGTGGTATGTTTCATTCAGTACATTGCAATTTGCAGGCCTTAGCGGAAGCAATTCTCTGGATGACGATGCCGAGAGGTTCAAACATATCCTTCCCGTTAATAAGTATGGTGAATTGCCAAATCATTTCTTTTACTGCTACAAAGTAGATTATCATTCACAGGTCAAAACCTGTGAATAGTAGTGGCAGTAGTTGTAGTGTAGTAGTTGTGGCTAGACTATGAATTAAAAGACTAAACATGCTGTTATCTTCCTTCATTATTCATGATACAAGCAACTTGAGATTTTCTGTGAATCTCTTCCTTTTTCCCCGCCGTTGATTGCAGGCAGACAAATGTATAAGTAACTGTCAAGAACCCTAAACAGATGTCAACAGCCGGCAAATTACTAATCGGACAAGAAGCTTCGCTCCTAAATGTCTTTGACCGGGTTTCTAAAAGCTGTCCCCCATTCAAGCTACTGCTTCCGTAGCTTCGCTGTTTTGAAGTGCCCTACCCACCTAGTTCTTTTTCAGGATAACGAGCGTGCTGTTTTTCTTAGACAAAAGCTTATTAGCAAGAATGTTGCACTTTATTGGGTTCGTCCATGCCATCTGGGGTCCCTTTGAAATGCGTCTTATTTTGACTCTTTAAACTAGTCATCGTTTTGGGAATTGGGCACGCCTCCAATGTATAACTTTAACTATGGGAATAAATAAATTGGATTGTCAAGCATTATATATTACTGTTTAATTTGTAATATTTTAACAATAATGTAGACTTGGAATTTATTTAAAGTAGGTAATATTTATAGAAAATATTTTAAAATATAAGATTCTGGAATGAAGCTAGGCTTTCTCGGAAATGGTTCTACAATTTCAACATTTTCTTCCATAAAGCTGACATTTGCTTCTGTCTAGTTGCCTCTAGCGCCTGTTGTATTAATTTTGAAGAGGGTCTTAGTGAGCTTGACTTTCGTCCATTACTCTCAATTAGTCTTTGATGGAACTGTAGCGTGTCTTTTTACACTTAAGGCCAATCCCATTATTCTGCCAGAAACTGTTAGTCTCCGATGATACCAAAGTACCAAAATACAAATTAACGATGACACAGAAACAATCATACTATATGACGATTAGAATATTCAATAATCTACCAGACGACTTAAAAAACCTGTCAGGAAACTTATTTAACATTCAGTTAAAGAAATGGCTTCTTAGTAAATGCTATTATTCTATGAATCAATACTTTAATTACAGGGACTTAGAAGATTTTGAATATATTCACTGACATTGCTATAATTTTATTTTCCATTAATTAATTAATTTAATTTTGTAATCAGACGATATTATTTAATTTGTTATTGTAATAAGTCAAAATATTTGCATGCCTAGTTAAGGTAGAATATATATGGACATTATTTTAATTTTAAGACCAACTCTGTAACTCATATTCGTGCAAATAAACATCTTTAATCTTTAATCTTTAATCTTTAATCTTTAATCTTTGATGCTGGTTATTAAAGCCGAGACGTTTGATGTTGACGTGAAGGCTTCATTTATAAGTTTATTACTGTAGGCGGACTTCTGCTAATGGTTTTGAATTTTAGTGCTCCTACAGACTCGAGTGTCAGGGGAATTGAGGCTAAATCAATAAATCTTATTGAATGTGCAAATGTTAAAAATAACGCGAAAAGAGATGTTATTGTTCAATAATGGGGCAACAAGCATACAACATAATAATCATGGCACATAAATATGTCTTGTTATAAGCGAAATCAAAACCATATTTTTACTAAACAGGGCGACATTCACCACTAATCTTTCGTTTCAAATCCAAGTCAGTAGTGTAATTATTAACCGGGTAAAAAACTTGCGCAAAACACCACTGATTTTTGTTGCTGCTGTTACGAAAAAGTGCAAATATTGACTCGATCTAATTGTTCGTATCGTGCCATCGTGCGTTGCCAGTTTTATTGCCAACAGTCTCATGACTCCGTTTTCGTGGATCACTAATCTTGTTTCTTTATTAATTAAAGCGCCGTCCCAACTAACATTTTGGTGTCAGTTACAGGTATTATTATTACTTTTAACTGTTTAACGGAGTAATAATGATCTCAGTTGTAACTATAAACTTTATTCTCTCTCTTTAGACTCTCGTTAACACTTATTGTTGTTTAGTTTTTTCCGTAAAGTGCCTTATAAGTATTTTGGTGTTATATTGATTATAAGGTGCAGACATTACTTTTAAAACAGAGTTTGTCAAGAGTATAAGTTCATTTTATGCTTAGCCGGTAGTATTGTCTTGGCTATAGTAATTGTAGTTACTTAAGACTATTAATACACTGTAAAGAGTACTAAAGACTGACAACATTCTTGACTAAAGATGTTGTATCTCGAAATGTGTAATAGAACACTTAACAAAGACATAAAGCTTTAATGTTCGGTCGCCATTGTTTTGATCAATTAACTTATATATATTGAATAGGTTATTCAATATTTGACAACAAAATACTTCATTATTTATGTAACTTCTGTCATTCTACTGAAACCACTTAATTTAACATGCTACTGGCTAATAAGGAAAAAAATAAAAAAATAAAAATTTGAAATTTCTTTATTATTCTTCATAATTTTTATTTAAAATCTTAATTTAATCCAGGGCGCGTTAAAATTGAGATGAGAAACATGGTATACATTTACAGTAAAATTACCGCGGCAGATTATGTTCACTTCACAATGAAAACTTTAACTCCTTAGTATTTGTATATTCTCCTCTGTCAATTCTGTTACGCCATTCACTGATAGTCACATAATTTTATTAAGTAACAAAGTTCATAGACTTCCCGTCGTAAGATACAAAATACCTACGATTGAGAATATTCTAACTAACTAATAAGCGATTAAGTGTCAAACAAGTATTTTAAATAGGTCTTGTAAAATGTTAGGTGATATTTCATTCTTAACCGAAATGATTCTAACACCTATAGTATTAACCAACTCATCTACAAGACATTTATACCGGTTAAGGTATTAGCTGAGAATGAATAAACACTCTTGTGCAGGTACTTAACACCCTTATACCACCCTTATACACGCTTTATAACACCTTTACCTGCAAAATCGTGGGCCTCTTTCGTGGTTATATGTGAGTTAGAGCATGCTCTAACTCCATTTTTACAGGTATTTTTAACACTAAGATACTCGATTGGAACCGTTATAAGTATAATATACAGGTTATTTTAACGCCAACGTGCTAGTTGGGGTAGACCTACCACGGTCGTTTTAAAGTTGACTAACTCGACAACTGCGATCTTTCTGTAAATAAGCGCTCTTGATGAGTCTTACGACGAGGTGCTTTGATGACCTGCCAGTAGTTTAGTGTAATTATAAAGAAAGACAATAGAAAGAAAGATTTTTTTAATTTTACCCAATAAAACTTACAGACTAAGTAACTAACTTACACTAAAAATTTATACATTGTATATAAAAAGAAATAAATAGAAATAAAAGACTACAATATATAGGGTAAAAAGGGTCCCTGCCTCAGCATTGTGTAGCATTCGGCTAGACCGGATGCTACGCTGATTTTCAGGTAGGGCCCGGTTAAAGGTTTACTGGTCACTGACACTGCAGGTTCTGTCGATCATCACGAAAACCTTTGTGAATGTCAAGTCGTTCTCTTTCTTTTGTACACGTTGCCTAAGTTCTATTGACTTCGCTTTTTTTGCATTGGAAAAAGGCACAGCTGTGTTTAATTGTTAATATTGACATGCCCAATTACCCAATGTCACATTGCTAGCGGATGCCCTGCACCCTACCTGCTATTATGGAACTACTTGTTTATCAAAGTAATCGAAAATCCTTCATTGCGTGTAGCATTGATTATTGGTAGGTGCAGAAGAATTTTTAAAATGACTATCTTTTATCAATCTCTAATGCCAAAACTAACTTTTTGCCTAAGACTTACCTATAAAAGTTCCTATGTTTTTTTTATAATTAAATATTTTTTCTCGTCTTTTAATAATAAATAATTAACTCTTGTAAGTTGCATCGACCTCTTTTCCCGGCAGGATTTGCGTGACCTACTTCCAGTTGATCAATCTCCATGTAGGTTACCTACGCCCTACCTACGCATGTCACAGAACAAAGTTTAACTAGTACCGCTCTCAATTTTAGTCGTCTTTTCTTAGGTCTTAATTTTCTTACAACTCATACTTACACATGGACTTAGATTTATGCAACTCTTTCAAATGTACAGAAAATATAAAAATAAGCTTAAATGGGTATGTCTTGGAACATGAAAAAATATTTGCTGCTTAGTGAACTTTATTTCTTATACAGACCCTTACATCAATTGATGAGAAAAACAACAGGAATAATAAAACGGTCATCTTAAATATCTGTAAAAGCCAAACGAAAAAATTTTCCTCACTTCACTTCACGTATTTTGTTTCTTGAATGTTATTATGTGTGTGTGACGTATCGAATAATAAACCATTTTCATTATTTCATTCAGATTTAAGTTTAAAAGAGGCAAACACGCTATTTTTTAAAATTTCAATATTTAGTTACTTTTGTCATGCCCCGTACCTAAGATAGTGATCTATCATCCAAGGTACCAAGTGTTATGTATACTATTAGGTACATAAGGTCTGGCTAGACAGTACCCTATTTTCTTTAACCATGATAAGATCTTTCCAGCAAGCACTTGGCGTTGGCACAGCTACTTTCATAATATTTCGTATAAAACTGTTAACTTTTATTACATCCTTTTTCACTATACCAAGTCTCGATAGCGCATTTTGCCATTGAACAACAAGTTTACCGGCATTATTTAACTTTGTTATCTGTGACTCACAAAACAGAAACCTTTGTAGTAAAATGAGTCATGGCTGTTTTTTTTATGAATGATGTAATTCGGGACAAATGTTTCTACCATCTGTAGATATTTGTTTCAGGTGTTCTGGGTCTTTTCAATGTATATAAAAACAAATCTATCAATATAATGTATTGTATTAAGTATATCAGTTATCCTAATTTTACCTATACATAACATAAACTCGACTTAGTTTGGGACTAGATGCTGTGTGTAGTCGTAATAAATGTAGTAATTTGGTCGAAATTTCGTTAATGTTGAGGATTTCTTACGTCTATAAATCTGCATTCTCAACTAAAAACGTTACGGATCCTCATTGTCCAGCTCAATTCCAGGGTGAGGTACTGGAATGTCCGCTATGTTCTTTCTAAGCCATTCCCTCCATTCCAGGGCGAGATACTGGAATGTCCGCTATGTTCTTTCTAAGCCATTCCCTCCTTTCCAGGGCGAGATACTGGAATGTCCGCTATGCCTGACGACGATGCCGTGGGGCTCCATGGTCCGGCTGACGTGGTGCTCGCACCGCTGCTGCGAGCCCTGTCTCCGGCAGTACCTGGCCATCGAGATCTTCGAGGCGCGGGTGCCCGTCAACTGCCCAGTCTGCCACGAGAGCATGCATCCCTCAGGTAAGGTCAAAGTTAAATTAACCCCAAGGCCATTCAACCCTCGTCAAATAAATACAGCAGTTCCAGACAGGGTTTGAAATCATCTACAACCTTTACTGGTCCACTGCTGGACGCAGGTCTTCCCATGATAAGCGCCTCATCGGCACTCATCATATGGGAGTAATGCCCATAATCCCCACGCTGGGCATGCGGGTTGGGGATCGCAGTTCGGTGGTAGAATTGTTATAAAGGAGGCGCTGCTGCCCGCCCCCCGGTGGATATCCCTTAGTCGCCTCTTACGACACCCGCGGGAAGAGTTGGGGTAGTGCAAATTCTAAGCCGGCACCACACGGCAAAACGGGTTTGAACGGGTTTGAAATATCAAGATATATTTGTTACCAAATAAATAAAAAAATCCTATTCAATGTGAAACGGGGAAACCCCTTCTAATAGACGTGAAGTGGCTCGCGTTCCAATACACGCAATAGAGTACGAAATTGTTTACTAAATATTTCCGATTATATTTAAGTAGGTACTTATACAAAAAACAAATATTTATCTTGATAATTATCGCTTTGAACCCTGGGTCCAGGGATCTGCGCTTCAAATCTGTGATCCTTAGGTATACTGATTTTAATGCAGAGCCCATGTCGAACAAATAGATGTTCATGCATAAGAATAAACAATAACTACGTAGAAGGGACTCTTCTTTGATCTAGTCCCAAACGCCGCCATTTATATACCTACTTCCCCCTGCACCTCGTTACGCCCCTCTGTCGTCCAGGCGTTTTGCCAGGGTTGCTACTGCACTGTACCGCCGCGCCCCGCCAGCGCCGCGCCGTCATCGCGAGGCGAGGCGAGTGAGAAAAGGTCAACGAACGATATTCACGTTCCTTTGATTAGGTACCTACCTAATTAGTTAGATAGGAACCTACTAAAACACAATAATATTTAGAAAATATTACTTACATAGGGTATGTATTATCATCTAATATGTATTATCTTTTATTGTTACAACCGATCACACCACAATAACTTGACCATGACGTCATATTATAGAGGTAGGTACCTAACCTACACAAATATTAAAATCCGCGTGCGGCGTCGCCGCCTGTGACAGCCCTACTGCACGTTTAACGTGCAGAATCGCGTAGGCTAATATCGTGACCTTGAGCGCGTTCGGAGCGAAGTTTCCCTTCTAGTCTGTTCTTATTCTTATGGTTCATGTTCTTTATTGGTAACAAAATAGGTTAAGTTAGTAAAAATCTAAACGGCATTAGTGTTATCGTTTTATTCCTTTGTTATGGAGTTGCTGGGTACTGCTTTATGACTTCGTCGTATTATGTAAATGAAATATAGCCTATTCATTTCAGATGTGGCTTTTGTATGAGTGTTGTACGTGGTAATGTCGTTTGTTTTACATCCGATTGCCATCGTGGACATCCCATCTCATTGGAAATAAAGCCCCCTTTTCAAATGTCATCCATTAATATTAATGTTCCAAGACCCTTTAGAAGTAAATTGACTGGAAGCAGTCCCATGAGCTGATCAACTTGTTCCTGCAGCTATTATTTTATATTTAAACATTGTGAACTCTATTACATACACGGTTGAGAATACAATGGCATTGATTCTGAAAACATAAACCAACCGCAAGTAACTTATATCCAAACACATCAGACATCACATCACTGACATATGAAGATATCCAATCTAGGAATGGATATGACACACATCAGAGAGAAATCTTGATTGAACGCGTTGATTGGGTTAATTCTGAGTCATTTAAGCATTGTGTTACTCAAATTAGTATTCTGAATTGATTCCTTTTATGTGTACTACTAGCTGACTCGCCCGCGATTTCATTCGCGTGGACGTAAAATATGGATATCTTGAAACATGTGTATAATTATTTTAAGTCATCTTTCTATGCCACAAATTTTGATGGGCCAACAGCTGTGGTTCTGAAATTATTGTAAAAATTACCTTTAACCCCATTTAATTACTTTAGAATATGAATTTCCTAAAAACCGCGGGTGCTTACGTCCTCAAAGGCATCTCGAAGCAAAATTTCAGCTTCATAACTCATGTGATTTCAGAGGTGTCTTGATGAGTTACCCACTTTTCTCTTTTATCAATATAGGAGATATGCATAAACGCCTCTTAACAGACTTTGTTCAGGGCAGCTCATAATATCCTATACAATATCCCTCGCTAGGTGGGCACAACCTGATGTTTTCTTCCACTCTCCTCCCTATTATGGTTATGTATGTATATTTCCTCGGATTCATCAAATATGTGAGCAGAAAAAGTGTCAGCCTTGAGTCGACCTTGTCGTGTAAGCTCCTACGATCGATATTAGAAATGCACTCTCATGTAAAAGAGTCTTCCATTTGTTCTAATACAGAAGCTTTGTTATCACGGAATAAATGAAGTTCCTCAATTTATTTTCATCTTACGTTCTTCGAAGAATGAAGCTGATTTTTATTTGACAACATCAGCATTACGTATCATACCTATTTAGGACCTGTTCTCGCCAAAGGATCTAAGACTACTTTCTATTAGAAAAATAATAATTAGGCTTCCGAAATTCTTTACATTTTCATTTAAACTCAAGATTGTAAATAGACGCGATCGAAGCCATGGACACAGCTAGTTGTCAATAACCAAGCTCCTCAAGTGCAGCTATGTATTATTATTATTTAACACCTGAGGGGTAAACGGCCCATTCGTCCCGCTTCACATCAGAATCAGAGCCGACCGTGAGCACGTGAGCGCATGACGAATGCACGCCGCCCTTCTGTTTCCTTTCGCAGTGAATTACGCAATCTTACAAGTACGTAACATACTAAAACAGTACCTTGATAGAACTATTCAAACTAGCGGTAAAGTGCGTGCGCGTTCAGAATGGGACTGAGCGTACACGGACTAACGAACGGACCGTCAAAGTAAATATTATTTGACGACGTCACATTTTGCGTACAATCCGCGGTGATAGCACGAGTGCCGTATGCATGCACTCGTCGATCTACTGTTAGTAGAGCTATGGTGCTGCTGCACTTTGCGACCGGGGGGGGGGGGGTGACGCACCGCAGAGCCTAGGCATTGAATGTATTATACAGGGTGTAACGAAAATTAAGGAATAATTTTTAAGGGTGAATTTTGATTCGAATTCGCTAGCACAAAATTTAAATTAAGTACGAGTAATTTTTGAAGATAATAATTATAAAAATAAATACACATTACAAAATAATTACAAAAAGAAATACTATACTCATACAAAATTTAATAAAAGTAAGACAAAAGGCGTATACTCGGCATTTGATTCAGCCGCAAGTCTGTAATCGTAGTCACTGATGCTGAAGTCTTCTATTAGAAAAAAACGCTGCATGCATATGAATATAATGCATGCAGCGATTTGTTTCAATTTACTACTAAGTTTGGTCCTTTTTGTTACGCACCATGTCTGTGCCCATGACCCACATGTGAAAATACTTCTACTTGAAGCTGTGTACTGCGAGACTCTTCGTATCCCTCTAAAGTACCTGGACAGTCCCAGTGTGGATCCGTAACGGGATGGAATCTTATCTAATTAACTATCTAACCTTCTTTGTTTCATGTGGAAAAGGTTCCATTCCATTCAGATAGCTCTTTATTATCCAGTTAGTTCTAACATTGATGTGAGGTGAATACATAAAACGAACAATCTTAACTGTATCTTTATATCTTATATGACGTATAAAACTATAAATTGATAGCTTTATCTATCGATTGACATTGATCGTTGCATTGAATGCTTATTGATGCAATGGACTATGTGCGGAATATTCTACAGGAATAAATTGGAGATGAGATTTGTGCGGTTGGCTCCGTTAATGCTGCGGTATTATGGCCTCAGACTAAGTAACCAACTGACAGTTACATATCATAACATACGTTATATATATAACTAGCGACCCGCCCCGGCTTCGCACGATTTTATTAATATACGTTAATATACATATAAATCTTCCTCTTGAATCACTCTATCTATTAAAAAAAACCGGACATTAAAGGACACCAAAAAGAACATTATAACAGGGATAGGTACTGCTTTCCTACTTCTGTATTAAACAAGTGTCTTAAACCCTCTAAAGTATGAATAATATAAATGAAGTCTCTTCATAAATTCTTGTTTACTTAGTTAAGTTCGCAGTAATTTATAGATCGTTAAGAAGCTTGGTTTAAGTATCGCGTAATTAATGCGAAAACCAATTAAGTCTCTCGTAAAGTCTCCTTTGGGCTTGACACAAGTCCTCTAGATCCGTACATTAGCAATTTTGTAAGACAAAAATGCTATTATTCTGTACTAGTATCTGCCCGCGTCTTCGCACGCGTTGTTTCTATGGAAACGAACCAAGGCCTTTTCTATCCCATGGAAACTGATCTATGAGATGCAAAGTAGCCTATTTTTAATTCCAGGGAACTACGTCTATTGAAAATCAATCTAATACGTTCAATAGTATTTCAATAGTAAAAAACTATTCAATATTCAATAGAACTATTCATATATTCAATAGTAAAAAACATCCATACATCCACGCATACAAACTTTCGCGATTATAATATAAACTAGCTGGTGCCCGCGACTTCGTCTGCGCATGATTAGTATTTCGATTACTCGCGATTTTACTTGCGTAATTCCCTTTCATCATTTAGTAACAAACATCCATCCATCTATCAATCTATCCGTTCGTACTTACAAACTTTCGCGTTTATCAGTTCAATTCAGTTTGGTTCCCCTGGGCTATACGGGTTTCCAAAAATTACTCACAGCATATGAACGACGCGTACACACGCGTCGTTCAGATGCTGTGAGAAATTTTTGAAAACCCGTATAGCCCAGGGGAACCAAACTGAATTCCGGGATAAAATGTGGGATACATTTTATGTCCAATAGTCCCGACTTCCATTCGAATTCATTCAATTCCGTCGTGATGCGTGGTTAAAGATTTTTTCTTTCACCCTCTCTCCCAGGGGAACCTTACCGAATTCCGGGATAAAAAGTATCACATGTCCTTCCTTGTACTATGAACTCAAATCGTCCCGAGTTTCATACCAACTCATTCAGCAGTTTCGGCGTGATGCGCGGTAAAGGAATTTTACTTTCATACCCTCTCCCATGAGAACCTTACTGAATTCCGGGATAAAAAGTATCCTATGTCCTTCCTCGTAGTATGACCTACAATCATGCCGAGTTTCGTTTCAATCCATCAAGTAGTTTCGGCGTGATGCGCGTTTACGATACAGACAGACAGACAGACAGACAGACAGACAGACATGAATGAAAAAAATTACAGTTTTGGCTTGAGTATCGATAATAGAGTGCCCTCCAAAAAAAATTTTCAAAATATCTTCAATGTACAGAATTTGACCTGTTACAGTTTTATTATAAGTATAGATAGATAAAGATGTCAGACAGGCTTCCGTTTGCAGATAGAGGCTTTCCTCGTTTTATAAAGTTAAAGAGCATTACATAGTATAAAACAAAGTCGCTTTCTCTGTGCCTATGTCCCTTTGAATGCTTAAATATTTAAAATCACGCAACGGATTTTGACGCGGTTTTTTTAATAGATAGAGTTATTCAAGAGGAACGTTTATACGTATAATAAAACCGTGTGAAGCCGGGGCGGATCGCTAGTATAATATAAATAAAGATGTAGTCAGACAGGCTTCCGTTTGCAGATAGAGGCTTCCCTCGTTTTATATAGTCAAAAATGTTAAAATAAAACAAACTGTTTATCTAGTTCGATTTACCGCTGGTTAATTCCCGCCTTAGTACAAAATGATTGAATGATCTGCAAATATGTGTTCGGGGTGTTTATTTGTATAGTAAAATTCATTCTAGTGCAAAAATTCATGCTAGTATTATTTTAATTTATTTATATTTGTAAGCCGAATTTGATCGACTACGGGTGCAAAAATGGCTCGGCATTTCTCAGACCCTAAACACTTCTATTAAAAAAATCCGCATCGAAATCCGTTGCGTAGTTTTAAAGATTTAAGCGTTCAAAGGGACATAATGACATAGGGACAGAGAAAGCGACTTTATTTTATACTATGTAGTGATTATCAAATACGAAATACTGCGTTAAGTTTTTTCTTTATTTAATAATTTTACCCGCTGCTAGTGAGAAAAGAATATCAGATTCTTCAGAGCACTTTCAGTGTAGCGACTGCAGCGACATCTTGGCACTGAACGGGTTAAATAATAATAGTCTCAGCTTTAGGCCATCTTCATCAGCAGCCTAATAAGCTGGAGATAGACCTCCCCTAATGAGTTACCTATATTTAGGCTAAATACAAATCAAAACTCTCATCGCAATATTAACAACGATGTTGCCAGAATATAAAGAATCATTGGTCTATAATTTTAGGCGACACTTCATGATCTACGATATAGGACAACTAGTAATTTGTAATGCTGCCTTGGAGTCAGAAACTAATTTATTGCTCGAGTGGGCTTGAAAAATGATATCAACTGACTGTGTAGACATTTCATAATGTCGGCTTGAATATGCTTCAATCGATATAGATGACTAGCGGTATCTCGCGACTTCGACCACGTATAATAAGATCTTTAACTTAAAATTTTTTGGTGTGCAAGAGTATTTATATTGTATTTTTGCAATTTTTAGGGTTCCTTACTTACCTTATAAGGAAAAAACGGATCCCTTATGGGATTACTTTTTTTTGTCTTTCTGTCAAGACCCTATTTCTTAGAGTGGTCAAGGTATCGCTACGAGGTATAAAATTGAAAATCATATCAAATACAGGTCTACTCAAAATCAAATCAAAAAAGTTGGGCTTAAAAGTTTTAGACTGTGCGTTGTTGTGAGTAAGTCAGTGACTCCTTTGTAATATAATATATTGCATAGAAACGTTGAACATTATCAATACTTAAAAACGTTTTTGTATTGTTGATAAATAATACGGAGGTGGTTAAACGACCTAAGAAGATTTATGTAAAAAAAACTTAGGATGCATAATTTACATTTCGTAAAAAACTTTGTTCTAACCTAGATAACAGCGCTAAAAAGTTAATCCTGCTTGGTGAATTTCATAGCAGTTGTATATGGTAGGGCGCTAAACTTTTCCCTGAGTAACGCCACCAGAGGGCAATTTCTCAACACAAGCAATCTACGACGGCGGCGACGGGACCATTTTGTATTCAGGAATATTCAGGGCGTTCTTTTTTTGACATTAAAAGTACCTGGCGATACCTTGCCGTTGGTTGACCTTAGTTTTGTAGTAAACTTAAATACCCTTGGATATTGTTTTGATAATTGAATCTTTGGATTAATTAGGTTTTTTCTTACCTGATGACTGAAAATATGACTCGTTAATGCAAAGCATATACAAAAAGGATTATTCGCTGAAGCGATTTATAATAAAATTAACATAAAAAAACTCTAACAAAACTAATTACCTTCCACTAATCGCTTACTTAGCAAAACATAAACTTCTTGCCTCTTGGCCTTTTCTGATAATGGTTCGGAAGGAATACTATTACAAGAAACTATGTAAAAATCAATGAAAGCTGTGCGAAGTGACCTCCTGCGAGTAAGGGCAAAATCGAGACCATAAAAATAGTAGCTCTAGTGCATTTGTATCAGGCAAAGATTATATTATAGTAACTAGATGTAACATTATAAAAACGAACATTTGACACTGTTTTGACTTCTTGCTCTTTGGGAGTATGCCATATGAAAAAAAAAGATAGATATAATTTTTCAGTTCAGTTTCAGTTACATTCAAATACGTATGTGGTCAATCTGATTCTTGTCTGACATTCTACTGAAATGTGAGAATAGTGATGTGAAATTCTGTACTTATCGATTAAATTATGATTTCAGTAAGCAGGTTTGTAGTAACCGCTGCATTGTATGTTGATCATGACGACCGATGTAGCGCGGTGGGCAAAGGTGCGCCTGCAACGCAGGAGGTTACGGGTTCGGGAATCAAACCCCTCAGAACAAATTTGTGAACGATCTGCAGATATACCTATGTTCCGTTGGTGTGGGGATAAATGTACTATAAAAAATGTATATCTATGCATAATAATGTATATAATAAATCAGTTATCTAGTACCCATACCACGAGCTTTGAGTAGCTTACTTTGGGGCTAGATGGTGCTTTGTGGATTGTCCAGCATTATTATATATTATTATAAAAGAGTATAATAAATTCAGTTATGTTTAAAATCCGCAAGCTGTAATTTTACTTGAAAAGATATACCAATATTCATTAATCACCTATATTTTTTGGGTGTTTGTGGGGTTTTATATTAAGTTTGGAGTATGTGAGTCAATAATGATTAAATCAATCAGCTGGTAATGATTGAAACTACAACCCCCTCAAGGATCTAGATCGACTTAACCGGTACCTGACCCTGTAGGTACATATATAAATAAAGACCTACTAAGGTTATTTTGTTAAAACTTACATAAACTTGATAAATCTTCTTGATTATGTTTTTATTTAAAATGGGGTTAAGCGGTGATGGTTGTTTGCCGTCGTTATTTAGGATATGAGCAGTGAGAAAACTTAGGTAGGTACTTAGTTACATTAACATAAACGAAATTATTTTTAAAGTATTTTCACGTCGTATACTACTATACTTAACTGAAATATTTTGTGCTTAGATACCACTTGGATGCTATCATTTAACCTTTATTTTCAAAGTTTTTTTGTAAGTCCTTTGATATCCAATTCTGTGGCACGAAACATGGAAATGTAAAAAACACCAACGAGAATTCTATGATGGCTCCCAGACATGTCTTCTCAAGTTTTGTTTCCATTTTTCTTTTGTTATTGGATATTTTGTATATCTAGAAGTGAAAGATAAGAATAAGTTGTGAACTTCTAGCTACATTGCAATCTTTAGTCTCCTAGATCTTACTAGCGACACCATAATCAAGTTTTGATTTCTAACTCCAACTTAGTCGGTCCATGTAGCCGCTAACATCAACGCGGGTACTATAGTACCCGGTTTAAAAAACTGCTCAAGAACAACGTGGGTACTATAGTACCCGATTTTGAATTTCACCGCCACTTGTCGTAAATCCTTCTATCCTGCTTTTTCTAATAAGAATAACCGTATTAAAGGAGTTCCATCCCATTCGCACTTATTTGAACTTCATTCCAAGTCATGCCAACATAACAAACGGTTCGTAAACGTCACGGAAAAAAATAAACAAAACAGTCCATTTTGCATATTGTAACTATTGTAAGTGGTCTACTTGAAATGCTTGGAACTTTTTTCAATTACAATCAAAATACCTTTGTGTGGTATCATTTGAAAGCTGTTTTTATGTCGATTAATTAATACGAAATATAAATTTAGTCCAACAGATTTTGCTGAACAAAATATCTCAGGAACCGTAAAGTGAACTGCTAAGCCTAGGGTACCTTGGTGTTTTCTTTCCCATATTTTGATGTATTCGTTTGTTTTAGGATAATCACAGTTAAATCTTTGCTTCAGGGCTGAAATAAGCTTTCAGAAAATACTAATATTTTAACTCTCCGTGTTGGATTTATATTTAAATAATAATTATGTATCAGCGAGAAAAAACCGTAATACGAACCAATTTTGTATTGGTTTTGAAAGCTTGTAAATAAATATTTTTTTACAATGGAATGTTTTGTTTTGTTTTTTTCTGCTTCAGATTGAATTTATTTATTCAAATAAAACATCTAAAACATAATTTATCCCTTCATTTTTAAAATAAAAATAATTGTATACAATATGCTTTTTTTTTTTGAAGTTGAAAGTTCTGTTCTATTTTATTTCGTAATACACTTTCACACTCGTACAAACTATGTGTCATTCAAAGCGCCAACTCAGTCTCAACAAAAAACATACACACAAGAAGGATCTAATTCCAAGGAGTTGAGTAGTAAATAGCCTCTAAGTGCCAGATGTCGAATCGCGCGCCGGCCGAAAAAATAACGGTCGCCGCGTGTTGATTAGACGTGCGCGAGTCGCGCGGGACTCGTTTACTCCAGCGGGTAGGTACCGTAGCACTATCTCGGTAGGTAGGTATAATTCTCAAACTACGACAATTTACTTTTGAATCATCATTTTGTCAACCAGTATTAGACATTCATCGACAATAAATTATCGACAACTACCAGTACTTCACTAGGTGGCATCAAAATGGTACATCAGATGTCAGTTTTTCGTATTGTACTTTAATATTAGTGAATTATAGAATTATACTTATAATGAGCTGTAAATAATGTAGTAAAACAGTTATTATATTCTATGTACAAAAAACTATTCAACATATTGCAAAGAAAATACATGTAATATCCGCGTAATATCCGCGTCTATCACGATTATAGACTTACCGGTGAAAAGATATCTTGCGTTTATCTTCACATAAAGATCCCAAACGGCTTTTACAACCCACAGCTACACAAGTCATTATATACTAAGTTCTCGATTAAATATTATATATAAAACACAAAATTACAAATAAAACATAAACACAAATTTTCATTTTCTCAATCTGACATTCACGTGTCACCGTACGGTATCAAACAAAACCAAAACAATATCAAATCGGCTACATCGCCTTATAGGATGACAGTGACCATATGCTCTGTCTACCTTACGGAACGTAAGTACCTACTTGGTCTTAGGTATCAGGTCTTTTAATCGACAAGATATCCATAAATAAATTGGCTGAGCTTGATCAAGCGCCTTAATGCAGGTTTAATCCGCAGACTATTTTCACAATACCATTCGAATGTGGGTCAAAACCGCAGCCTGACCGGCGGCTGTTTGAATTTAGAATTTCGAATCCGGTTTCAACAGAATTGGAATTGATAGTAGCAATCAAACAATTAAAAAAATCGTAGAACGATCGAAATTTAAAAAATCCTGTAAAAGTTGGTAATATCAGAGTGTGGAAATCCTGTACCTACTGTGTAGTAGCTTAGTACACAGTACAGGCAATAGAAGTAGTAGTTGTAACATGGCACCCTATAGATACCTAATGTATACCTAAACTAGTAACTACCTAAAGTATAGGTGTACACTTTAGTTTGGATTTTTATAACTCTGATACATCAATAAAGATCTTTTAAAATTGATATTGAATACAATTCTACAACTAGACCTAAATAAGTGCATTATAGGGTATCATAGCTGATCTTCAGACTCATGGAATTCCCGGGGTAAAAAACTTGAATTACATAAAATTTAACATTTTTTCTTTCGTTACTCTAATGAAAACACGATTGAGAAAACAAAGACGCTTCGTAGGCTATTTATTTACTAATTGGGCTAATTGGCTCCTATGGGCCAGTATACAGTATATAGTAGTAAAAATTTGTCTAGTTTTATATAAACAAAAATTAAAATCTTTGCGCTCATGCCTTTCCAAAAAGGTATGCTCTGTCCCGCTCTAAGTTTTCCCGTTCATAGTGAATCCTATTCTTATCCTGTATGCAGTATGCACAATTCCCACTCCGGGCTTATGGGTTGGGAACCTAGCTTCTGATCCGATTTAGAAATAGAAACATTATTAGAGTACCTTGTTAAAAATTTCGGCAACATCCACGATAAATAAAATGCATTTTACTCTCGATTCTTCCATAGAACTTATCTAGAAGGTTCATGCGAGCCATGCATCGAGTTACATAGTTTAGTCGATGCAGACATGCTGAAATGCACAAAGAGAAGCTTGCGAATCAAAACAATAGCATCAGATTCAATGTGGGAACGATAGTGATGCAATAATGCTTCGTTTGATTTTACACTTGGGAATGTGGGCCAGATTACTTCTTGCTGATTAAAAATTTACCTACGTGGTTTTAGCTCAATGCAGTAGCGGATGAGGAAAGTGGGTATAAAAATTCTAGGAATTGTTAAGTACCTAAAGGTTATTCATGCACTACACGTTTTCCACTACATCGTTTGACGACCGATGTGGCGCAGCAGGCGAAAGTATGCCTGCGACGCAGGAGGTTGCGGGTTCGACAAATGTTTGTACAATCTGTTGATATGGTCAGGGTGTTTTCTATGTAGGTATAATATCAAAGTAAGTAATTTCAAAGTAAGTAATTTATTTAGGAACAAATACAAAGGTTAGGTACAACACTATTGGAATTCGATGATGCCCGCAGTAGTTTTTAGTAAAACTGTGTCGCAGGCATCATCGCCCTCCTCACAGACTGGGTGTTCCTTAACTATAACTATAATAAACTATTCTATAGCTAAGATAAAATTATTGTTTTTACTTTTACTTCACTTTTTAAAATCTAAAATATAATGTAATGAATAAAAATATAAATATTTAGACGTAGTTAAATGTTAATATGTAATATGGGCTAGATATGTTGCGTGAACTATCAAATCTTACTACGGACGGAGATCAAACTTATCGCTTTCAAAGCTTGGAAAAAAACAGAGCTTTTGAATTTCGACCCTATTGTAAATCATCCTGCTGTAGGGCCGTTATCAGAAACAGATAAGATAAATATAATGCATTCAATATGTGGATAGATACCTTTTATAAACAGAGATCCAAATCCGACCGCATATCCATTTATCAGAGAGACGAGTGTTTGTTTTTGGTCAAGTTTAGGTCGGATCCGAAAAAGCAGTGTTCCTGGATTGCTACGATTTATAAAATTCATTTATTTTGATAGAATTACAGTTTTACATTATACCTATGTATATAGAATACATAGGATCCTAAACAAGCCTTAGCTGTATTTTAAGATACTCATGTTAAAGTAAAACTTTAAAATGAGTATCCAAAAGTTGGAAATATTAAATAACAATTACTAAACTAAAAAAAGTCGAAATTAAAATTAATTTGAAATACCTATTATTTAAATCGAATGCCTTTTAAGTTAAGCTTATTTGCCACGAACTTCATTTAGTCATCAACCTGTGAATACAATAATTAGACAATTTTCGTTCACCAAAACGACTCTATTTACTATTTATATAAAAAGGCAAAGGTATACTTAGCAACGTAAGATATTCCTTATAGGTTTTTCCTTGATATGTACATGTCGTTCAAGCAATTGCTTAGAGATCCTCTGGGATGAAGAAGCCATTATAAGAAAGTGGAGTGAACGCGCTCCGATATTTATGACAGCTGGCCGGCCGATATTTCTCCGCTTTCATATAATAACATTGAGGTTTTTCCCATTGGTTTTTCCTCCTTTGTTATTATTTATAGTTACACAACCTTTACTGAGGGCCTAGCTAGACAACAAACATTTGATTAAAGATGATACAGAAAAGTACAAAAATTTGTACATTTGACTTATGCCATCGACATGTCACGTGCTCGGTCATTTATTAACGAATAGATCATATTTGTAGACCATGTACCTAGTAGGTACTCTACCTACATACATTTCGATGGCATCAAGCGTATCGATAACATCAATAGGTTTTACTTCCATACAAATGCCTAGCCAAGTGGACTATTGACAAACGATTTCGCTAAATCGCTTGTCTACCAATCGAACTTGCTATCGTTTGAACGATGACGATTGTAGAAATAGAATCGCTTCGTAACGAATGCTGGTTGGCTGGGTCTCCCGGTAGCTTTTTAAGTCATAGTTTTTTTCGCTCTGCATGGTCATTTGTTTATTATATTTTCTTGTTTACTAATTTAATCACTTTATATTTTTACGCTTTTTTGATAACTAGGCCCATGATACACAACATTCGATGGATAATAAGTGATAGTTACCTCTGTTTTTCTCGCAGATTTTCCTTCTAAGAAATCGTTTGTTTACGTACAGTACACGTGTATGTGGATTGAAAGCGTCATTAGCTTACCTTCCGTACATTTGGTGATACACATACATTTAGTGGTATACTTACGAGAAGTTTTTGACTTTAATAAAGTAGTACGACAGTAGTACTACTGCGTGCTACTGCATAAAGCAGTCATACCATCATAAATTAAAATTAACTGCTTCAAGTGTTTGCAAACTATGTTTATTGTTGTATTTATTAACACGAATACGATAATAACCCAATGAGGTAATCTGTGCTAAATAATGCATTAGGTTCCGAGTCTGACCTTTACGAAATGGCATGGCATTGGCAATCCTGACATTTATTTAAACACTCACCTTAATCTTAAAAATGTATTTTTATCTGTTTAAGAATTTAATGAATGGAAACCTAATTAAAATAAGCCTGACTTCTATTCTTCTGTGATCATGACGCATGAAACAAACTTGTCTCCTTGGAAAAATTAAACTTAAAAATAAAGCCCGTTCCGACATGGTTTAGGTATTCCTTGTAGATACATAATGTATGTACCTACACTCAATAGTTTTTCTTTTCCTAAAATTCTAATCAAATTATTTACACGGTTGTTTTAGGAATGAACCGTGGATTTAATTAATGCACAATGAAAAAAAACATAACCAAACATCCTAGATTTAAAATGTCACATGTGTGATTAGTAAACGCACGCGAAATTTTACACTACCTTTACCCAGCAGTGGGACAGCATTGGTCAGATAAAAAAATGCACGATAAAATATCTTGGACGCATGTGTCGCTCGCGCCTGCAATCAGCTTAGATAGCTATATTCGGACCGATTTTTTCACGCGCCTCGAATTTAAATTTTGATCGGGATTCACCGGATGTGAAATTTAAAATCGGTTGTTCGTTTTTCTAAAACATCTAATAATTATCGTATCATTGTGATAATTCTGCTGAAGTAGGTTACTAACATGTTCTGCCTGGTTGTTCCAGATGTGCGGAGAATAGTGGACAACCCCATGATGTATGAGAAGTACGAGGAGTTCTCTGTGCGCCGCGCGCTGGCGGCGGACCCCGACACGAGGTGGTGTCCCGCTCCCGACTGCAGGTATACTGTGTATTCTTCAGCTCACTTGTCTGGTTGGTCTCACCCAGAGAGACCTGTGCGGAGAATAGTGGACAACCCCATGATGTATGAGAAGTACGAGGAGTTCTCTGTGCGCCGCGCGCTGGCGGCGGACCCCGACACGAGGTGGTGTCCCGCTCCCGACTGCAGGTATACTGTGTATTCTTCAGCTCACTTGTCTGGTTGGTCTCACCCAGAGAGACCTGTGCGGAGAATAGTGGACAACCCCATGATGTATGAGAAGTACGAGGAGTTCTCTGTGCGCCGCGCGCTGGCGGCGGACCCCGACACGAGGTGGTGTCCCGCTCCCGACTGCAGGTATACTGTGTATTCTTCAGCTCACTTGTCTGGTTGGTCTCACACAGAGAGACCTGTGCGGAGAATAGTGGACAACCCCATGATGTATGAGAAGTACGAGGAGTTCTCTGTGCGAATGTATGTAATATAAACGAATTCTTACTAATATAACAAACGCAAAAGTTTGTATTGATTGATGAATGTTTGTAACTCTTTAACGCAAAATCTATTGAACGGATCGACGATTTGATAGACGTATTTCTAGCCCTATAGAATAAAACAAAGGCTAATGTTTAGCCCAAAAACCAGTTTCCATAGGATTTTCAATAGCCTTCAAACGTTTCCATAGAAACAACGCATGTGAAGCGATGGATTACGCTTTCCCAGAAGGAACTTATTTACTCTGAATTCGAAGACTGGTCGTCGTACTCTGGCGAGAAAACAGCTCATTCCACCCTCTGGCCGTGCTTATTAAGTTTGAACAGATTTTTTTGGTTCAAATGTATTAAGATTCAGTTATCTAATTCCAGTTTCGCAGTAGTAGCAACCGGCTGCGCGTCGTGTCCCAAGATAACGTGCCTGGCGCCGGGCTGCGGCGCGTCCTTCTGCTACCACTGCAAGGCGGCCTGGCACCCGACGCAGACGTGCGACGCGGCCCGACGCTCGCGCCACCCCCCGCCCAGGGCGCCCTCCAACTCGCATCCTGACCAGGACCACGGTAACTTTACTGTTTGTTAACCACACATGTAAATTTCAACTGGCGCAGCCGGAAAAATAAATGGATGGCTGGACAATCCAAACAGCATCATCTAGCTAGCACCCAAGCTAGTTTGTTTTATGGCTACTAGGTGACATTTAAAACAATACATTACTCATATACATAGAAGATACTCAGAGACCCGAAAAATTAATTGCACGTAAAAACGTTGATCGTAATAACATTTTTCCCAAGGCCGAAATCGAACTCGCAACCTCGTTCGTAGACCTTCGTCCGCCGTACAACATCGATCTTGAGACGTATAAATTTTCGACTGGCGCAGCCGGTGAAGATATAAAAATCCTGTTTCAACTGGTTTTAAATGTCACTTTCTATCAGCATAGGACCATTTCTGAACAAGTCTCGTATTTCTTCCTCATAATTAAAAAAATACAGAGAATCAACGTACCTAACTTTATCTTCCAGGTGATGTGAAGCCATGTCCGCGCTGTTCGGTGCTGATAGTGAAGGTGGAAGACGGCTCTTGCAACCACATGGTGTGCTGCGTGTGCGGAGCAGAGTTCTGCTGGCTCTGCATGAAGGAAGTCTCAGATCTGCACTATCTAAGGTACACTCACAACCACATGGTGTGCTGCGTGTGCGGAGCAGAGTTCTGCTGGCTCTGCATGAAGGAAGTCTCAGATCTGCACTATCTAAGGTACACTCACAACCACATGGTGTGCTGCGTGTGCGGAGCAGAGTTCTGCTGGCTCTGCATGAAGGAAGTCTCAGATCTGCACTATCTAAGGTACACTCACAACCACATGGTGTGCTGCGTGTGCGGAGCAGAGTTCTGCTGGCTCTGCATGAAGGAAGTCTCAGATCTGCACTATCTAAGGTACACTCACAACCACATGGTGTGCTGCGTGTGCGGAGCAGAGTTCTGCTGGCTCTGCATGAAGGAAGTCTCAGATCTGCACTATCTAAGGTACACTCACAACCACATGGTGTGCTGCGTGTGCGGAGCAGAGTTCTGCTGGCTCTGCATGAAGGAAGTCTCAGATCTGCACTATCTAAGGTACACTCACAACCACATGGTGTGCTGCGTGTGCGGAGCAGAGTTCTGCTGGCTCTGCATGAAGGAAGTCTCAGATCTGCACTATCTAAGGTACACTCACAACCACATGGTGTGCTGCGTGTGCGGAGCAGAGTTCTGCTGGCTCTGCATGAAGGAAGTCTCAGATCTGCACTATCTAAGGTACACTCACAACCACATGGTGTGCTGCGTAGCAGAGTTCTGCATCTAAGGTGGATTACTACTTTGGTTAGGAAATATAAGAAATCGGGTAGGCAGTGATCCTGGGTACACTGCCTAACAGACACTGCATTCCACTACACTGCCCCGTCTGTGCTTGCGTCCCCATTAAAAGGCAGGGGATTTAAAGGCACAGACAGACACCAGGAAGCGACTTTGTTTAGTACTAGTGATGAGCACAATGATTGTCGTTTCCAGTCCGAGCGGCTGCACGTTCTGGGGCAAGAAGCCGTGGTCTCGCAAGAAGAAGCTCCTGTGGCAGCTGGGCACGCTGGCGGGCGCGCCGCTCGGCATCGCCGTGGTGGCGGGCGTGGCGCTGCCGGCGCTGCTGGTGGGGCTGCCGCTGTGGGCGGGCCGCCGCGCGCACCGCCGCCTGCGCAAGGCCACGCCGCCCCGCCGACGCGCCGCCGTCGCCGCCGCCGTCGCCGCTGCGGTAACACTCAACACATATTTCAATTCACTTCAATCATAAGTATTACATTAAGGTTAAAATACACGGTTCACTTTTATCTTTCAATTTGGATGAAGCAACCAAATTGTTCCATGTAAACTTATAAGTGAATCATTCAATTTCATTGAATGTTGTCGTTTTACGGCGTTGAAAGAATTGAACATGCTCAATATTTTCACTTTTAGCGTTCAATCACGGTTCAACCAAATTGAATCAATTTGGTTGAACCGTGATTGAACGCTATCTATCGTCTCTACGTCTATTTTCACCTTTACAGATGTGTTACAGATTCAATTCAACACACATTGTTTTTCAAACTTCTTTATCTAGACACTATTTTTACTACATACGTAGATAGATAAAGACTGTTTAGAACCTAACTGTTAATAAGACAAAAAACACTAACAGGACAAGAATAATTCAACACAGCGAAGAAGAAGGCCTCCCGACGTGTTTTGACAAAATTGCTATTTATAATTAAGTAATACTTTTAAAAGGCATAAGTTAAAAATAAAATGTATATGCAGAATTTCGGTTACTTCGTGTGAGCACTTTGTACAGTGCGCTTTTTAATAAATAAGACTTACACTACATTGCTATATGATGTGATAATTACCTAAAGTTCTAAAGGAATCAAATCACTTTGACTTTGAACTCCAACCGAAGTGGCGCAACGGGCAACGACCTCTTCCACTTTTCCCCTTCCACATTTCTCTCTCTTTCCATCTAAAAACTTAAATCAGTAAAATAATATTCTTTACTTCCAGCTGGTTGTATCGCCACTAGTGGCAGGCCTGGCCGTCGGCATCGGCGTGCCGATCCTTCTGTTCTACGTGTACGGAGTGGTGCCGGTGTCACTGTGCCGCGCGGGGGGCTGCGCGGGGGGAGGGGGCGGCACGCCCGCGCCGCGCCCGCCGCGCTTCGACGAGTCCGAGCACGCGCCCGAGGACGCCGCCTCGCGCAGACTCGAGCCTAGCATCGGTGAGAATAGAGTGCATAATCGCTTGATAAAGGAGGGGAGTGTATAGGACACCCGCGGTTCGATGACTCGAGCCTAGCATTGGTGAGAATAGAGTGCATAGTCGCTTGATAAAGGAGGGGAGTGTATAGGACACCCGCGGTTCGATGACTCGAGCCTAGCATTGGTGAGAATAGAGTGCATAGTCGCTTGATAAAGGAGGGGAGTGTATAGGACACCCGCGGTTCGATGACTCGAGCCTAGCATTGGTGAGAATAGAGTGCATAGTCGCTTGATAAAGGAGGGGAGTGTATAGGACACCCGCGGTTCGATGACTCGAGCCTAGCATCGGTGAGAATAGAGTGCATAGTCGCTTGATAAAGGAGGGGAGTGTATAGGACACCCGCGGTTCGATGACTCGAGCCTAGAATCGGTGAGAATAGAGTGCATAGTCGCTTGATAAAGGAGGGGAGTGTATAGGACACCCGCGGTTCGATGACTCGAGCCTAGCATCGGTGAGAATAGAGTGCATAGTCGCTTGATAAAGGAGGGGAGTGTATAGGACACCCGCGGTTCGATGACTCGAGCCTAGCATCGGTGAGAATAGAGTGCATAGTCGCTTGATAAAGGAGGGGAGTGTATAGAACACCCGCGGTTCGATGACTCGAGCCTAGCATCGGTGAGAATAGAGTGCATAGTTGCTTGATAAAGGGAGGGTAGAGCGAGGATAAAAGTAGCTTGCGCTTGGGATTATGAGGAAACTGTGTAAGCTAAAAGCTGAATAGAAGAAGGGGGGGGGGAATGTTAAGCTTAAGAATAAAATAAAAAAAAATCACTGAGATAAGTAAAGTTTTCAACTATAAAATAAAAATATCAACTAGTAGACGAACAAAAAAGGAAAGTGGCCACATACAACAGCCAAGATACAGTATTACTTGTAAAGACAAACGAGCTGAATGATAAACGCTTATCTGTACTATATATCTAACAATAACGTGTGTTGTCCAGGCGACGCGTCCCTCTCCGCGGGCTCTGGCGCGGCGGAGGCGCAGGCCTCCTCGCTGGCCGCGTTGGCCGGCTCGTTGGGCGGCCACTCCGCGCCCTCCCCCGGCGCCGCGCGCCTCGACCTAGACCTCGAGACCGCATCCGCCGCCTCCGCCGCATCCGCACCCCTCGACATCCGAACCACCATCACCCGCGCCGAGCGACTCCGGGAACTCTTCCTCTACGGCTCCTCCCTCCCACCAGATCTCAATGATGCAGAAGCTGGTAACGTACCCGTGAAGGAAAGTAAAGCGCCTTGTTGCACGGTAGAGGTCTCGGATGATGTTAGTTCTGAGTCGTAACGAATGGACGTCGAATACTATATCTAGTAGGAAACGCTGGATATAGCGCGGAAGTTTGTAGCTTCGAAACCTCAACAAACATTGTGATGGCCATTTCAAAACGATGCAGTTGTTTGATGTAAACTGGATCGAGTAGAGACGATGTGAATGCTGTCTTCACGCAACGAATTAGAGCTTTATTTTGTATGAATCGGTACAATAGTGGACGATTCTTATACAATAACCGGCAAGTTAAACGATATTGCTGATATAATAGTATTCTAAGAACATTCGTCTGAGTATGCTGTATGATGTGGAAATGGAGTCATTATGTAATCGCGCCGGTGACGTACCGCGAATTAATATAGTCGAGGGCCATTTACTGGTCGTATCTGTACGCACTGCCAAGAGGATATGTGGTTAAAGCATAAAGGTATCCGCCCACTAGACCGGTCCGTCACCGATGAACACCGTCGAGTACATTGCAAGTTTCGGACCGACAATAATCTGGTCCTAGGTAAAAATAATAATTATTTAGCCCGTCAGTTAGATTTTGAAAAAATACTGGAAACGTATGTTTTTTTTTCAACGAAAAAGATAAATAAAGCGCGCGTGACGTCATGCATAACTGTAACGGTCGATATTTTCATAACTTTTTGTATCTAACTAACTCTTTCTGATCACAAGCCACGTTTATAATACGTTCTAGTGGACATAGTAATCTGTGTCGTGTTACTTTCCATTTATTACGGTCATGGTATGGTCAGTGTAGTGGGCAGATACCTTAACGCTAGTTTTAGAGAATAGTGAGGCGACGAGCTTTTTCAGTTTCATCGATAAATACCTCACTAAACATGACCTTACGGTACACGCGGCGAGTATTCTTGCACTAAATAGCTCTGACTTACACCAACATGAAGGATCAGATATAATAAATCAATCATTTATTGGTACCGTACGTAAAAACGGCGGTAAAATCATGTTTGTTGTATGTAAGCCCCCTTCTATATTTATTTTATTTTGTTTCAACTATATTTTGTTTTAGCGGCAATATATATTTTTTTTCATATGTTTGTACCAACTGTTTACTTGTAATTTTGTGACACAAAATAAATACTTTTAACTTTTTTTACTTTAAAATACATAATTTGTGAAAACTTTCAACTGTCTAGCTATCGCGATTGTTAAGATAGATAGATACAGCCTAATGCAGACTGACGCACAGACAGCGAAGTTAGTAATAGGGTCCCGTTTTTACCTTTTATGTCATCATCATCATCATCATCATCATCAACCTATATTAGTCCACTGCTGGACATAGGCCTCCCCCAATGAGCGCCATAGCGCCCTGTCTTCAGCTTGACGCATCCAGCATCTGCCAGCAGTCTTTCACAGATCGTCATCCCACCTGGCCGGAGGGCGTCCTACGCTACGTTTACCGAGTCGCGGTCTCCACTCAAGAACACGTTTACCCCAACGGTTGTCGGTTCTTCGCGAGATATGGCCGGCCCATTGCCACTTCAGCACTTGTTAATTCTTTGAGCTATGTCGATAACTTTGGTTCTCTGTCGGATGTATTCGTTACGAATTCTATCCTTCAGAGAGACTCCGAGCATAGCTCTTTCCATAGCTCGCTGGGCGACTTTGAACTGGTGGACCAGCCCTACCGTACCTTTTATGTACGGAACCCAAAACAATGCGATCTGACGCTAAAAGTATAAAACTGTGTCTTGTTCCATATTACCTTCTGGACAGAGTAAAAATATAAAAACAATAGAAATAAGTTAGAAGATTTCTTACTTGTTTGCTTAATTTAATTAATTAATTTTACCTTTCTGGATGGTGAAAGTCAAGGCTATTTATTTGTAGCTGCTATTGTTGTATCAGACTGTTTGTAAAGAGAAAAGACAATGTTGAAGCGTGACTGTTCAACATTAGTTTTGTATCATCGATTAAGTTTTGTTCTTTGTTAAACTTTTATTTAAGTTCAGAATGGTATACAGTCATACATACCGAGATCTTAGTGATATATGAAAAATGTATAAATGTATCGATAAAAAAATGTATTATGATATCTTTATTTTAAAAGTAGGTTTGCTAATCCCAATATTGAACATCCATACTCCGATACTTTGAGATGACAATGTGTATAGTTTTTATTTGTAAGTAGGTAAGAACCTTTTCCAGTTTTAGTAGGTACCTAAACATCTAGTTTTGAACAGGCGGTTTTCATGTGCATCAAGGATAAAAATCCCTGAACAGTGATAAATATCTTCTTTTTACGTGTACTGTTCAGCTATTTATGTCGTTGACTTGTCAAGTGTTGAATCGGCGGTGTTTAGCTTAAATCGCAAGTTTAGCTTGCAGTGTAAATGGCGGGCGAACTCTCTATAGTATTAAGATTTTGTATATATTTATATTAATTAAGTTAGCTGCAGAGTTCCGCGATTTTTCGCTACCCATCGCCGATTCACGGCTTCGCTACCTATTTTAGAAATTTACACTTTAGTATTTTGAAATATCCCGCTCAGAAAAACGCCTATTTGTTCAATATCACTAAAGGTCACGATTTTATTGAGTACTACCATGGAAGAAATAATAACGCAACTATAAGTCGTATTAGTTTAATGGGATTAAGCAGGATAGCATACTGTCCTACAGTTATGGTATTAAATTCTTCAATCCCATTATTTGTGTCCGTCAAGTTAGCAGCCCCCTGGCATGGAATTTGGTGGTTTCAACTATGCCAATTAACTGCAATAAATAGTGCCGCCGATTCCCGTAGCCTATAAACACAATGCGCCCAAAAAAATACCTAAATATCTTTTATAGTACTGGAGCTTTATTCATATTCATACTCTTCGGGCAACGAAGGCATTACTTATTGCAGTTACTTGGAACTTCCAAATTCCATTGTCTACTAACTTGACAGACACTCATTCTGTATCTGCTCGACTTACAACTATCAAATCAATGTTCTGTGGTTCATTCTAAAATGGCCATCTCGCAAAAGCTTGTTTCTTTCGTGCTTAGGGTACAGGAATATACTTTACAGGTGTTATATAGATTTACTCCGCCAGTCAAAATTTCATAGTTTATAAGACACACGCTAGACATGCACAATTAAACCGAGGACCTAAAACTGTTGAATTGCCCTTTATTTTTTTTGTTCAATTTGTACCTATTGTATTATCAAGCAAGCCAAGTAACGGCTAGAGTAGGAAGATGTTTTGTGCCAATATCTGTGGAACTCGAAGAAGCTCTGTGATGTCATTTAGTTATTAAAGCGAAGGTTTGATTCCAGATTTGGCAGCCCTAGTTAGAGCGTTTTCACATTATCCGATCCGATATCGGTGTCGGACGACGATAGCCGACATCCGATAGCCGACACCATGTGCTATTTTCACATATTTCCGACAAAATCGTTCCGATTCGGCCATTTGCTCCATAGCTTAGTGCGGGCAGGTCATCATGGCAGACTATAATGGAAAACTTTATTTGCTGTATCTATTATATTTGAGACGCAAAAAAAGATCTGTCCACAGACAGTATTGGATACATCCCATTGTGGAAGCTAGATATTCAGAGGGAGCATTTTATACTCTTTTTAGCAAGCTACAAAACGCACCTAGTAAGTTTTTTAACTACTTTCGTATGAGTGAATCCACATTCAATTATTTGTTAATTCATCTTACAAACAGTATCAAGAAACAAGACACACATTTTCGAATGGCCTAAAGAAATGCTGGCTGGCGCATCAGGCTCTACGCACACAGAGACAATTTAGATACACGTACAGCACACATACAAACATTATCGTCCGACGGCTCACGGGCGTCCGATGGTGCCGCCAGCGTATCGGTGTCGGCTCCGATATCCGATATCGGGCCGGACAATATGAAAAACAGGTACATATTTCATACATTTTGCTTGCCCCGATATCGTGTCGGTGTCCGACACCGATATCGGATCGGATAGTGTGAAAACGCTCTTAGTTGTACTCGATAGACGCTTTCGCTTCGGGGCAACGTTACTCTATCAGATGTTTGTGATACTTTGAATAATAATTACTTATAATGTCTAAATTATTTAATTTTTTCACGAGGTTGGCTGATTGTAAGTAATCATAAGTATTGTTACGTGTATCATGTAATATAAAACTATGTGATTAAAATATGATAACGTATTCATCGTTTCATTTCTTAACAAACTAACTTACCAATATCCTCAACCCTGACAGTGAATTTATTTTGAATTATCATATAATTTGAACACATGCACAGATTTTCATCAAACAGCTTAGAATGCTCTTGCTCTTACAAAAACTTAGCTTTTTCATAGTTCATTTATTAATAACAGGTCACTTATTCAATATCTATTTATACAATTCTGTATTACATAAAATATTACTAATTTGAGTTACTAAAATAAAATAAAATTAAAATATATAGTAATTCAGTTACATTTTAAAATCATAAATTCATTTAAATTATTAATTGATAGAGTTATAAGCCACTTTTTTAATTTATATTTAAAAGACTGTATGGATTGTGCGCTGGTGATAGCAGTTGGGAGTCGGTTGTAAACAGCCGTCCCCATCACGTGCTGCAGCTTGGACGTCTTCTCCAGTCGTCGTGGCAGAGCTCTCAGCCGGTGTGCGTGCCTTGTGTTGTATCTATGACAGGTCCCCGTACCTTGCATATGTATCCAAATTGTCACGCACATACAGCGCGGACTGGTACACGACAAGGGCGGGCACGGTCAAGATTCGTAACGACTCGAAATACGGCCGGGCAGACTCGTCCTGTGGAATTCTCACGATCGCTCTCAGAGCTCGCTTTTGGAGTCTGAAAGGGCGCCCCCAAAGCTCCACGCCATATTGAAGGAGCGAATGTACGTTGGCAAAGTATATAGTATACTAGCGACCCACCCCGGCTTCGCACGGTTTTATTATACGTATAAACCTAGCTCTTGAATCACTCTATCTATTTAAAAAAATCGCATCAAAATCCGTTGCGTAGTTTTAAAGATTTAAGCGTTCAAAGGGACAAGGACATAGGGACAGAAAAAGCGACTTTGTTTTACACTATGTAGTGATATTTGGTCAGCCGGAGAAATCGTTAGATTGACTGTCGTTATATATATACTAATATGCAAAATTAAGTTATAAAACCGCCTTAATATTTCGAACTTATGAAAGGCTAAATCTAGAATATTAGGCGAGATTTATTTTGAAACATTTATTTTCTATGGCAACTTAATAAATTAAGTTTTTTTTAAAATAATAATACATAGTCACTAAATTAGTTTAGGAACTTGTGAGAGACTGAATGTAATTGTAAGAAAACAATGAATTCTAAAATTAGGCATAATTTTCTTATAAATATAAAAAAGAACATGAAACTTAATTAATTACATTTTAAGTTAATAAGTAATAAACTTTATAAAAAGTTTATTTCATATATTTTATATGATTTCATAAGATCAAGTGCCTTTTTCTTAACCCAGATATTACTGAAACTATTTTTTATCTTCGATCATAGTGATTTTTTAATATGTTGTTTAAAATGCCCTAATAGAGTTAGGGAAAGAAGTAAAAAAAATCTTACTTTTCTAGGAAAGTCGGAAAATGGTGGCCTTTTAAAAGGCCTGTAGTAACATGGGGGGTCGATTATATGCAATCCTAAAAGTCAAACAAAACATCGAAATTTCAATTTTTATTTATCAAATTAGCTTGAAACACTAAAAAAATGGTTTTTTAATCCTCAACACGGTTTGCAAAAAAAAACAGTGCTTAGGGTGTAAATTTATGTCACATTGTTTGCAAATAAAATTGCACCTTAGCTGCGATGCTCTGTATTCTATCAGATGATTCGTTCCATGATATCGAGATACTTCCTGATGTGATCTAGCTGAACGAACAAAGCCTCTCCTACTTCTTCCTCTTGCTAAAGCTCTTCGAAAACCAAGAAGATCATACGGTCTTCCACCTCGTTTGTATACAACTGATGCGTTGTGTTCAGTCATATCTAGACTGACAGACAAGCATTAGCAAACTAGTTTATGTTCCGGTACATTAGATTTTTGTACTGATAGGTACCTCTGTCTGTCTTTCTGAAGTCCTAGTTTGACGGGAGTGAATGCTCATCTTTCATTGCTAAATAACTTTGGTTTCTCACAACTGTTGTCTGAATGAAACTCGAACCAACTCGGACTTTACAGTTTCAGG
The DNA here is from genome assembly GCA_944547425.1 of Eupithecia centaureata. Taxonomy (NCBI): domain Eukaryota; kingdom Metazoa; phylum Arthropoda; class Insecta; order Lepidoptera; family Geometridae; genus Eupithecia; species Eupithecia centaureata. The sequence goes on along the minus strand of OX155680.1, from coordinate 2,431,322 downwards.
AGAAGCAGCTGTCGATGTCCACTACTTCGCTATTATCAGTAATTGTACCTGTTGTCCGTCTCTTATAGCGTAGCTTGATAAAGAATCATAATCTTCAAACTGTCACCAAAATTTAACTCAGCTAGATCTCTAAGTTGCGATTCTGACTTTAGGAAAGTAATAAATTCTTCGTTACCAGCATCTTTATCTGTTACTAAAGAGGCAGAAGAAAAATTGTTATATAGCTTGGGAATAAACTTTCTTCATCACCACGCTCCAACTCGCCAAGAATCTCACGAGAATGCGTGTGCCAGTCTACAACAAAAGTGGTTTGATACATTCTACAGGGCTTTTAAAAGGCCATCAACTTAAATTGTAAAAATGGTTCAAAAAAGTTAACTAAAGAATCGAAATAATGACCAAATCCTAGAAATAAGACATCCAAAATCAAATACTAAAGTGAAATATTCTCAAATTCTTCTAACAAATATAAAAAAATCTTACCTTTTTACCGCCACAGCGATAAAATATCACAGGCATGTTTTGAAACATCAAAATCTTTAAAAAAATGCATCTGATTGTCAATACTACTATCACTAATCAAGTATCAATATGTACTGGTTAACATGACTATTAAAAAAATCATGTCCACATAGAAAAAAACAGAGATAAATGCGGGTACATTAAATGCATTTTTTGGGCCTTTTAAAAGGCCGGACGCTTTATCTGGGTTAATTCCATAATATTTTAGTTTCTCAATTAATGTGCTATGATCCACACAGTCAAAAGCCTTAGAAAGATCACAGAATACACCAATAGCGTGTAAGCTGCGCTACGCTACGCCGTGCTTCGCTATGCCATGCTACGCTACGCCGTGCTTCGCTACGCCACGCTACGCTACGCCATGCAACGCTACCCTACGCCATGCTACGCTAAGCTACGCCATACTCAAAGACACTGACACTTAAACAAAATGATAATTTATTTAAAAATAACATGCTGATTTACAAAATGACATCATCATATTATAATAGTTAGGTTAGGTTAGGTTAGTTAGGTTAGGTTAGTTAGGTTAGGTTAGGTTAGTTAGGTTAGGTTAGTTAGGTTAGGTTAGTTAGGTTAGGTTAGTTAGGTTAGATTAGTTAGGTTAGGTTAGTTAGGTTAGGTTAGATAGTTTAGGTTAGGTTAGTTAGGTTAGGTTAGGTTAGATTAGTTAGGTTAGGTTAGATAGTTTAGATTAGGTTAGTTAGGTTAGGTTAGGTTAGTTAGGTTAGGTTAGTTAGGTTAGGTTAGTTAGGGTAGTACTAGGTATACACAATTGTAATTATAGTCGAATTTTTAGTAACTATAGTTAAATCTTTGTTGCACTTTAGCTATTATATTTCTATGTAATTACTTCATACCGGTTTTTTACCTTTAAAGTTTTACTATTTTAAGAGTTTGTCTGTTAACCCTTTGAAGTTGTCAGTGCGAGCAAGCGCGCGCGATATGTTACCGCCACTCGAACACCTCTTTTTTGCCTCACGGCGCCAGCCCGGCGAGACCACTTGATAAACTTATCATAAAATCTTAAGTACTGAACCGATTTGTATTCTGTAAATGTAGTTCTGATGAGAAATATATTACCTATCCGATAGGTGACAAATATACAATTTTTTTAAAGTTATAAATATTATATAAAGATTTTCAAACACTAAGTCAAAAATAGATGAGTTTTTTGTCAAGGTAATTTTCTCTCATTCTCGGCTCGATTTTGAGGCTAGAATATCTACCCCGGCACTAAGAAGGAACCATATTTTCCACCAAACCTCCTTTTCATGCTAGTTTATAATAAAAATCAACTAAAAAATCAAAATGAAATCGATTATTTTTTGATGGCGCGTGGAGGTCAACTTCACAACTGTTTTTGTCACAACTAAATAGCACTTGACTAATGAATGGCGGGCTTATTTTACAGTTCATTCTCTAAACAACAGATGGATATAAAATTCCCATGCTATAATCGACTCTATACCCTTGTGAAAAGGTTTTAAATGACCTGTAGTACGATGGTTCAAATCCGCACCATTAGCCGTAGACGGATGCAAACATTCTAGTATTTTTGTTGATTCGGATTGAAATCATTAGCCGTCAAGGGGTTAAATAAAAAAACATAACATAATACACAACGCTACGCCATGCTACGCTACGCTATACGCTACGCTATGCTATACGCTACGCTTTACGCTACGCTATGCGCTATACACTACGCTATACGCGAAGCTATACGCTACGCCACATTATATAGCAAAATATATATAGCGTAGCGTAGCATGGCGTGGCGTAGCGTAGCGCATGGCGTAGCTTAGTATGGCGTAGCTTAGCATAGCCTGGCGTAGCGTAGCGTGGCGTAGCGTATTATTGTGTTATGTTTTTTATTTAAAAGACCAACTCTTACAATAGTAAATTTATTAAGGTTACAAAACCTTAAAACAGTACTTACAGCTCTTTATAAAAATAGAGTAAGAAGTAGTTACATAGAAATATAATAGCTAACGTGCAACAGAGATTTAACTCTAGTTACTTAAAGTATTTCAACAAGCAATTAATAATAAGCAATTGTAACCGTTTTACACAAGTTTCACTTAGCTGAACTTTTAATGTGGTGCTTTGATTTAGACAGTTATCTTTCTGTATATAATCGGTAATTATATTTATTTTAGAACGTGGATAACAATTATTTACAACATTTTGTTCAAGTTGGTCACGCAGTTGTAGACCCATACCTTACCATACCCAACTTATTTGAATATTTTATTTATTTTATTTTTACAATCTTAGGAAAACTTACAGCTAGACAATGAGTAGATACAAAGAATTTTTAAATTAAGGCCAATTAAAAGTTTCCAGTAATAATAAATTAAGGCAGCAACTTGAGATCTGTTGACTTGAGATGAATTTACAGAAAGTATATAGGTATAGGTATTAATTTTAACTTAAAAAAAAATTAACAGAAAACTAGATTAATTAAAAGTAACTTATTAATATAAACTTATTAGTAAAACTGCTTAAACAAAGTAAGTTAAGTTGACGACTGAGCAATAACAATAACTTAAAAAGAAAAATAGATTTTTTTTTTACTAAATACAAGCATTAATACAAACAAGAGAATTTCTCAAACTAAAACGAAAATTTTATCATTAAAACCAAACTCGCACACTTACACTCTCGTGGCGGTTGTTACTCTCGAGTGGGAGTGTGTGAGTTTGATTTTAAACAGAATTTCGGGACTTGATGCAAAGTTGTATGAGAGTTTTCAACCGTTTAAAACGATTTTTTTGCGGTTTAAAACGTTTTAAATAGGTTGATTTACATCTATAGGTAATCTTGGCGATGGCTGGAATTATGGAGACAGGTCGGTAGCTGTTGACGTCTTCCTTTGACCCCTTGCCTGTACAAGGGAGATACTCTGACGTTCTTTAATACCTGCGGAAACTCTCCAAAGAGAAGACATCTATTAAATAGTTCCGATAGAATATAGCACATAGGGGTGGCGGCTTTAACCAGCAAGGATATGGATAGGTATATCATAAATATCCCTTGTTGGTTTATTCGACACTCCTGATGTTATTATTTTGAATATTTCATCATTTTTAACGGCGTAAAACGTAGGAACCTCAGTGAGCGGTCCGCGGGCGCGCCGCACGTACGCGGAGCGCTCTCGAAGTGCAGATCCATCGGGTCTCCTCAGCCTTTCGATAAAGTCGGTGCTATTCCCTCGTTTCTGTCCAGTCTCCATTTTTACCAAATTCCACATAGTTTTGGTTATATTATTCGATTATTATTAATAATGTCATAATAAAAACGACTTCTCTCTGATTTAAGAATTCTATCGTACCTAATTTGATATTCGTCAATTTTTACAGACAGAAGGTCATTGTCAGGGAATTTAATTTAAATAGTTATACTTATTTCATGTAATTTCTTCTCGAGCTACATATGTGCCACAGATTTTGAACACTTCATATTATGTTCTTTTGCAAGTACCTACTTTTTTATATGCTCTTTTTGTTTGTTTGTTTATTAGGTATAGGTAAGGCCAAGTACCCACAAATAAAACCAGCAAAATAACTTCCATTATTTATTCATGCTACAATATCCATTTCCCTGCTATATTCGCAGGCACACTCCTAGCTTATTCTAGACAACTTGAGATTTATACATTTTGCTGTAGATTACAATTGCTCCCTCAGTCCTTATGTTATGTATCAATGGCAGCTGTACAGTAACTATATTATTCAGAGAAGGACCGAGATGTAAGAACCTTAGGTTAAGAGTTAAAAATGCAGTTTATAAAATAAAAATGCCTAAATAAAAGAATTCACAACTGCAGAAGTGTGTGAAACGCCTCCATACAAATTGCTAGAGCACATTCACTAGATTACTAAACAATAGCTAAATATTTTACCCTTTAGTTAACTAGTGAATATGCCCGGAATATAGTAATAAGATTCCTCCTTATATTGTGCACAATAAACGCACAAGCTTATTTGCCGAACGAGCATATTCATAGGGTGAATGAAAAAAAGCACTTGGGTGAATTTACATTTATAATAATTTAGGCAAACTTATAGAACAAACTTTCGCATCATAATTATAAAAAAGGAATATGAAATATCATAATTTAGATTTCATAATTTGGAATGTTTTCTATATAAATGGTTGTTCAGACCATCAACAGCTTAGGCACAGTTTTTTCGTATCTATTTAACCACAATTAACAATTTATACAAATATCATTTAAATCATATTGTCAATTCACTTCAAAACTGAAGTCAATATAGGTAAATAAATAGTTCATGTATTGATTCTACTCTACCGTCTAGTTGAGTAAAATATAAATAAAATATAGTTATAATTACAACAATGGCTATCACAATATTCTTAATACTAGTAAAATTAGAATTATTTATATTAAAATTAAAATATTTACAAAAAATAATAGTCTTGGTTTTAGACGCATGATGTATCCATGCAATATTTGAATAGAAAACCGAATAAAGTGAATTTATTAATTTCAATGAGAAACTGCTTTCCACAGTGAATAACTCTTGAATAACGTAAATGCAGCATTTGTGATTTAAATCACAATTATTAAAAATCACTGTTTTTCTAAACTTTAGGTATCTGCACTTTTAGTATCTGTGAAATTGACCTCTCAAACCTACTGGACATTCCGGACTTATTGGACCTAAAGGGCAAAGAAAAAGTGAGATGAAGTTTCAAGAGATCCTAGATTTAATAAATAATTGATTAAATTTCGAAATGTTTTATCAATAAGTTCCATTTAAATTATTGCTAAAAACTAAAAAAAAATCAGAGTCATAACATTAAAATAAGGGTTGTTTAAAAATATTACTCTTTAGTTACCGATAAAATATAATATCTACGCTAGAATAAAAAAGAGGAAATACATACAATGGCCATGTTCTACTTTGTACCATACTTTGATTTACAATATATTAGTATGAGTTCAGGCTTCGAACATAAATGAGAAAAACGCGATACAAAAAATTATAAAGGGGGTACCTGCCCTTACTTTTTGGGATGCTTATTGTGAACGGCATTCTCAGTTTTTGGAAAAAATATTATATAACTTATATACAATAAACATTGTACCACGTACTTAGCATGTATACTAATCCGAAAGGGGTATTTCTAGACCCTGAGATGATCAACTTTTTTTCTAGTATTTTTTATATGTCTAATACGTTTTTTTAATATATTCGTGTCTTCATATTCGTGTTTTTTACGCGTATTCTTACATTATTGTGTTAAAAATTCAAACCAATATTTTTTAATATATTCACGCTAAAACACTGATTTTCCTTAAAAAAATAACATTTAATGTAATAATGTTAAAGCAAGAGTGCATGTAAAAAATCAAGAATAGTAAGAAAATATTTTTTTCCTTAAAAAAACAAAAATATTTGTCATTCAGAAAATTGTATTTCAGCAGTTGATCTCCTCGGGGTCTAGAATCACCCCCTTCCGGCTATCCTAGACGCGTTATGTGGCACCCTGTATAAATAACAAAACTGTGCTAAATAAAATTCGTGTCATAGTAGGTAATTAAGGAAATTCTAACTGAGCACATACTAATATATAGTATAAGAACCTATCTATATGACCGTAACATAAATAATTTGTATGCTAAGTAAAGCTTTACCTAGTACCTATGTAATGTATAGGTAGGTACTTAGCATAAAAATTAATATATTATGGACATTTATAACTACACAATCAACGTTTAGATATAACTTTTATAGGCCAATTTGATTATCTAGCTACATTGTAACAAATCTCGCGACATGACATGGAATCTCGGATGGAACTATTAACCTTATAAAGTATTAGCAAGCCAAGCTTGGCCTCATACTTTCATTTTACATTCACACTTTCATCTCATGGAATAAATATACTTTTAAGACTTACGCAGTATTCGCTATTCAGGGCCCGAACTTATAAGAACGATAATTGAAGTTTCTGATCCAATTAAATGCAAATGCATTTACTTACTTAAGTATGTAGGTACGCATTCGATCATAATTCATAAAAAACACGGTGTAACATGTAATTTTTCTTATACAAGAACTATCTCACGTAAATGACATAGGAGTAGATTTAGCACCAAAACAACAAATGAATGCTTGGCAATAAATACTCACACCGCATCATCTAGCCCTAAGCTAAGTAGCGAAGTAGAACTCGTATTAACTAGATAACTGATAATAAAGATAGATATTTTGTATCATTCATAGAAACACCCAGACACACCCTCAATTATCTCAGATCGTAAACATTTGTACCGAGGCGTGAATCGAACCGGCAAACTCCTGCGTCGCGGGCAGACCTTCAACCGCTGCGCCACAGAAGTTGTCACTTCCAATTTCGTTATCCGAGTAGACCCTTAGAACGGTAGCGAAAGACGTGACTCGTCTTTCGCTGCGGTATATAAATGCCGGGTGGGATGACGCGCATAAACAAGCGATATATTTCGGTACCGCTCTCTGTTAGCAAATCATCATCATCATCAGCCTCTGCTAGACATGGGCCTTCCTCCTGTTAGCGAATACTGAGTCCGTAATAAGAATTATGGTAGTTAGGGTTTAATGCAGATTTCATAAAAGCGTTGGCCTCTAGACTTTAAAAAAAGCTAAGGTTAAGATTAGTTAACGAAGACTTAGGTCCTCTTTCATATTATTCAAGTAAGTTCCCGTTTTATTTACTGATAGATTTTATGGTGCTGTCTCTTTCGTATTATAGTAGACAGTACGCGACGACAATACTGTTATCTATCTAGTAAATTAGCAGGATCTTACTTTTCACTTTTTTTGTGAAAAAAACGCTTACTTCGAAGTTGTAAGGTCGGTGTCTCATTATATACCACGGGTATGAGTGCTACGTTACAAGTATGTGTACTAAGCCGAAAGGGATTTTAAACCCCGAGGGGATCAACTTCTGATAACTAACAGGTTTATAACATAACTTTTTTCTTCATATTCGTGTTCTTTTACACACTATTGCTGTTTATTGCTTGTTTTTTTAGCCTAACCACTATTTTGGCCTGATTATTACAAAAATATGACTTAAACCTTAAACACTAATATAACAATATGAGTAAAAGAACACGAATATAAAGATAAAAGGCTTTAATATTATTAAAAAAACAATAAATATTTGTAAAATCATACAACAAAAGTTTTGTCCCCTGGGGTCTATAATAAACCCCTTTCGGCTTAGTACATATTATACATTATACGTATAGCAATCTGCAACAATAATGACCCATAAGACAGTATAATAAAGATGAAATCAAAATGGATCCACCTCTTTAAGTATTTATCATCTTTTGCTAGGTAATAATCACTCATAAACCATTTCAATAAAGTTGAAAATCAAATGTAGTGGACCCGTCCCTCCAGAGAGGCTCATCGGCCACCTTGGCCCTGCAGAGCGGGCAGGTGTGTTCTCTGTCGAGCCAGGCGGAGATGCAGAGGTTTTATCATCTGCTGCTTTGTAATAAAGACTCGTAACCCGGTTCAATAAAGTTGAAAATCAAATGTAGTGGACCCGTCCCTCCAGAGAGGCTCATCGGCCACCTTGGCCCTGCAGAGCGGGCAGGTGTGTTCCCTGTCGAGCCAGGCGGAGATGCAGAGGTTTTATCATCTGCTGCTTTGTAATAAAGACTCGTAACCCGGTTCAATAAAGTTGAAAATCAAATGTAGTGGACCCGTCCCTCCAGAGAGGCTCATCGGCCACCTTGGCCCGGCAGAGCGGGCAGGTGTGTTCCCTGTCGAGCCAGGCGGAGATGCAGAGCTTTTATCATCTGCTGCTTGGTAATAATCACTCATAAACCATTTCAATAAAGTTGAAAATCAAATGTAGTGGACCCGTCTCTCCAGAGAGGCTCATCGGCCACCTTGGCCCGGCAGAGCGGGCAGGTGTGTTCCCTGTCGAGCCAGGCAGAGATGCAGAGCTCGCAGAAGATGTGTCCGCACGCGAGTCTCACCGGCGTCGTGTACTCGTCATGGCAGATCGGGCACGAGTCGCCGGCCGTTAATAGTTGCTCGCACGTCGGCTTTGTGCCGAGATTCTGTGGATAAGATAAGTAATCTTAGGCCTTTTCAACTGAATAGAATAGAAAATCATTTATTTATAACGACAGATACAACAGACTTATAAATAGAAGGTGCACAAAAGGGCAGAAAAGTAACGCTCTATATAAGGAATGAACTAAGTCTCAGTTAAAATGCCTGACCAGGCACACAGTCGCCGTGGCCGAAATCGAGCTTGGAGGTCATCATCACAAATAGGAGGTACATACAACGTTGTTATAAAAGGGTCCTAACTCAGCATAATGGCATAGGCCCCGTAAGGCACCAAGCTAGCGTTGATCTTCCGTTGGGACCCGCGTGGACATCACGTCCACGCGGGTTTAATAATTTCACAAAAAACTAGACCAAAAGTAACTGGAGGTTCTCAATTCGACCGTTTTTTTTATTTGTGTAAAATAATCATATTTTTTTATGTTTAATGAATTAGGCTTAAATTAGGATAAATGGATTAGATTTTTCTATTTTAGAGGATCGATAACTTTTTTCTAGCGTAATTTTGAAAGCGATACTTCAGAAATTTAAGAAAGCAATTAATTAAAAAATTCTTGAGACCTTAGTAAAATCTTTTGGGCTAGTTAGTTAACAGACCACCTACTCCCCATTTTCGTATGTTTAACATTCCGCCGAACACTCTGTATAAGTAATTTAATTTCTTAGTCATAAAATGTTATTCTATTATCGTATCGTTTATTTTATTTTATCTTTACTTAAATTTTGTTTTTTTGGAATTTATGTATTTGTATGATTTTTCAATGTGATATGGGTTTTTTGCCTGAAATAAACAAATTTTATTTTATTATTATTTATTATCTTAATTTGCTTACCACACTCTGCAACAGCGTCCACGTAGCGTTTTTAAAGAACTTCAACCTGAGCAGAACCTCGAGAGCCTTGCCGATGACGTAGAGGGTGGTCAAGAACATGCCCACCATCTTCTCGGAGCCCTGGTAGGCCTGCATAAGGAAGAACACCCACGGCTGGATGGTCAGCAGCGATCGGTACAGCTGGGAGACTGCTTCCGTGAACAGGTACACCTTACCCTGGAAATATGAATATGTTTGTATTAAATACAATAAATATGAAAAAAACGATCACCACTCGATAGTAATAGTCAACCGAACTCAGCTGCTGAATTGTACTTACAAATTTGCTTACTTTTCTACTGTTGTACTGGCATATAATATTAGTATAGAATTTATTATATTTTTATTTTTTATAGCGGCAAGAGAAATACAAATTCTTTGAAATTTTCATACGTCTAATATTTAAGGTTTGTTATACAGAGCCTGTGAAACAAACGGACGTACAGACAGCGGAGGCTCAGTAATAGGAATACGTTCTTAAAAGCGACACATTTTGTCGGTTATCAAATCTACCCATCCATATTTAACCCTACAAAAATAAACTCACCCTCTTCTGAAAGGGCAGTAAACAAGCCGGCATCATAGTGACCAGCAGTTTAAAGTCCACCGTGATAATCTTCACAATGATATCTGTCAGGGACACCAGCCACAGGAGCTCCCACGCGCTGAGCTCGGAGTACGCGGGGAACATCACCACGTTGGGCAGCAGCTTGTCGTGCCCGAAGAGGAAGTGCACCACGGAGATACAGCTGGAGGTGAAGAGGAGCTCGCTGAAGAGGGCCAGGAGACTCCGGTTCATTTGTTTACCGTGTTCCCTGGAAGAGGAATTAAGATTAACCTAAAAATACTACAACTATACGTTTCTCTACTATACTACTATATGTATTATACTATATGTCTATACTACTATATGTACTATGTTTCTCTGACTGGAAGAATAAGCTAGATTTCTAATCTTAAATATGTTATATTTGCTGGACCTAAATTGTCTACTTATAGGAACTTGACTTTTATATAATCAGTTTGCAGTGCCCTACATATACTATTGACATAAGCTAATTTTAAGACCCTGGCTGTATACATGTACATGTAAGCATCAGAAATAAATAAATAAAAGACCGGCTAAATGCGAGTCGGATCGGTTTGTATAGGGAGCCGTTATTACGCTTTGGGTATAAACGCTGATGAAATGGTTTTTAGGTAGACTCGGAGTAAATACCTATATTTAAAATAAACAGCTAAATGCTGTGAAATATCAGAAATAATATTAAGTAGTTATATAAATAACACTTGCTTCTATTAAGTAGGTATGTGGTTAGCGTTGCAACAGTAAAAAGAGGTGAGATGGGCTTATACATTTTTAGTTAGAGAGAAAGTGACCACAAAATCATTCGATTATTTTCTATGCGTCTAGTTGTGAAAATAATGTCCAGTCTGGTTTACGGAGCTGATACTATGTCTATGATTTCCATATACTTTCTCCTCCCGTTCTAAACGCGTGAGAAATTAAATTCCATAGATTACGTCCCGCATTTTAGTACGCCTGCAATGATGCACTTTCTAGCTCATGTTTGGAAAAGGATTTTGTTACAAAGTCAAAGTGCTTTTTTTCCTTTATACCTTACAGGACTCACGGGCACTTCAGAAAGTGATCAATGTGATCATATATATGTATCTATACATCACTTTCGGAGCAGGTGTAGCATAAAGTATATGCATTGTAGTATAATCACAAAGTCCCCCACAAAACTGTCGTCACAAGTAGCAGGCTAACAGGACAATTACTAATTGGACAATGATGGATGCAATGCAAACTCACCTCCTCACGAGTCCATTACAGTGCACGAACGTCGAGAAGAGAATTATAAACACGAAGATTCCCTCTCGACTGTCGTAAAGGAACTTTATAAACAGGATGAGGTAGAAAGGCGCGTACCGGATGAGTACGTTCAGTGTCTGTCTTATGTCCACAACCTGTAAAATAATAAGAATAATGCTGGACAATCCATACAGCACCCTCTATCCCCAAAACAAGCTACTGAAAGCTTGTGTTATAGATAAAATAGGAAGCGCTTAATAAGACTCGGAAAACGTAGTGTAGGACGCTCTCCGGCTGTAAGAGATGTCGATTTGCGAAAGGTGGATGCGGTAAGCTGAAGACGAGGTGCTATGGTGCTCATTAGAAGAGCTTTGGACTATGTCCAGCAGTGGAATATATGTTAATGACAGTGAATAGGAACTCAACTAAGAATCTTCATTGTTTGCATTGCAGTTAGGTCAACGTAAATGCTAGTCCTAATTGATATTTTTTTTTAGCATTTTTTTTTTATTATTGTTGTAAGTATGTAAGTAATTATTTGCAAGAACGGATTTAACAAGACAGGTCTCGAAATATTCAGCTATTTCAAATGTTACATTCCATGGTTCAGAAAAACATTGCACTAACTAATATTTAACAATAATCGCTGAAATTTCGAGACTTATTGAATCAAATGTCGAACATGCAGCCCATATTCTGTGCCCATAGTAGAAACTAGAAAAAAACGCATTCTCTGTCGAGCTTATGTGGTGCGAATATATAATTGTTTACCAATATAATTTTGAACACCCAGCCTGCTCATATAAATGTGAAGAAAGGACTAGTAAGATGTTTTGAAACAATATGATGATTCGAACTGTGTACATCAAATTGCTTTTATGTTTTTCAGATCATTTTGACTACTCTAGATGCTCATATTTCTATCATCTCTCAATTTGAAACTGACTGTACTTATAATTGAGGAACTTTGCTGTACTTAGACTAATTTCATGTTTGGACATCTAGGGTGTAAATCTAGGTCTAGTTGCATGTAGTCTAGTTGTATATTTTTATTTGTGTCTATGTTTAGAATTGTTTTAACTTTAATATTGTTCTAAGTATTTACACAGATGTAATAGTAGTGTCAATATGAAAATTAAAGAAATAAATAAACTGTTACCCTACCATGCAATGTGGTGATCTTCTAATCACATTTGAAGAATCCTTGGTTAAAATTTGGCATCATTATGCCAGTAGTATTAATGAATACTAATTAATAGGTTCATAAGAACAACTAGATTTAACTAGAATGTGATAGATTTGACAGGACACAATACAATAGCATATAAATTGATATTTATGCTGCATAAGTACAAACACACAGTATTTGGTAAACACCATTGTTTCAATTTGTTTCATAATATGTACTTGTTTCATAATATTGGTTATTAAATTAAATAGTCAAGAACTTAGAATAAGAAAACTCAAAGAATATACAGCTAACATAAATGTATGCCATTCAAATAAATTATTAAATATTAATATACAGTGGATAAAGTGCAATGACATCTTACATGGGAGCAAGATGTCAGTGCAGTTTCCCCATCTTAGTTTGTAGTTTGTAAAGTAACATTACCTACTTTAAGGCTGTTTTATACCATCCCATTGTTGAACAAAAGGCTAGACTAGGCTTTTATAAACAAATAAAGTGATGAAACAATAGAATGGGGCCTCTGCACATTATGAACTTGCATTGATTTAAAGTAAGTTTGTTTTAAATTTACCTGTGCTGTTCCATCATCACTCAAGCTCTCATTATCAGCATTGTCATGGATATTGTTATTGTTTGCCGGATTCACTGACACATTTATATCCTGGTGTATTATATCTTCAGTTTCTGGTGTGGTGGCCTCTGGAGATGGGCCTCCATCGAAGCTAGTCTGAGTGCCTCGGTCATTGATGATGTAAGTCTGGGCATTCGGGCCGAGGTTTACATGGGCTATGGAACTCTGAGGTCGCTGTAACCGGTCTGTATCCGTGGCCGGGTGGGTGCCTGCAGTGTTCCTTGGCAGCCACATGGGCAAGGACAGTCTGGCATTGTGACCCTGAACAAACGATTGACCTATTAACTTATCTTATCTCTAATGTTTAATCCAAAGTCTAATGAAGCTCAATGGAGTAAGGTGATAAAATAACAGAATGAAGAACAGTTTATCCAAAAAGTGGATCTATTAATTAGAAGTATCAACAAGTTTTATGGTACATAAATAAAGTTACACAATTAAATGACGAAGGTGGATAATATATTATTTTTTTGATGACTAATATGTTATTGCATCACGTAATAAATCAATACAAAGGGCTTACCATTCGAGCATTTTCGACAAGAGGTCTAATTTCCCTGAATACACTATTAAGGCGGTCTCCAATGCCTAAGTTATTCCTGCTGGGAGCCACTGGTGGCTGTGTCCGGGGCTCACGGTTTGGTGGCTCGAGCCTGTGATAGGTCCGAGAAGTCGACTCCGCAGGCTCTTCGTCGTCGATATCCAGAGTCACTTGGTGCGGCTGAGCCATTTCACAACACTACAACTATCACTACAGTCTCGAATCAAAGAAAACCTGGAAAACCTAGCATTTCCAAAATATTTTGAGCTCGAAATGAAGGTCAACATCAACTTCTTTCAATTTTTCTTTCAAGATTTGTTGTTGATTGACTGATTTTGACGTTAAACGAGATGACAGCAGAGTGACAATGACATTCATTATTTAGAAACTTTTCTTTACAAATCCCTCTAGTTTCTTCTCTATTCCCATTTCCCACCAAGATTCCCACTCACAAACTATCGTGTGCTATCGACTAACAAGACTGAGTGACTTGATTGAATGATTATTATTCCGGCTATATCTAAGTAGGTATTCAGGTAACACAGGCGGGCGTCGTTCCAATCCTTACCCCATCAGAAGTACCTATGTCCACTATTGAACATGTCTCTCCAAACAGAACACGAACAGTTTGGTTGGCCGTAAGCCCGTAATCTCCACGCTTAGGCCTCCTTATTGTGGCGTTGTGGTTACCGCAGTGGAGGTGTTAAAACAGGTGTTCGATAGAAGGAAGCTGCTACCCTTTCTGTGACAATCTACGGGCTAGGGGATCGATTCTTACGCTGTGAATGCAACGACCAGTCTTAAAATAGGTAAATAATGGTACTCATTCATAGATAAAAATAAACATCATTATAGCTTTAATTGCCCACCAGGCGCGGTGCGACCAGACCAGCGAGACCACGCCTTGCTACTTAATACGCGACGGCGGTAACGACTCTTGAGAGTGATAGGCACACTATGTGTTAAGAAATAAGCCTTCAGTTTAATTAGCAATTAACGCTAATATTTGAGAATTGCTAAGTGTAACGGCGTTGGGTAGGTAAAATAAAACAATATAATGATTATTATGTATGACTGACAATATTTAATTCCCAACTTTTATGTAGGTAACTCTCAAAAGCAAATACATTTTAACTCGAAAGTCAATAGACCATTAGTGCATAACTAGCTTCGTTAAGATGAGCAAATAACACCCCTACCTACTGTTTTCTACTGGTAGGTTTACTGCATAAATGCACCACGTAGACATCCGTAAATTCAGTCTTTCATAAATAGGCAGATGCACTGGTATCTTATATCCACTGAATAAATCCAATACTTTGATGACATTCACACCTACACATTCCTAACGATAAACGTACAACACCTGATCAAAAATTTGTGCGGAAATTGAGTTTACATTACATCATTAAGTTACTGAAATGCATAAAACTTAATCTGCACCAGATGCGTAAAACTCATTCACTTCTTCATTCACTTACTCATTCCTACTACTAGATTACTTGGCACACTGAACTGGGACGCATTATTCTGTATCCGCGATGGGTTTCAGAGCCAGGATGCCCTCAGCGTGGAGATCGCGGACCGCCTCCAGCATGCGCTCCTCAGCGCGGGGGTCGTCCAGTGCTATGTCGACGCTCCCGGCGCAGAGCAGCATGGCTCGCAGCGCCGCCCGCGGCCAGTCAGCCCGCAGCCCGGCCCTCAGCTCGCCTCCCGGCACCTCAGCACCGAGCACCACGCACTCCTTCATCAAACAATCCCCATAATACTCGATAAGCTCATCGCTGTAATTCCTCCTCATCGCGGGCGACAAAGACGAAAGGAGCAACAGCGCGATATCGTCCATCGGCCGGCCGAGAGATATCATTTGCCAATCTAACATTTTGCAATCACTTTCTCCGTCGCGATCCCTGAACAGGAGGTTGGCGCACCAGAAGTCGGCGTGGATCAGCGGTGCGGGGCTGACGGGTCTGAGCAGGGTGTCGAGCAAGGACGGCGCGCGGGCGCAGAGCGCGGAGACGGCGACTGCTTCCTCTCTGCAGTCCTCGCGGCCTCGCAGGAACTCCTCGAGTTGCGGTAAACCTCTTCTGATCAGTCGGAGGTAACCCGCGGCGGCTCTTTCACAAGGAAACAGAAAGTCGAATTGCTCGTCCAGAGGACCCCGCCTTTCTTGGAGCGCCAAGGACAACGCGTGCAGTCTTGCGGCACTGCGTATCGCAGCTCGCGCGCGCTTTTCCGTGAGACCTTCGACAAAGTGAGCTAACTCGTAGCCATCTGCACTCACATCTTCTAGAACTAATTCACTGTCTTCCCCGATGCGTTCTGAAATAGAAATAATTGTGAGTGAAAACGTTCAATAGGCTGTCGTCGGGAAGGCACCAATGACCTGCTTTAGATTTCGGGAATAACTAGGTCAAATAAGTCGGCCAGAGCAGGGAAAATGCAGGCTTTGAGAGTACGTTGCGACATGCTCAAATAACTTATGTGTTCAATTAAAATTTTGGGACAAGTTGAAACTTGGCGTTGTACTCTTGACTGCGTCTGACTCTTACTGAAAACGTTGTGAGTAGACAACCAAACCACATACTATATTACATCATATTATATGTATTCAAATATTAAAAATTTGTTAATCATCATAAGCATAGAAGCCTGTCCACGATTATTAACCTATCATCATAGGTCCTTTTTGAATAGGATTTAATTTAGTAGCCTGCAGATACCAATAGACTTCGGTATTTCAGACATTCACTATCCAAAGTTTTTAACTTACGTGGTAACTTAGCCTTGATACACTTCGGGATATTAAGGCCAGCATCAGGACCCAATTCCTTTGCTATTTCGTTCAAGACAGGCGCTAGCTTCGTGTAAAATAAAACCTCTCGTGTATCGAACTGGGCTTCAGCCACGAACAAGCGTCCGAAGGGATCCCTGGGGGGCAGTTTGAGTATCACTGGAACGGTTATTTGCTGTCTTTCTTTGTCTTTATAAGTAATTGCGACTGCTAGGACTTTGCTAAGGGATCCTGTTGCGCCATCCATTGTGCATAATTCGACCTGCGTAGAATACAAACTATAGTATAATAGTTAGATCTTTTTAACAGGGTGTATCATGTATCTATCATTTATGTATCATAGCAGTATTATTATTAGTCATTAAATAAATATCTACTGCTGTCTGCTGGACAATCCAAACATCAACATGATGTCATCATCTAGCCCCAAGCTAAGCAGAACTTGTGTTAGGTATGTGTAGTAGATAGCTACTATTCATTACATGGATAGACATTTTAATTGATTAATTAATAGAAAACATCCAGAACCCCGGAACAAATATTTGTAGATCGTACAATCATTTATTCAAGGTGGGAATCGAACCCGCAACCTCCTGCGTCGCAGGCAGACCTTTGCCTGCTGCGCCACATCGGTCGTCATAACAAACTAATACGTTAGATATAATACATATCTGTTCTGTACTATACCTAATTTCAATATGAGGGTAGTTTGTAATTAGGACAAAGCACACGCACTTTTTCAAAGAATTCCGCTGCCGGTGGGCGCGATGAGGCAATTGAAGGCCTTTAATTAATCAAGACTCCTAATGGGGGCCGGCCGTTTAACTTTAAGGAAGATAATTGAAAGCAGTTAGTACGTACCGCTTTTTTTAGATATTAATGTTAAACTAGTTATATGCGGCATATAACTAGGTTATAGGTATATCCATGTAACATGTTACATGGATGACCCGTAACATGTGTAATAAAATAACTCGAAAACGGGTGATTCTGGACCCCAAAGGGAGCTTTTGTTCTATGTTTTTTTGTTTAGTTTTTTTTCAATAGTTAAAATAAATAAATAGTACCTACCTAAGTATAGTTTTTAAATCCTTGGTTTTTATAGCTAGATGACGAGTTTATATACCCTAACAGTGCGTCCAATAAAAGAGACGTAAAATAAAAAAGTACAAAAACAAATGCAACCTCATTCATTTCCCTGACGCCCGTTTTCGCGAGGATGTTCATCGCCCATTCGATGCTCACTACGTCAGTTTCGGGCTCCGGTTCAGGCTCGCATTCCGACTCATCGCTGCTCGAAGGCGCCTCCGACACGACCGCGCTCTCCGCACTCGTTTTTGTATCACTCATTGTATAAACCGAACTATTTATTTCAATACTCCTTGAAACGACTCGGAATGTCAATAGTAGACTGGATTCATAACTCTTGATCAATTGATATCATAAGAATTTTATTTTGCAGTATGCGGCTGGTTCGGGAATACTTGTGACTCCCTACTGAGTCAGTGGCATCCCGCGCATGCGTGAATCGCCTCAATTATTCATCGGGACTCCCATGTCTTTGCGCTCGGAGAGCTCAATCAAATAGGCCTTACATACCTAAACTAGACCTCTATCTTTAGGTAGGTTCGAACATCGTCTCCCTTTAGAGTAGAATTAGAGACGTTGTGGAAACCGAGATCCTTCGATACGAGAGGTGCTTACCTTGCATAAGCAGAGCTCTTTACTGAGTAGGTAGCTTTTTGATGTCGGAGTGGATGGCTGAATCCGAAACCATAAGAGTAAGAGAAAAGTCGAGAAAAGAGTTATGGCCATATGAATAAACAAAAACACAGTTATAACGTCGATTTAGGTCGTTAAAAACAGCCTAAGTGTTATATCTACGGTTTTTTCTCAATTAGGTACAGAGGTTCTTTCTTACATATTTATCAAGTAGCTTTTGAAGAAAATCGACCAAATTGATTACCTTTAGGCTAACGATTTGGTCTGTACAAGTATCTACATTTAAGGTGGTTTGTTTTTTAAGTTAAGTTAGTAGACTACATATAATTACTATAATTACATTATACCTAAATACCTACCCTATTTTATCGGTAAATCGGTAATCCCCTATGATCTACCCTGCTGCAAACTATTTTAATTTCTAACACAAAATTACGTCAGATCGTGTACGAAAATAACTATGGCTAATTATTTACTTAAGAAGGGTCCTAGGAAATTTTAATTGATCGCTTTAGCAACCATGATACCTACAGTTTTAATTGATAGGTACAAGCTAACTAACGACACAGACTAAAAATTAACATTTTATAAGATTATAATTTTGCTAAATCCCTTGTTATTTACATTTTCATAAAGCAGTCTTACTTTCAGTTTACAATTCTTTGTTGTTCTGTATTTACAAAATAAAATTATTTCAATAGATCGCATTATTTTTTTACTAGAGGTGTACGAGCACGTACATTGTGCATTGCCCTAATTAATGTTAACCTTTGCATTTACGCCAGTCATCAATTTCAGCAATACTTTTTATTATATTCAGTTCGCGTTCACCTGTCAATCGACTCACGCGTCTCACTATCATTCCATTAGTAACTACAGTTTATCGTTAAATATATCAGTTAAAATTTATCTCCTAGTTTTTCTGATATATCCAGCTTAGTTACTATATACCTGGTGTACGACCGTACATCATTTTTTTTAAATTTTAAAACTGGTATATCACCCTCGCGAGCGCGGCCGTACCGTGAATCAGTGCCACCAGTGAGGACTTCCGCTAACAAGTGGAGATATCAGTGTGAGCAAACAGCTCACGGGATCACAGCAGCGGTATCATCAGATACATAAGGACGTAAGCCAGGCCGGCTTGCGACCACCTCCCAGCAACTGCAGGCGTCAACAGACTCCGCAGCAAGGACACAGCAGCAGCAAGGCGTCAACAGACACCACAGGACCGGCGTAGGAGTAGCAGCACCGCGTCATAGTTCATCCAGTCCAGAAGATTACAAGTAAGATCTTTCCATTTATCTTATTTTACTCTCATCATATACGAGTACTAAGATGTCGACCATGGAAGAATTACTATCGGCTCAAGAGCGAATCGCTACCGCGATTGAGCAACTTTATTCGAATTTTAAGAAAGACGGTTCGGATAGGAAAACTCCAGACTATATCAAGCGAAGGCTAGACACTCTAGATAGCTACTGGAACGAATATCAATCGAATCATATCAAGCTGTGCGGATTAGGTACTAAGTCTTATCCATACTTTACTGAAAATCAATTTGAAAGCACTGGAGAAAGATACACCTACATCAGGGCAGCTATTCAAAAGTCAGGGGCCAGGGAAGGGACTCCCTCTCTAATCAAACCAGCAACCCTACGGCCAGGGACTCCATCGCAGGAATTCTCGCATCAGGCTAGGGGTAGCAATAGCAAGACCGATGAGATGCTGCGGAAACAAAGCAGCAATTTCAAGGCATTCGAGCATAGTATATCGAACATCGACTTAGATTCTATTTCGGAGAAATGGGAATTTGATCACTTGTTACGTACCATTCAATCACGCTGGTCAACCATCGACACCCTTCATTGGGAGCTGGATAGCGAATCGGCTAGCCAGATTAGCTCGGAATACGAATCGCATTTTTTTCAAGCTGAGAGAAAATTTAATGAAATCATAAAAGCTATCAATAGAAAATTCTCCTCTGTCTCTCACCGTGAAAACACTACTCCAAAAATGGAAATTCCAACCTTTTCTGGCAACTATCATCAATGGTCTAGTTTTAAAGATCTTTTTACCGAAACTATTCATGCTAATCCTACCTTATCTCGCGCTCAGAAAATGCAATTTCTAAAAACAAAAGTAAAGGGTGAAGCAGAAAGACTGATCCAGCATCTTTCCATCTCGGCTGATAATTATCAAATCAGCTGGGAATTACTGAATAATCGCTATAATAACAAGCGTCTAATTTTAAGTTCTCTCTTCGATTTAATGCTTAATATCCCAGTGGCGCAGCAATCGTCGCTAAATCATATAAAAAAGATCCACGACCTAACTCGCGAAAGTCTCAACGCTATCAGGAACTTGGGAATTAACGTAGAGTCATGGGATCCTCTTATCATTCATCTCATGTGTCAAAAGCTCGACACAGAGACCCTGAGCGAATATCTCTCTTCTGTGAAAGAGCCTAAAGAGGTACCTAACCTAGAAGAATTTCTGTCATTTTTGGAGAAGACATTCACAACTATGGAAACCTCACGAAGGAAGTCTGATCCAAAACCTGCTCATCAAAATCATAAAAATCAAAAATCCTTTCATAACTCGAATACGAAGCCGTCATCGACCGGACGTATTGAGCAATCTGCTAACAACAAAAATGTCTATGCAGCTAAATATTATAAGTGTGCTATTTGTAAAAAGAATAATCATTCTATTTTTATTTGCAATAAATTCCGTGAAATGTCGCCATCATCGAAACTTCGAACAGCCGAGAATCTAAAATTATGCGAAAATTGTCTTTATTGCCACAATGGAAACGAATGTGTTTCAGAAAAACGCTGTCGCGAGTGCAAACTTGCACATAACACGCTTCTGCATGACGTGTTTTCGCAAAACTCTAATGAGGTCAGGTCATTGAATTCTAGCAGTGCGAATGTCAGCGAACCCAAACAGGGTCAAAAGCCAACTGTTAGGAGCTCACACGTGTCTCAAACTGAAATACCTGAAATCCTTCTAGCAACAGCAGTGGTAAAAGTCAAAGCATCCAATGGTTCCTATATCGAAATGCGCGCTCTCTTAGATCAGGGTTCTCAGACTTCTCTAATATCTGAGAATGCTGCCCAACAGCTAGGGCTGCCTCGTCAAAAATGTCAGGGCCTGATCACAGGAATAGGCGCGAAACAGTCTAACTTGAAAGGAGCTATCAACATCAATTGCGTATCAGCTAATAACAACTTTGAGTTTCACACAAATGCACTTATAATGAAAAATCTTATTAAAAATTTACCAACCTTTTCTTTTGCAAAACCTGAATGGTCTTACTTGGATCATATCACTTTAGCCGATCCTGAATTTAATCACAGCCGTCCCGTTGACATCTTATTCGGAGCAGATATCTATTCTTTAATCTTATTAGAAGGTATCTGTCGCGGTGAACAAAATAATTCCCCTATTGCGCAAAACACGCGTTTAGGGTGGATTTTGAGTGGTAGCGCAAGGACTCTACAATGCAATGTCGTTATCAACGATTTAGAGCAAATCCAGAGATTCTGGGAAATCGAAGACATTGCCGAAGAGTCCAATCTATCATTAGAAGATCAGGAGTGCGTACAGTACTACAAAAATACCACCACTCGACGAGAAGACGGTCGGTATGAAGTACGGCTACCTATGAAGTCAGATTTTGAAAAGAAATTAGGATTATCAAAAAATAAAGCAGTAGCTCAGTTCAAATCATTAGAAAGGAAATTCGTCAAAAATCGCGAAACAAAAAATCATTACAAATCATTTATGAAAGATTATCTATCAATGGGCCATATGGCACCCGCCGTCAGTAGCACCAAACCCGAGTTTTATTTCACTCATCACGGAGTGGAGCGATCGGAATCTACAACTACTAAGTTTAGAGTTGTGTTTAACGGCTCAGCCAAAACGTCGTCAGGCTACAGCCTTAATGACGTCATGAAGCGTGGACCTAATCTTCAGCAAGATCTTCAGTCGCTTATTATCAAATGGCGGCAATTCAAATTTGCCTTTACTGCCGACATTGAGATGATGTTTAGACAGATTTGGATTAACAAAGAAGATCAAAAGCTACAAAAGCTCATATATCGAAATTCCGAGCAGGAAAATATCAAAGAATGGGAGCTTTTAACGGTCACTTATGGTACCAAGGCCGCACCTTTCTTAGCAATGATGACCCTTCGACAGTTGGCATCAGATGCAAAATCTCAACAACAGTACAGCGAAGCAGCTGTAGTTCTCGAAAGCTCCTTCTACATGGACGATCTCGTTCATGGAGCTCATCAGCTAGAAAACGCAAAACAATTGCGCGAGAACCTTATCAATTTACTTAAAACCGCCGGATTTAATTTAAGAAAATGGAAGTCGAACGTTGCTGAATTGTCAGATGAAAAAAGCCTCAATAATCACGATAATTTTGACTTCAAGCAACCTGAATCTTCCAAAACTTTGGGACTAAGCTGGAATCACCAGCATGACATGTTTATGTTTAAGTCTAAAATTGAACCGACGGCCGAGAAGGAAACTAAAAGATCACTCCTCTCGGATATATCTAAGCTATTCGATCCCCTAGGCTGGCTAGCGCCATTATCTACTAAGTTTAAAATAATTTTCCAGAAGGTATGGTTGTCCGCAATCAAATGGGATGACCCCCTGCCAGACGAAATTTTATCTGAATGGATAATAATAAAAAACGATATCATTCAATAAAAAATCATCAATAAAATACAAGTACCTAGGTGGTTATCAACCAACGAAAATGACGCAATTGAATTGCACGGCTTTTGTGACGCATCGACTAAAGCCTATGCATGCGTTATTTATTGCAAAATAAAGCGAGGCGATCAAACTATTATCACCCTATTGGTCGCTAAAACAAGGATAGTACCGTGTGGAAAAACTATCTCTCTCGCCAGGTTGGAGCTACTCGCTGCTCATCTGCTATCAAAGTTGGTACTTAAAGTGCAACAGTGCTTAAGTACCTACCAACTTGATATCTATGGATGGTCAGATTCCATGATTGTCCTAGGATGGCTTAACGGCGACTCAACTAGGTGGAAAACCTTTGTGGCCAATAGGGCCACAGATATCAAAAAGATAATGCCATCAACATGTTGGCGTTACGTCAAATCGGAAGAAAACCCGGCGGACTGTGCCAGCCGCGGGTTAACAGCCTCTCAGCTAATAAAACATGACTTGTGGTGGCAGGGACCATCATGGCTATCAGACTTCGATGGACAAGGCGAGCAGCCAGCATTTACCACTGACCTGGAGATGAAGAAAGTCCGTCAAGTCAACGCTATCACTGAACAAGATTTAGAAAACAACATCGTTCATCAATTACTTTCTAAACATAGTTCTATCAATAAAGCTATCAGAATATTATCATGGGTTTTTAGATTAAAAGAAAGTAAGATCAACAGACAAATATATCTTTCTCTATCTGAACTTCATAGAGCTGAAATTCTTATCATTAAACAAGTACAGCAGATTGAATTTTCAAGTGAAATTAAAAACATCACTGAAAACTGTAAGGTACATTCTAAAAGCAAACTATTACAGCTCAATCCATTTTTGGATAAAAACGGCATCCTACGAGTTGGAGGGCGGCTAAGAAATTCCAATCTTCCGACGGACATGAAGCATCCGATCATAGTACCTGGCAACAGCCGCTTAGCCGAGCTTCTGATTGACCAAGCTCACAAAGCTTCTTATCATGGCGGAGCCCGCCTGACATCAGCTTTCTTAAGAAAAAAATATTGGCTCGTAGGGGGGAATAAAATAGTTAAAAAACAGTTACGTGGATGCGTCAAATGTCGCCGCCACGATCCTATTAAGCACGAACAAATAATGGGAGACTATCCAGCAGCTCGTACTAGGCCATCTCGACCATTTCAGCACACTGGTGTTGACTACACTGGTTTTGTTGACGTTAAATCAAGTAAGGGTCGCGGTATCAAATCCACCAAAGGCTATATCGCAGTTTTTGTGTGTATGGTGACCAAGGCCGTACACTTGGAACTAGTCTCCGACTTAAGCTCGTCAGCTTTTCTCGCAGCCTTACGTAGAATGGCAGCTCGAAGGGGCGCGCCCAGTCACATATACAGTGACAATGGCACCAACTTCGTAGGCTCGAACAAAGTTCTCAACAGAGAATATTTAGATCTCCAAGCCACATTGGATCCAAGCTTCTATTCGGCTATTACCGATATGAAGATCCAATGGCACTTCAATGCTCCAGGTTGGCCAAGCGCGGGAGGTCTCTGGGAGGCAGCGGTGAAAAGCCTCAAATATCATCTAAAAAGAGTCATCGGCGAACAGAAGTTGACTTTCGAGGAATATTCAACGTTGCTTTCTCAATTAGAAGCATGCTTGAATGCGAGACCTCTCCGCCCTCTAACTCAGGACCCTGAAGACATGGATTATCTAACACCAGCGCACTTCTTAGCTAGCGGTCCCACGCTTACTATCATTGAGACCGAGAGAGACTTGCGTACTAGATGGCAACTCACTCAAAAAATCTTTGAAGATGTCTGGAAGAAGTGGCAATCGGAATATCTAAGCCAACTATCGACGCGAAGCAAGTGGCGTCAGCCACAAGAAAACTTAAAAATCAATGACGTCGTCATCATTCACGACGCCAACCTGCCATCCGGGAAGTGGGCCCTAGGCAGAATAACTACACTTCATCCAGGGAGAGATGATTACGTACGCGTAGTCACCCTGAAAACAAAAAACGGTGAATTAAAGCGACCTATCTCTAAAATTTGTAAGTAGACTGTAAGTTTCAACAGAAACAAGATAGAGTTTGCTCAGCTACAATCACTAATCGAACAAAGAAATCGTACTTATCGCACTATATTTTTATGTTGTTTATGCTATTTTTTACAATGTTGGCTACTCCTGTTCACGGTAAATATCAAGTTACCAACTTAAATTCAAGTCAAGGATTTTACTTCGATCATATTAGTAATATTCGACTAGAACGTGATCAATGGAATCTAGTCATCTACTACGATATGGAGCCCTATTGGCAAAGCCATGACCTACTTATCAAATACGTAAATCACTTAGACGCGGTTTGTAACGATCAAACAAAGAAAAAGATAGCACAATGCGACATAGTCCTTCTCCAATTACGTCACGGGCTCAATGAACTCGCGCACTACAACAACATTCTGCTCGGTAAGCAGTTCCCACAGAGTGCGCGCGCGCGACTTCGGCGCGGCCTCGTCAATGGGATCGGGTTTCTAGCCAACAAACTGTTCGGCGTACTCGATCAGGATTTCGCAGAGCAATACGAGCGTGACATTGAGACTATTAGAGCGAACGAAAAACATTTAGCGGCACTTTGGAAAAATCAGACTTCCATCGTCGAGGGGGAATTTAATCTTTTAAAGAGAGTAGAATCTTCTATTGATAAGCAAAGTAAAATCTTTAATCAACATCTAAATAATCTTGAAAAAACGTTTAACAAGCAGAGAGACGATTTACAAGTAGTATCAAGTACCTGTGACTTCACATTATCCTCAGCTATCGCACAAGGTATCCTTGTCACTCTACATAATATACAAGAAACCGTCATCGATGCCTTAACGAATGTTTACGCGGGAAGATTCAACTTTCACCTTGTTACCCCTGAGCAGCTGCGCGACGAGATGAACACCATCACGGGATTGTTAACCAAGGACGTATCATTGCCCTGGAATCTTCAATCTGAAATAGCTAAAATGTACCATCTCCTCTCCGTCAGAGCTAGAGCTTCGAATAAGTTTATAATTTTTGAAATCAAAATTCCTTTAGTCGCCAGAGACAGCTTCGAACTTTATAAGCTTATACCTATCCCACAGCAAATTGGAAGAAAAATGTCGAGCTTAGTTCCGATATCAGAATACATAGCTATAAATATGCATAAGGATTCGTATGTACCACTCGCAGAAAGAGACGTACATAGTTGTACAGAGTTGGATAAGGACTCACACCTATGTCCTTTACACCAACCTATTTATCAGATGAAATTAGACGAGAATCTTTGTGTCAAAAGCCTATCCGACCAGTGTCAATCATCATCATCACCCTGCAAGAGTACCTGGACTGGATTGAACAACATAAATACCTACTTATATTCCTGCTGCGGTCAATGCTCTGTACGTATCATATGCGAGCATCAGATTACCGCTGAACAACTACATAGGTCAGGGATAATAAGCATCGATGAAGGATGTATCATCAAGAGCGAAACTATCACAATCTTCGCTCACAAAACTCTAGCAAATACTCTTCGAGAAGAAGCGGACGTGCTGAAGATTGAGATCCCTCCAATCAACAGCATATTCAACATATCAACTCCTCTGTCTACCGCAGTGCCGGATTTATATTTTTTATGAGTGTAGGCCACTTTTTCCCGCCGCCCCATGTACAGAGCCGTTCATTATTAGCTGCGCACCCCCCCCCCCCCCCCGGTAGACATACAATTTTATTGTCTGCAATCGAGTGACCGTCCTCTGAAATCTGCCGCCCCCCTAGGACACTGCCGCCCTCCTAGGACGCCGCCGCCCCTAGGCCCGCGGCCTATACGGCCTGTTTAGAAATCCAGGACTGGTCTACCGACTTAAATCAATCTGATTACTCCAATCACCAAGAGTATTTCGATGAGATAGACAGGCAGCTCAAACAGCTTAGAGCGAGCGCCGCTGAAGGAGTACTGACCGACAGAGTCAGTTATCACGACGTTCATCATTACGTCGCTATCTATCTGGTGTTGTTCGCGGTCGTCATCGGAGTTGCAGTCCTACTGTGGCGCCGCTGGCGGGCGCGAGCGCAGCCCGGAGCGCCCGCCGCGGCGCCGCCCGCGCCGGTGTCGACGCCTGCGCCGCAGCGCGCAGAGCCAGCGCCGATTGAACTACGAGCTACAAGCTTCGAACTTCCTACGAAATGCGTCAGTGAAAGTGCAGTGCACAAGTGCTGTATTCGTAGTGAGCCTGAGTTAGAAAAGTCGTTAAGTGCGCGTGTGATTTCAGATAAATCTAGTTCGCCCGTATTTTTCGATCAAAAGTTCAATCGTTCCGCATGAACTATCAATCAATGAATCAATTCAAGACTACAAGACTGGACATTTAGTTATTTTAAGCAATTATTTTCTCATCATTTTGTAAACTAAATTGTACCATCAGCATCACCTTGTATCACGTCATTCACCTATCATTTTCTCCAGCATCGTATCATTCTCAATTTCTGGCCCGGGAATATGTACGAGCACGTACATTGTGCATTGCCCTAATTAATGTTAACCTTTGCATTTACGCCAGTCATCAATTTCAGCAATACTTTTTATTATATTCAGTTCGCGTTCACCTGTCAATCGACTCACGCGTCTCACTATCATTCCATTAGTAACTACAGTTTATCGTTAAATATATCAGTTAAAATTTATCTCCTAGTTTTTCTGATATATCCAGCTTAGTTACTATATACCTGGTGTACGACCGTACAAGAGGTGTATAGAAAGAATTTCGTTTAAACATGATACTTGCTAGGATCAAAAAAAGATTGATCAAAAACTCTTATTTAAAAAATAAAGTGACAAAAATTATAACAATTTACATTCAAAATCTCGGCAGATGTTCAACATGACCTCCATTATTTGGAAGGTAAACTGACTCTCAAGCTCAAGGCTATTTGGTTCGAAGGGCTCGCGTAAGGGTCGTATGTCGTATTTAAACGACTTTGGCTCTTAAGTTAACTGAATAAGGTTAAAAATTGTATCTCTTTGATAAATAAATAAATTGGATTTTTAAAAATTGTTCTTTTTGTTTATATTGCCCTTAGTATAGATAAAAACTGTATCGTAGTCAGTAGTGACCTTTTGTCATTCAAATAACATCAATTTAACTTTCTTACAACAAATAGGCCAGACTATAGAAACTATAAATACAATTACCACGTAGGTACCTAAGTAAAGTTTAGTTGTAAATGGGACTTGCTACAATTTTAATTTTTTTTTCTTTGAATAGGTAACTACGCAGGTACCTACTTATCATTATCTAAAGTAAGTAAGTAACTACCAAGAATCATTGAAAAAATTTGAAATAGATACGTAATATTTTCGAACGGAAAAACTGATTTAAACTTGCCGTTAGCTAGCCTGTGATAAACAAAAAGACAATTTAAACAACCTTGTCGGTTAACTTTGACTTTTGAATGTTTAATCTATATGTACCTACTTAATGTTAAAAACGTTTTATGATTTAACCTACTGGTGGGGATCTCGGGTCTTATTCATTTTTCAAACCTGAGGCCGTGATGCTGCGATCTTTACAAAAAAATCCACTCTCATGGTGAAACAAAAAACTGACGTTGACATATGTAAAAAATGAAAATGACAGAAGCTGTCTGTTTCGTTTCCTTCCAAAATATTTGCATTTCAACTTTACGGGTTTGCGGAATTCTCGGATTACGGATTTGAATTCTAATATTAATTTGATTGTTCGACAAAAACAAAAGATATGGGTAAAGTAAAATCTAAGAAACGTAAGCGATCTTCTTCAACCGACAGCAGCTCAAGTTCCAGTAGCTCGGACTCGTCGAAAGAAAAGGAAAAGATTCGTAAATTAAAGAAAAAACTCAAAAAAGAAAAGAAACGAATCGATAGAGCTTCGAAAAAGAAATTAAAAGAGGAAAAAAAGAAGTTAAAGAAAAGGAAAAGTGGCAGCGAAAGTCGATATTCAATAGATAAAATAGGACCCTCGGCAGACATACCTCTCGGTAAATTGGCTGTTACAATACAATATAATTACCTATTTGATCTATACACATACATTCCCATATTTAAGATAAGGAACGAGCATAGGCTACTATATTTCATTGCAGGGTTCAGTGCACAGTTGGTAACTTGTTGGGTAGAAGCATACAAATTTGTTCATATTGTTACAGCTCTGATGGAGAAGTCCAAAGCCATGGCTCCAATGACCAAAGAAGAGTGGGAAAAGAGACAGAGTGTTGTTAGGAGAGTGCTTGATGAAGACACTGGAAGATACAGGTTATCCTATTATTCTTATTGTATCAATCAGAAATCAATATCTTTATTTCTTTAGGCTTACAAAATAAGCACTTAGACAAGTCAAATTTAATACTTTAGGTACATAGTTATCAAAATAATATAAGAAATAAAGTGATAATTGATGTGAACATCAATTCAACAAAAAACTGAGGCGAACTGAAGTTCGCCTCAGTTTTTTGTCCACTAGTGGAAGAGGCGAAATAGAAACCACTAGCATGTGTATAACTCATGTGTATAATACATGTTTGCCTTATAAATAATTACATACTATTGTCGATGTGGAACAGAGCGACATCTGGCAAAGCACTAACGTCATTGATGTAATCATTTATGGAGTAATATGCCTTCTTGATAAGATTTAGTTTTATGTACTGTTTAAATCTATGAATAGAAAGTTCAGTTGCTTCAGATGGAAGCTTATTATAGAAGCGCACACAATTACCCATAAAAGATTTCCCCAGTTATCGTAATCTAAATGAAGGGATGTGTAGTTTGTTTGTATCATATTTATAAGCATATTCTCATTATATTATTAACTACTTATAGGTGCCATGCCATGCACCTTTCAAATAATTAGCACTTTAAGCTAATGTGAAAACACATCATTCATTGAGTGAAAAAAATCATTCATGAAAGAATTCACTGAGGTTTCTGAATCACATATATTTTACATTTATTAACTTGATATATTATCATGTTAAGAAACAATAAATTATGAGTCCAGAATCATCAAAAACAGATCCAATCAATTATTCCATCTTTTGTGATCTTTCACAAATATTTTTAGTATATCAGTTATCATACAAACCTCTGTGGTTTACTTTGTGTTATTATTAGTATGATTTCTTTGCAATATTATACATGTATTAGTTAGTAAATAATTTTAAATTCAAAATAATAATTATTTATTTTCAGACAATAACATCTAGAAAAATTTGGAATATACGTACACAATCAATAAATCACAATAAAATAAAAAATTAAATCAATTATTATTTTAAATATTTTTTAAATAAAATAGACCTTTATTTATTTATTATTAAAAAGTACATCTATAATTACGGGGGCACCCAATGCTATAGCGTACATCTTATTTCATATTATTTAAAAAATTTATACATAAATTATTAACACTTTAATTATAGTTATACGTCTACATATTTTTCTACATAATGCAATCTAAAGCATCCAACACAAATTACAATTAACAAACACAACACAAAAATTAAAAAGAATTAAAATTATATTAAAAATTATTATTTTTTAAACATGTAGCCATAGGAGTAGTTTGATATTCTTACCATCTTTCAGTTCCCTCTTGGTTTCAGGTTAATAAAGGGAGATGGGGAGGTGCTGGAAGAGATAGTGTCTCGGGATAGGCACAAGGAAATCAACCGACAAGCGACGCAGGCGGATGGCGCCTTCTTTCAGTCACAAACTATAGATAAGAAATACTTTTAATTTAAAGACTTGTGAGTACTTAGCATTTGACTTATGTTACATATACTTTCGTGCACCTAAAAACAAGCTCTGCTTATCTTGAGGCTATAATCTAGCCTAAATCCATACAGCATCTATCTATCTGCTAGATGCTGCATGGATTATACAGCATTATTATTTAGTTTTAATACCCTGGTTGGTTATATTGACTGCAAAATCTACTAACTATAAATTCAATACCAAATAGCTGAATAATTTGGTGTCCATGGATAGAGTAGTGGTCTCACAAAAATATGCTACAAATGGCCACAGATAACAGTATGAACTATAAATAAGAAGACTAAAAAATTATTTATAATAATTTGATTCTAGTTTGAAACCCTTTGGTTGTTGTTTGCAAATATGTCCATTATTTTTATCTTAAAATAGGTTATTTTAAGAAATAAGTTTTAAGTTTTTTCTTCAATAAAGATTATTGTTTTCCCTGAACCTAAATTGTTTTATTGTTAGCGATGCATATTATTATTGTATGGGATTTCCTTATTTCCTTTTCCGCATGATAGAGGCTTCACCAAATACATTTGGTCAATCAGTCATCCCATCTAACCACAGGACGGACCACTATCCTATCATTAAATCAAATAAAAAAGCTATTTATTTCATAACAGTAAGTACCTAATTATTCAGATAACTAGCGACCTGGGGCCTTATTGTCTAAATCAACTGATAATCGAGATCGGTACATTTTTGACAATTGAAACCTAGCCAGGGAAATCGATTGTATGTATCGTACCGTACCCACGGTAATCTATTTGAATTTAACTGATAGGTAATCGATTTCTGTTAGACAATAAGGTAGCCAATCAACCTTCCTCTTGAATATCTAAAAAAACCACATCAAACGTAGTTCTAAAGATCTAAGCACACAGATACAGACAGCCAGCGGGAAGTGTAGTCGTCACTTGTTAATAAACTCATTACTCATTGGGCCTCTAATGAGCGGCTGGGCTTCCGTCCCACGCATGCCACCTAAAGTATCAGTACCTACCAACATCGTGGAAATGAGAAACACAATATAAACATACTTAGTTAAAAATATAGCATTGTATCGTCATCATCATCAACCTATATAGTCCACTGCTGAACATAGGCCGCCCCTAATGAGCATCATAGCCTCAGATCATATCGCCCTGTCTTCAGCTATCTCATATTATAGTGTTATGTATAATATTTGATATAAATAAAATATATTTGAGTGGCATACAAAATACAATAATGTAACATACAAATCCTTCTAAGCCGTGACATAAGAATAAGAACAGACTAGAAGGGAAACTTCGCTCCGAACGCGCTCAAGGTCACGATATTAGCCTACGCGATTCTGCACGTTAAACGTGCAGTAGGGCTGTCCCAGCCGGCGACGCCGCACGGGTATTTTAATATTTGTGTAGGTTAGGTACCTACCTCTATAATATGACGTCATGGTCAAGTTATTGTGGTGTGATCGGTTGTAACAATAAAAGATAATGCATATTATATGATAATACATACCCTATGTAAGTAATATTTTCTAAATATTATTGTGTTTTAGTAGGTTCCTATCTAACTAATTAGGTAGGTACCTAATCAAAGGAACGTGAACATCGTTCGTTGACCTTTTCTCACTCGCCTCGCCTCGCGACGAAGGCGCGGCGCGGCGGCGGCGGGGCGCGGCGGTACAATGCAGTAGCAACCCTGGCAAAACGCCTGGACGACAGAGGGGCGTAACGAGGTGAAGGGGGAAGTAGGTATATAAATGGCGGCGTTTGGGACTAGATCAAAGAAGAGTCCTTTCTACGTAGTTATTATTTATTCTTATGGCCGTGATGAGAATAAAAAGCTTCAAAAAATGTGGAACGCTTCACGATTTTGCGTGTCATCCTTGCGCAGGGGCCATGCTAATCTTCTCTGTATCGTTCCAATTTTAGTATATGTACTGCCGAAGCAAGTACAACAACATATCAACGATACTTACTTATAAGCTCAGTAACACAGAAAAGAGTGCTTGCGCGATTTAGGGCATTCTCGAATAACACAAAAAATATAAGGCATTTCGTAAATTTTTTGTGCTTTTATTGATTGTATATAATTTATTCATCAATATTTTAAATAAAATTTTTCATTTTGCACTTACATTGCGTTTATAATTGAAATTAATTATAAAAACTGCAATACTGCCACAGTAACGCCATCTATTGGTGAAACAATTAACTTTATTGTCCACTTGAATAGGAGACGGCTACGCGGCGCGGGGCGCTACGTTCCATGCTCCTCAGGAGGCCAAGGAAATTATACGTATACTATATACAGAAGGTAGAAAGCGCCCTTCGCCCTTTTAAAACGATATATCAATGGGCTCAAAGCACGTAGGTACGTTGTACATTTCTGTATGATGTTTTTTAGCAATGAAGGCAAGAAGTTTTCAATTTTTAGAATAAGTTTCAACCTATGAATTACTCTGAAAACAGGGCGCTATGGCGCTCATTAGGTTAGGCCTATGATGTCCAGCAGTGGACATGGATATAGGCATATGATGATGATGAATTTAGTACTAACATTTAGACTTCAATGGGTTCAATCCTGCTTCTAGGGCAGAGCATCTTCCTTTTTATCTTCAGACTAATAATTATTGTAATTCTTGTTCTCATTCTTTAAATCTATAACTACTAGCAGCGCCTCGCGGTTTCACCCGCGTAATTCCCGTTCTTGTAGGAATTTCGGGATAAAATATAGCCTATGTATTATACCAGACTATAATCTATCTCTGTGCCAAATTCATCATTCATCCATATCCGTTCAGTAGTTTTTGCGTGAAAGAGTAACAAACATCCGTCCATAAATACTTACAAACTTTCGCGTTTATAATATTAGTAGGAAGTAGGATGACAGTTTAAAAAGGTTTATTATTGTGTTGGCCTACCAGCAATTTGCCATAATAAAAAAATCAAACACCAAAATAAGTTCACAAGTATAATGATAATTACTTATTCCATTAAAATAAATTACTATGTTGTCTACTTATAATCTATAGTTCGTCTTTGGTAGCTGGCTGCTCAGTGGTTTCTTTGATGTCAGGTCCTAGATGCTCGGAGATGAGGCCAATGAGGCTGTCCAGAGGTTTACTGCCATGGTCCACATTCACTATCTTCTTATGTTTGTAGAGAATCAGCGTTGGAAGGCCGCTTATCTGAAATAATAAGAACTTTAGACTCCAAAAGTTTACAAGATGTAAAATAATAAAAAATAAAAATTGTTTTCACATTTAACACTACATAGTGTAAAACAAAGTCGCTTTCTCTGTCCCTATGTCCCTTTGTATCTTTAAAACTACGCAACGGTTTGTTGTTTGTTTGTTGTTTTTTCACCGTCAATTATTATAGATAAAGGGCCAAATTGGAAAACGTAGTGTAGGACGCCCTCCGGCCAGGTGGGATGACGATCTACGAAAGACTGCTGGCAGATGCTGGATGCGTCAAGTTGAAAACAGGGCGCTATGGCGCTCATTAGGGGAGGCCTATGTCCAGCAGTGGACTAATATGGGCTGATGATGAATGTACCTTACCTTCTCAGTCGCACAGATGTGTTTGGACTGCGCACAATCCACGTCCGCGATGAGCACGCGGCTCTCGTTCATGAACTTTTCGCCGAGAGCCGTCCACAGCGGGCTGAGCTGCATGCAGTGGGCGCACCTACAAATAAAAACAAATCATTGATCTATCTATAAATCTAAATGTTTAACCCATCACCCATCGGTCAAATCAGGTCATCAGAAAATGCGCACGAAAAAATATCATACGTCCCGCACCGCGCGCCTTTCAAAATTGCGGCACGCTTCAGAGAAATGCTCATAAAAAAATAACTAGACCCCCTATCTAATTTCTGTAAACGGTTTTAGCTTCCTAAATAATTTATCTTTATGTGTTTATTACTTTTGTAAGCTTATGTTTACTAAAAATAACACAAAAACATAATAAATGCGCGACTTTTTCAGAACCATATTTTGGCAACAAAACAAATCATATTTACATGGAAATATAAAAGAATAGCAAACCCTACAAATAAAAACAAATCATAAATCTATATGTTTAAAAGAGAAAACTGCGTGACTCATCATGTTACTACCTATACAAGAGCTACGAAGCTGAAATTTTGTATGGAGGTTCCTTTTAGGACGACGCGACGTAGGTTCTGTAGGTAGGATATACGTAGGTACTCGCAAGGAACGGATTTTTGGAAATTGGTAGATATTCTAAGTTATTTTAATAGGGGTCAATGGTGAATTTCTAAGTCAACGCCAATAAAATCGAAAGCGGATCAGTAATACTAGTTAGTAGTTATTCAGTAACATTATAAACGCGAAAGTTTGTATGGATGGATGTTTGTTCCTCTTTCACGTTAAAACTACTGAACGGATCGTGCTGAACGAATTTTGAATAGACATATTTCTAGCCCTGGAATAACATATAGGTAGGCTTCTTTTATACCATAAATCAGTCAGTTCCCTTAGGATAGAAACAGCCTTTGAAACGTTTTATATTTCATAGAAAGAACGGGTGCGAAGCACATACATAAAAATACCTAGAAATATCTGCAGATCCTGTCTTTGTCCCGAGGCGAGAATCGAAATCTAGCCCGCCGCGTCACATCGATCGTCAATCACTACATAGTATAAAATAAAGTAGCTTTCTGTCCTTATGTCCCTAGGTCCCTTTGAATGCTTAAATCTTTAAAACTACGCAACGGATTTTGATGCGGTTTTTTTAATAGATAAAGTGATTCAAGAGGTAGATTTATACGTATAATAAATCCGTGCGAAGCCGGGGCGGGTACGAGCGTACTAGCGAGTAATAAATAAAATTACAAAGAAACAAGCAAGGTGAATCAGACTCGATACTTTTTTAGAAACCTTAGTAAAATATTGATTTAATCACACATAAGTAGTTGTTGTGAGTTGTTATTACACTCGAAGATAAGGGAAACCATATTAAGTCTAATTTAATTACCTATTATGACGCAACAAGGACGGTTATTGCGTGCATTGTATAAAAACTATAAGTATAAGTACCTACTAGATACTTATTATAGGTTTGCTTGGGTATTTGAAAACAACACCCTTTGCTTAGACTTTGGAATATGTTTTTAGGAGGGCTACAGATCTTAAATGATGTCGTGTAAATCGACAAAACGTGCGAAATCTAGTGAGTTATTTGTACATTTGCCACAAGAGTATAAAATATCCATGAACCATGAAATATATCCGATGATATCAGATTCAGGAAGTCTTACCAAGGAGCAAAGAAATTGACGAACACGAGTTCCTTCTCCAGAAAGGTCTCGAAGGTTTCCTCCGAGATCCTGGCGACCGGCAGCGCCTTCTTCTTCTTCATGAACTTGTCAGGGTCGTGGTTCTCAGCCAGCAGCATCCGAGTCACGTAGTTGTTGAAGTCGCTGAGGGTTGACTCTGCGTTGGCCATACCCATCTAAGACATTTTTTTTTTTTATTTGTGTACTTTTTTATTTAGTTTTTTATTAACAACGAAAATTACAAGCAAGGAATAGAAAAATTACAACTAGTATTTACAATTGAAACCATTGAGCTAACTGCAGACGGTTGCAAACAGTCTAAAGGTAGCTCAATTAATCCATGTCAATACCAGTCGGAAGCGTCCCCAAGACACTGGCTGCATTACCACGCTGTATGGCAATGCTGATGCGCTGAGCCAGATACTCACCAGCTCTCGGGTCACGCGTCGCATCGACCAGACGCTCCGATATTTTTTTAATAACCCGGAGAGCCTCGGTACCCCACGGACCTAGGGTCTCGAATCCAAGGGGAGCAAATGCGTAGGTTCTGTCGAGACCTGCATAGGTATTTAGATATATTTTATTTAGATATATATTTTTTGTAGAGTGTATCTCCGTTCGTGATGTAATTTTTTACGGGTTCTAACGGAAGACCAGCGCTGGCTAGGTCTCCTACGAGACCTCAGCCAGCATTATGCTGAGTTAGGACCCTTTTATAACAACTATTTATGTTTCTTAAATGTGTGTCATGATCAATGTTTGTATTGTTGTTATAAATAAATGTACTTCTATTCTATTCTACATACCCAATCTTTTAATATACTTTTTAATCATTGTTGCACGCATCAGCATTGTCATAAAACGTGGTAATGCAGCCAGTGTCTTGGGGACGCTTCCGACTGGTATTGACATGGATCAATTGAGCTACCTTTAGACTGTTTGCAACCGTCTGCAGTTAGCTCAAAGGTTTCAATTGTATATCCTAATTGTAATTTTTTCTATTCCTTGATTCTAATTTTCGTTGCTAATTAAATTTACTTTTTAATAAATAAATAATGCTCGACAATCGACACAGAATCATCTAGCCTCAAGTTAAGCAGAGCTTGTGTTATGAGTACTAGATGACTGATATACCAATAGATACTATAATTATTATGTATAATAGATGTCTGGGACTCGTCAGTCACTTGACGTGGTAGCGCGTTCCCGTACTGAGGGAAGGTAGCGGATTCGAGTCCCGTCGAAGTGGATTTTTTTTTCGG
Source organism: Eupithecia centaureata (assembly GCA_944547425.1). Classification (NCBI taxonomy): domain Eukaryota; kingdom Metazoa; phylum Arthropoda; class Insecta; order Lepidoptera; family Geometridae; genus Eupithecia; species Eupithecia centaureata. Next base: position 2,393,999 of record OX155680.1, on the reverse strand, counting down.
ACATCATTTTAATTTATTAGTAATTTCACATCGTGTTTAGCTGGGGTATATTTTTTTGTAATTATGTGATTTTTTTATTATTTATTAGCTATTGTGAGTTGGTTAGAATAAAAGAGTTTATACAATACTAGCGACCCGCCCCGGCTTCGCACGGTTTTATTATACGTATAAACCTTCCTCTTGAATCACTCTATCTATTAAAAAAACCTGCATCAAAATCCGTTGCATAGTCTTAAAGATTTAAGCGTTCAAAGGGACACAATGACATAGGGACAGAGAAAGCGACTTTATTTTATACTATGTAGTGATACTGAAATCTGGAGTCTATTCAATACTAACAACCTAACAAGGTAAAGGTTTCTTGTTCGCTTCTTTACTTTACCTTTAAGAGTTTGAAGTGAACAAAAATCAAAGTGAGCACTTATTATTTCATGATTTTAATTATTTAGGTATAATAATGTATTTTATGACGTGTCCAAGAGTCCTGTAAGGTCTAAACGAGTCTATAGGAAATAAAGCATGACTTTGACACAAAGACGCGGGAACAACATTTACGATAATCTACAACCCTTAATTATGGTGTGTTTTCGGAGGGAAATTACTAGTGACTGAAGTGAACTCAGCATTGCCAATAAAAAATCTAAATTAGCGAAACGCTTTTGCACCGCGTACTAATAAGCTAAGCTGTCACACTACAGTTTCAAGTATTGAAGGTAAAACTTACAATCCGGCCATTAGCGATCCACATGAGGTGCGGGAACTGCTTGATGTCAAAGGTTTTGCAAGTCAGCTCACTTTCCAGGCAGTTGAGTTTCCCCACCTGGATGTAGGGGTTATGGGTGTACTGCACGGCCAGCTCTGCCCATGTCGGGGACAGTTTCTACAAACAAAATATTTTGATACATAACTAGCAGCGGCTCGCGGTTTCACCCGCGTTATTCTCGTTCCCGTGGGAATTCCGGAGTAAAATAGTCTATGTGTTATTCCAGACTATAATCTATCTCTGTGCAAAATTTCATCTACATCCGTTCAGTAGTTTTTGCGTGAAAGAGTAACAAACATCCATCCATCCATACTTACAAACTTTCGCGTTTATAATATTAAGTAGGATGAATATTGGACAATCCACACACAGCATCATCTAGCCCCAAGCTATGCAGAGCTTGTGTTAGAAATCAGAATTAAATTCATTTGAGATGCTGCAAGACTATCAGCACTGATTTTGAAACTGAGATGTAGCCGTCATACATTACATTCCTATATATAGAAATCATAAACAAATTGAATCTTCGATTGAATTTTTTGTCCTCTAAATTTTTGTGTCTAATACAATTGATATCTATATAATTGACGTTAAAACACCCAGAATAAAAATTTACAGATCATGCAAACTTCCAAGGCGGGAATCGAACCCACAACTCTGCGTCACAGACGAATCTTCACCCGCTGAGCCACAGAGGACTTTTCATTTTATCAATTCTTATGGTCTTTGGATTTATCAGAAGTGTAACAACTAAATAACTAATGATTACCTGAGAAGCTCTACACCATGGAGTGTAGAACATGATAAAATGCTGTCCTTTGGACACAAACTTCTCTATGTTGTGGTCGTTCAGGTAGGCCATCCCCGAGTGGATCCTCACCTGGTCTGATTGTTTTGACTGAAAAAAACTACTCCTATACATACAACTTAATAACATTCTTTAATTTAATTTTGAGGTAAAGACAGTTCTTTTGAATGTAGTTAATCTTTGACACATCTGGCCCTTTTTTAAACTTTGCTAATAGATGAATTTAACCTTTAATGCTAATAAACTGTTTTATCAAACATCACTAAGCAAATCCAGGAGCACAGGCTTAATTAAGATAGTATGCCACAGGTGGCATAGAATAATATTTGTAACATTTTAATTTTTAACCTCAATTTCAGCCATTTACAGCTACATTAACCTTAAGTGCTATAAGCTGTTTTTCCAAGAATTACTAAAGCCAGGGGCAGAGGCTTTACCAAGAATTTTAGATAGTATGCCACAGGTGACATAGAACAATATCACTACATAGTATAAAACAAAGTCGCTTTTTCTGTCCCTATGTCCCTATATCCTTATGTCCCTTTGACTGCATAAATCTTTAAAACTATGCAACGGATTTTGATGCGGTTTTTTTTAATAGACAGAGTGATTCAAGAGGAAGGTTTATATGTATAATAAAACCGTGCGAAGCCGGGCCGGGTCGCTAGTTTGTAATGTTTTAATTATTTTGCACAATTTCAATCAGCTGTGGACTGATATAGGCTGATGATGATGATGCTCAATTTCAGCCATATACAGCTGGTTTAACTTTAAGTGTGTGTGTGTTTAACTGTTTTTTCAAGCATAACTAAACCCAGGGGAAGAGGCTATACCAAGAATTTAAGATAGTTTGCCACAGGTGGCATAAAATAATATTTGTATATTATCTTAAGCTCAATTTCAGCCATAAATACACTTCAGTTCATTTAGAGTGGGAGTAGGTACTTACATCAGACCTAATAGTGAAGATTTCACTCAGGAACATGGTAAGGGAAGGCAGATCTCTGGTGCCCTTGTACTCCAAAGGAGTGAATGAGTTCTTGTGGAAATACAGCAGTGTGGGATAACCTGACAATTTTACAATAGATAAGGTACAATATTTGATCTTTTGATCTATTTATTTTAATAATAATTATTTGATGATGATGAAAGTTAATAGTGTTACTATTAACTTTCATCATCATCAACCTCTACTGGACATAGGCCTCCCCCACAGTATGTTTACATTACAGACAGCCATTTTATTTATATATTTACAAATTACAATATTGAAAGCTTTATTGTGGTTCTAATAATCAGAATTATGGTTATTCTAGCTGCTCCCAACTGCTTCATATATATGAAAATATGCAAGCCTATGTTCCATTCAGCCCATTTCATTCATTAGTTTTGATGTGAAGAGGTAACTAACATCCATCCATCCAATTAATCTTTTGCATTTATAATATTTATAAGTTTGTATGTTGACATTTCATGTATTCTACAATGAGGTTCTAAGTCCAGCCAGAGTCAGTTTTAAATCATATGATAAATAACATCTTGGCTTTCAGCAAAAACTAGAAAAAATCACAAGCATGAAACACTTACACATGCAGAATTATTTCAGTAAGTATACTCGCTAGTTCTGATTAATGTGTGCAGATCCCAATTTATTGTACATGTCCCCTTGCTAGCCAACCCTTGAGGTACAATAGGTAATTTGGTGACTGGCAGCAGAATTATACTCAATTATACTTTACCTACCTGTGATATCAACCTCATGGCAAACCTGAAAATGCCTGGTGCAATCCACCTGAGCTATGGCAAATTTGGAGTCTCTTGTGTTCACTAGCTCAGCAAGCTCTGACCAAATTGGCTCAAATTCTGTGCAGTGCCGGCACCTGAATTAATAGAAATTAGCTCGAGTAGATTCGTAATAACATGTTTATCCATCCCTAATATTCCAAGACATGATTTAAAGCAAGTTGGACAGGTACAGGTTTACTATCTAGCAGGGTTGGCATGATTAAATCATTTTGATTTAAATCATGATTTAAATCACGATTTAAATCAAATGATTTTTTCAATAAAAATCAATGATTTAATCAAAAATGTTTAATTTCACTTTCTTTCACAGAAATCAACATAAAAAAACATATTGAGAAATTATAATTAAGTTAAAGGCTAGAGTCGTTTAAATCTGACAAATCAATATCATTAAACTGAAGGAATGAATGCTTGTTAGAACGAAAGTAAGACCGTAAGCAAGTGAAATGTACAAAACACTGCGCCGGGATTTCCCTTTTGCTGGACTTGGCTTCACTGTCAGACAAAAGGGAAATCCCCGCGATGTGTCCGCGCAATCCCTTGAGGGCGCCTTCCGTTTTGCGCAGAAACATAGTTAAATTCAATAATTAAATGAAAAAATCAAAAAAATCGTGATTAATTAAGATTTTTTCAAAAAATCGTGCTTTATTCGATTTTTTCAAAAAATCATGATTTTTTCCAACCCTGCTATCTAGTAGAAAAGCGATTCGGGTAACTATAGAAGGTGTCTATTGTTTATATTTGAATTTTCTCTTACCAGGGAGCATAAAACATGACGAAACTTCCATCCATTCCTTCTATCTGGTGCTTGAAATTACCGGAATTATATTCGTAAATCGATCCATCTTCTGGGGCAACGAAACTAAGTATCATGAGAAAATAAAATCCTGCTAGTTTTTTACTCATTTTGACTAGGAAATTTTTGTATGTACGGTCATTTATATTTTTATTCTTTTAAACTGTAATCAAGCTTTATGAGAGGTGTATTCACTAATCAAACTATTCCATATTTATTACTTTATTCGTATGTACAAAAAACTTTGAGATCAGAAATCGGTCGGAGACAGACAGGCAGAAAACCAAGGTTCAACTTCTTGTAGAACGGCTCTGTATGCACTTCTGCAGTCCAATAAACGCATTTCTACCAATGATCTTCTTGTATGACATGTAACAAAAAACATCGTGCTTTTTATTTAAAGTGCACTTGAAACACATTCATCGGCGTACAAAAATTATTTTAAACTATAATATATAGTATTAATATAGTCTTATTTTTCAGGGGGAGCCCGGGCCTCCTAGAACGTAAACATGGTGGGCAAAATGTGTGGAACAAAAAGCCAACTAAAATTCCTCCGAATTCGTTTTTGTAATAAGTTACGTAGGTACAGCTTGGCAAAAAAGTCTTGAAACGGAACTAATTTTTTTGTTTAATGGCAACATTCTTAAAACAATGACGTTTGATGTAAAATTGTAAACAAAGATTACGAATTTTCGGATTTTTTACTTGGATCGGTCAAGCGGTGGTGTTACAGTGACGAAAAGTGTAAAATAATGAATAAAACAGTTAGAAGTGCTGCCAGGGAGGTTATTTATAAGGCATACAGGCGATGTCTGGCAGAATTTGAGGCCAGAACTATTCTTTCAGATCTCAACAATGTTTTTCAGTTTGTTTTGTAATTTTAAGTTGAATCAAAGGTAACTTGATGGTCCTAAAGCAGGATTAAATTAAAGTTCCACGGAACAAGTGAAATATTCAACAATAAACATCGGGCAGTTAGGTTATGTTTACGTTTGTTCTGCGTACTCTGCTATAGCGCGGGCATAGAATTTGATACTTGAGCTAGACTAGCTAATATGTAAATCTATTTCTACATAATTTAAATGTTGTGTTATTTCTTTGTAATAAAGTTATTATAGCGTTTGTATTTTAAATGGTCTAGAAATTAGGTGCCTAAATAATAAACTGAAAAAGGTAAGATAAAGGTATCATAAAAAGTTTCTTCTTTATAGGAAGCAGCTGAGCGTGCTAAAACGGAACGGTTCCAAGCTATTACGGAGGAGGATTGGAAGAATTCGTGCCAGCACGTAATAAAAATAGAAAAGGAATACTGTGAGAGAGAACTTACAATGTATTAATAACAATGTATTAAATTTTAATTTACTTTATATTTTTTTCTTTATATACTTACATAACTAGAACCTTGCTCAATTAAACAATATTTACTGATACTAGTATACTATGTGTGGATATATGTACGTATAACAGAAATATACACCTAAGTATCAAGACTAGCTTGGTGCGCTATAGGTGTTGCCATAAGGACCTACAGTGGCGCCCCCATTATTTTCTACTCTTTTTTGCCAAGCTATAGGTAGTCTATAAGCTGTAAGTTGAAAACACACTGAAGCCGGAGGCGGAGCGGAGGCGAAGGCGTGCTAGTTGTATTGTATTGAATCTTAAGAAAGCCTACACACACACCGCAGGCGGTGGCAGCGCGGTGCCATAGGAAAGACCGCCACGCGCCTTCGCCTCCGCTTCCGCCTCCGGCTTCTGTGTGGTTTCAACTTTAGTACCTAGGTACTCTGACTGAAGCTATTAGGCCTAAATTTAAAATATCCATAATTTCTTCACCCTGGGATGGACACCCACCACGCACGGCGCAGGCGGCCCCTAGCGATGTATAGAGGGGTTCCCTGCCTGTCCCTCTATACACGCCCATGATGAACAATGCTTGATATCCCAGTTTTAAAATCAGGCGATAAACATTATGTACATCCAAATCTTACTTAAATATGTACGAAAATGTTTGAAAAATTGTTTACGAAACTAGTGTTTCGGTGTTTCTCAGTTATTATGAGACCACAGATCAGTTGAGAAATTCAAATTCAATGTGCTTCAGACCTTAGGTACAGGACACTTGGACACGTCTTTTATCAGCATGGTTTTCTAAGCAAACGTTCCATGGAGATCTTTGGGAATTCACCCATGTATTAGGTAGGTAATACCTACCTAGAGAAATAAAGAAAGAAAAATTATTTATTTGGCCTTTTACACATAGATCGACGACCGATGTGGCGCGGGGTGGGCGAAGGTCCGCCTGCAACGAAAGAGGTTGCGGGTTCGATTTCCGCCTCGGAATAAATTTGTGTACGATCTACAGAAATTTGTTCCGTTGGTCTGGGTTTTTTCTATGTCTAATAAAAAATATGTATCTATCTATGTAATGTATTGTATTAAGTATATTAGTCATCTAGTACCCATAATACAAGCTCTGCTTAGCTTGGGGCTAGCTAGATGATGCTCTGTGTGGACTGTCCGCAATTATTATTAGATATATTAGATACGAGCGACCCGCCCCGGCTTCGCACGGTTTTATAATACCATCCTCTTGAATCACTATCCAATAAAAAAAATCCGTTACGTAGTTTTAAAAGGGACATAGATAGGGATAAAGGGACAGAGAAAGAGACTTTGTTTTATACTATGTAGTGATAACTACACTTCGCCTAACAAAATAAAATAAAAATGAATAATATATACCTACACCATTAATTCAATGATGGGTCCGTTCACTAAAGTAGGAGGTTGCAGGTTTGATTTCCTGCTCGGGACAAATATTTGTACTTTCTGCAGAAATTTTAGTGAGGGTGTTCACTGTAATAAAAATATACATATAGAATGAAAGTATTTATATACCCATATACTATGCTTAGCTTGGGACTAGATGATACTGTGCCTGATAAGTTATTCAGAATTATATTTTATAGCTAGGTGACAAATCATTAAAAATTACACCAAATTTAATTTCACAAGGTATATTTATTTTTTACTCATGTCCTGAACATATTACATTCCTCCTCTTAATCTAAGCACAAGATGCAGTGTAGACTCTTTTTGAATATTGTAGTCAGACAGTGTGCGTCCATCTTCAAGCTGCTTGCCGGCGAATATCAGTCGTTGCTGGTCTGGGGGGATGCCTTCCTTATCTTGGATTTTTGCCTTGACATTCTCAATGGTATCAGAAGCCTCAACCTCCAAGGTTATCGTCTTGCCAGTCAAAGTTTTAACGAAAATTTGCATACCACCTCGCAGACGTAGGACTAAGTGAAGGGTAGATTCCTTTTGAATGTTGTAGTCAGATAGCGTGCGACCATCTTCAAGCTGTTTGCCGGCGAAAATAAGTCTTTGCTGATCTGGGGGGATGCCTTCCTTATCTTGGATTTTTGCCTTGACATTCTCAATGGTATCAGAAGCCTCAACCTCCAAGGTTATCGTCTTGCCAGTCAAAGTTTTAACGAAAATTTGCATACCACCTCGCAGACGTAGGACTAAGTGAAGGGTAGATTCCTTTTGAATGTTGTAGTCAGATAGCGTGCGACCATCTTCAAGCTGTTTGCCGGCGAAAATAAGTCTCTGCTGATCTGGGGGGATGCCTTCCTTATCTTGAATTTTTGCTTTGACATTTTCAATGGTATCAGAAGCCTCAACCTCCAAGGTTATTGTCTTGCCGGTCAAAGTTTTGACGAAGATCTGCATTCCACCTCGCAAACGCAGGACTAAGTGAAGGGTGGATTCTTTTTGAATGTTGTAGTCCGATAATGTGCGTCCGTCTTCGAGCTGCTTGCCGGCGAAGATAAGCCTCTGCTGATCTGGGGGGATGCCTTCCTTGTCCTGAATTTTAGCTTTGACATTCTCAATGGTATCAGAAGCCTCAACCTCCAAGGTTATCGTCTTGCCAGTCAAAGTTTTGACGAAGATCTGCATACCACCTCGCAGACGTAGGACTAAGTGAAGGGTAGATTCCTTTTGAATGTTGTAGTCAGATAGCGTGCGACCATCTTCTAGCTGTTTGCCGGCGAAGATCAATCTCTGCTGGTCTGGGGGGATACCTTCCTTGTCCTGTATTTTGGCTTTGACATTTTCAATAGTATCAGATGCTTCAACCTCAAGTGTGATGGTTTTACCAGTTAGCGTTTTGACGAAGATTTGCATACCACCTCGCAAACGTAGTACCAAGTGAAGGGTGGATTCTTTTTGAATGTTGTAGTCGGATAATGTGCGTCCGTCTTCCAGCTGTTTGCCGGCGAAGATAAGTCTCTGCTGATCTGGGGGGATGCCTTCCTTATCTTGGATTTTTGCCTTAACATTCTCAATGGTATCAGAAGCCTCAACCTCCAAGGTTATTGTCTTCCCGGTCAAAGTTTTGACGAAGATCTGCATACCACCTCGCAGACGCAGGACTAAGTGAAGGGTGGATTCTTTTTGGATGTTGTAGTCAGATAATGTGCGGCCATCTTCGAGCTGCTTGCCAGCGAAGATTAGTCGCTGCTGATCAGGAGGGATACCTTCCTTGTCCTGTATTTTGGCTTTGACATTTTCAATAGTATCAGATGCTTCAACCTCAAGCGTGATGGTTTTACCAGTTAGCGTTTTGACGAAGATTTGCATACCACCTCGCAAACGTAGTACCAAGTGAAGAGTGGATTCTTTTTGAATGTTGTAGTCGGATAATGTGCGCCCGTCTTCCAGCTGCTTTCCGGCGAAGATCAGTCGCTGCTGATCAGGGGGGATACCTTCCTTGTCCTGGATTTTAGCTTTGACATTCTCAATGGTATCAGAAGCCTCAACCTCCAAGGTTATTGTCTTGCCGGTTAAAGTTTTGACGAAGATTTGCATACCACCTCGAAGACGCAGTACCAAGTGAAGGGTGGATTCCTTTTGGATGTTGTAGTCTGATAATGTGCGGCCATCTTCAAGCTGCTTGCCAGCGAAGATCAGTCGCTGCTGGTCTGGGGGGATACCTTCCTTGTCCTGTATTTTGGCTTTGACGTTTTCAATTGTATCAGATGCTTCAACCTCAAGTGTGATGGTTTTACCAGTTAGTGTTTTGACGAAGATTTGCATACCACCTCGCAGACGCAGTACCAAGTGAAGGGTGGATTCTTTTTGAATGTTGTAGTCTGATAATGTGCGCCCGTCTTCCAGCTGCTTTCCGGCGAAGATTAGACGCTGCTGATCAGGGGGGATACCTTCCTTGTCCTGTATTTTGGCTTTGACGTTTTCAATTGTATCAGATGCTTCAACCTCCAGTGTAATGGTTTTACCAGTTAGAGTTTTGACGAAGATTTGCATACCACCTCGCAGACGCAGTACCAAGTGAAGGGTGGATTCTTTTTGAATGTTGTAGTCTGATAATGTGCGGCCATCTTCGAGCTGCTTGCCAGCAAAGATCAGTCGCTGCTGATCTGGGGGAATACCTTCTTTATCCTGAATTTTTGCTTTGACGTTTTCAATTGTATCGGATGCTTCAACTTCCAATGTTATAGTTTTACCAGTCAGTGTTTTGACGAAGATTTGCATACCACCTCGCAGACGCAGGACTAAGTGAAGTGTAGATTCCTTCTGGATGTTGTAGTCAGATAGTGTGCGACCATCTTCAAGTTGCTTGCCTGCAAAGATCAGTCTCTGCTGGTCTGGGGGGATACCTTCCTTGTCCTGGATTTTGGCCTTGACATTCTCAATAGTGTCAGAAGCTTCAACTTCTAGTGTGATTGTCTTTCCTGTCAGTGTTTTGACGAAAATCTGCATACCACCTCGCAGACGAAGTACCAGATGAAGTGTAGACTCTTTTTGGATGTTATAGTCTGACAGTGTGCGTCCATCTTCAAGTTGCTTTCCAGCGAAGATAAGACGTTGCTGATCCGGGGGAATGCCTTCTTTGTCTTGAATTTTAGCCTTCACATTTTCGATGGTATCGGCAGGCTCCACCTCCAAAGTGATGGTCTTGCCAGTCAGTGTCTTCACAAAGATCTGCATATTGATCTGTAACAATAGATAATCAGATATTATTCATTTAGATCATTATTAAAACATTTTGGGTAGTACTTCTTTACCAGGGCCTCAACATTATAGGTAGGTAGGTATATTAACGCAGAACAAAGAAATGTTGACAACGCATGCGCGACATGCCAACGCCCTACTGATGCGATCAATGGGTAGGTACGTACGTACCATACCTACAAACTCCATACAATCGGATTTGTACCTATGCTCAAAGTATGGTGTGGTACGGGGTGGCACTGTTGTAATGTATGTAATTATACTACTATTTAGGTACGTATACCTCTAAAATGTTAAGGTTCTTACCTAAAAATCCTTTGTCTCGCGTCTTTGAACGAGTGACCGCCAAAAATTCGGGCACATTTTTACGAAACTATAAAAAAAACACGTAAAAAAAAACACGTAAAAAGAGCGCTGGAAGAAAGTGGAAGGGGTATGTTCGCGCATGGGTACACTCGCGTACGATAGTACTATGCCAATTTGCTGTGCCTATTTTTAACTAATATTTCACTCGCGGCTTGGTGTTGGTTATTAGAAAATAATATTAGACAAAATTAAAAACAAGTTCGATTCAGTTTAGAATGTTTAAACTAATTACAAAAAAATAGTGTAATGTAGCAACTCCATCCATTAAGTCGTCTTGGGTGACGTGAAAACCAGATGAGGACGCGGGATTGATACTGGAGGTGGCTATTTCATCATCGTCGCTCTCGTCACTTGAGCTTTCATCATTATTTGAGTCAGAATCATCATCCCTTACACGAATAATAAATGTTTCTGTAATCATATCTACCAAATGATCGCTTTTACAGTAATCGGTCTCTACCTCTATTTCCTTTACCTTTGTGCATAATTTCCAAAAACCATTTAAATGTAAAACCATTTCATAAACTTTTGTGCGCGATGGTATTTTGACAAGAAACGTGACGTGTGACAGCAAATGTCAACGGACGAACCAATAGCGCACCGGCAAGCATGCGGCGCATGACCCTTCCACCCCGCGCCCCACCGCCTACCTCCAAATAGACCCATAAATCGCCTTCTGCGCAGCTTTACCGCCAGCGTTCTTCTTACATGACGCGAACTATACCTACATTTAATTACTTATCAAATAATTTAGGGTAACTAGGTGTACGTACAAGACTATCACCTACTTATTATACTTAAAAAAAATAATGTTACGTAGGAGGACTAAGATACGAAGGAAGTTTCATTTGGATGATACACTAAAATTCACTAAATAATAGGGAACCCCATTTTTGTTACATTTAGGTAAGTTGGTAATTATTACCAATAATCTACAAGCGCTACTACTTTATCTCAGGCTACCAAACAACAGTAACTTATTATCGACTTTTCCAGAATCGGGGCAATTTCATCACAAAGTGAATCATTGTACCTAGGCAACGAAATTATCTTATCTTATGGTGTCATCATCATGAAATTACTCACAGGACCACGTACCACCTAGGTTTCGTCCAATAAGCGAAGAAATCTTATAGTCGAAATGTCGAAATTATATTATGAAATTATATTATATTATGTAGTATAAAAATATACAGCACAAAATGGCGGTTTTCACCAAGTTCACCAATCTATTGCGCCGTACAATTTTGTGGGTTGAAATGGTTTTTATTCACATTCTCTTATTTCTATGATTAAAGATACTGTCAACAATGCACTTACCGTATTTTTACACTAGAATTTTTCTTGGTAAAATTACAAAATTACAACAATGGAATGATAAACTCAAACGAACAACTCTAAAAAGTCACGCACTTGTTCCTTTTTCAATAACTCGTTTTGAAATGCACTCTCAAAATGGCCGCGAACTCTTTTTATAGAATCTGTGTCGTGGTAAAATCAATGACTCCCGAACATAGCCGACAAAAGCCGATGGAATAACTTTTCCTCTTCTGCAACATAGAAAATGAAAGGGACGGCATGATTTTTTTCTAGAATGCGTGGTCGTTGTTGTGCCGTGGGTGACGCACTCTGTCTGGCTGATTTGTACCTATCATGCGCAATAACAACAACAAAATTTCGCAGAATCATGCTAATCAATAAACGGAAGGAGAAAATGAGGTCGTAAAGTCCGATGTTCTAGGTACCTACTCCATTTTCTAATGGACTCATGCATGACGGTCCATTTGCTATTTTTGACTTAGGTATATTCTACTGACTGCCTTATTCCTCTATGCTACTGACCTAAATAGCTACAGAAGTCTTAGGTTCTTCTAAAGCTTGTTTCTCTCCAATGATTTCAGTCTTGTTTATTAAGATTTTGGTTCTTGTAGTACCCCAAGTACCCATGTACTTTACAAAGTACCTAAGTAGGCAGGTAGTCTGACTGAGGTAGGTGGTAGGCAGTAGGCACACAGGTAGGCATAGGTAGGTAGGAAACTAGGACATACTCAGGCAGGTACCTACCTACCTATAAGCTCACATAATAGTAGTACCTCTCTCTCTACCATGATGGTAAATATCCTTCTAGGACCTAGATAGATTCTAGATTCTAGGACCTTAATAGGTAGATCTAGATGTAGGTAGTATATAGGTACCTACAATGGATGGGTAGCTTCTACCAAATAACCCTAGTGAGTAGGTAGGTGCTAGGTAGTTATGTACCTATATTTAACCAGATTCTTTGACCTGTTGTGAAACCACACAACAATTATCTTCCTCGGAGGATGTGGTTTTACATTTTACATTTTACATTTTCGTGCGCTGGGTCAGTCAGTCAGTCAGTACGCTAGTCTGATCTGAGGTCAGTAGGTACTCAGTAGGTACACTCAGTACTCAGTCAGTTCATTCAAGGAAGAAAAAAACACTCCAGCTAACACGATATGCTAGGCTGGGCCTAGGCTAATAATATAATCGAACCAAACCATATATAACGGAGTGGTTTTATTCTCATTGATTGATTTGATATGAACAAAACAACTCCCACCCACTACCCAGAAAAACAAAAGGCGGAAATAGATTTTATTTTGTTTATGACTAGTAGTGACATCTAGCGACTTTTATTATTAAAATGAAAGATGTGAGTAGATAGGAATCGTAGATGCCTATGAAAAAGACTTTTCGTCAATAGATGCCACTAATAACTTGTTCGGATATTTTCTGATTTTCAGAGAAAATGAAAAATAGAAAACAACAAATATTTTGTAATCTAGAAAAACCTTAAAAAATACAAAAAGTAAATATAAATAATAATGTTACTGCCTCTTCAATTCTCCTTTTTATTTACTTGAAAGTGACTTAAAAAATTCAAGCTAAAGAATGTGTGAATTACCTTTTTTATCTCTGGGAGTTGGAAATTCTTCAAAATGGTCGCTTTGTATGGTTTGCCAACTTGCATGTCTGTTTTTCAGAGTTCTTTGTTTTCGTAATTCTTTTGCTATTTGGTGTACAAAATCTGAAGCCCATTTTACTTAGCTCCGATACTTTATGAAATATCTCTTCTTATTGTGTGATTAAATTTTATATTGTGCAAAAAAGATGTCATCGGTAATGTGAGAGCTACCTGATAGTAATTTTATTTTACGGGATTGCAAAGATTTTTGCACTAAGCTGGATGCTAAAGAAGTGAAAAAACATTTGGTAAACACACTTATTGTATTTTATGATGCTTAGATTTATTCAGCTACAAATAAACACGAAATAAAGCTGACTCTAATTTTGGCATTCCACAGCACGTCATGATTGATTCGCGTTGAACATTCCTGTAGCTCTACTCTGTTACTGAACTTCCAGTGTTTTTTTCGATGGTTGTAGATTAATAGCATATCTAAAGGAACTTACTCTAGGAAATACGATCGTGCTTTATTTTTTTTTGGTAATTTTTGACAATATTTCCTTCAGTTCTATGACCGGACTTATTATAATAATATGATGTGTTTGGTTTAGTTATCTCCCAATAAGATTTGTTTTGAAAGCCATAGCTAAATTAGGCAAAAATAAGTAAATCAGTGGTCGGTATTCCACTTACAATTATGCATTTAATCTGTAATTGATTTTCTGTTTGTTTTCAGGATCAAAAAGAACAATACCATCTAAAGTAAGATAGCATTGATGGCAACCCCTGGGCAGTAAGTTAGAGAAGTCGCTTTGCCTGGGTTTGTGTGGAGTTGTGAACTGTGCAAATAATTGGATGAGGATTGTCAGTGGACAGTGAGGATTGTTATGTGCATGCGGCACAGTGGAGTCCTGTGATGGGAGGCGTGGGCTGAGCGGTGCGGCGTTGGGGCGCGGGCGCGGGCGCCATGAACCCGCCGGCGCCCGGCAAGACGGCCACGCGCTCCGGCTACCACCAGAAGGCGCTCGCTGAGATCAGAAACTCCCTACTTCCTTTCGCAAACATTGGAAACTCTGAGCCACCGGGATCATCGGCTGCTAGCACAGTCAGTTCAGGAGTTAGCTCAGGATTCAGTACCTCTTCTGTGAATGGTCTTGATAAGGATCTAAATGTGCTACCACAATCTTTGAACCAGCTTATTGTTTTAGGATTTGATGAGGTAAGTTTCATCAATAAACCTCAAAATCAGTAGTTTATTTTGATGCTTGGAATGGTATGGAACTGCTTGCACTTTCACATTTAAGAATAAGAATGTTTATTTTTCAAATTTACATGGTAGCCTTAAAATTAATTAAACATTAATTCATGATAGGTTAAAGCATATACCTAGAGGTTGAATAAACATTGTCAATACAACACAATACTCAATACAAAAGCCCAGAGTCTGGTCGACCATATTAGAAAGATGTGATGCCTTCAAGACTCGTGGTGTCTCATCTTTGTATGGGTTTTTCATAATTCACTATCCACACGATAGAGGTTCTACCAAATCCTATAGAAAAAGGAGACATCAGTATCACACCTTGATACTATTGTAACATTTGTAACCATACTCGCACCACTGGTCTATACTAAAATAATGTTCTAATAATATGGATGATCTAAGATTTTTCACTTCTTAACTGAAATTCCAACCATTTGGTATGTAACTTATTTACAAAATAATATCATGTAAATACTAGAAATAACAATAAACTTGCTTTGCCCACAAGTAGACTAAACAATGTTAAGATATCTTTAATGGGGCAATGTACAGGTTCACATCTACAACAAAGCTTCAAGTGAGTTGCAAAAACAATCAGTAAATAAATTAAAATAACTTGTCAAAACTATTTTATGTAAAGGCTTACTATAAAACATTGGGTTATTTAGATGATAAAAAGATTGGGATAGTTTTCTCGCAAGGTGAAAACTAACTCCCTAACAAGGTAAAGGATCCTTGTTTGCTTCTTTAATTTACCTTAAAAATTTAAGTGATCATCAAAGTGATCACTTTATCACCTAGTTTAATTTAAGTATAATTAAAGTATTTAATTTAATTTAATGCGACGCGTGACCCGAGAGCTGGTGAATATCTGGCTCAGCGCATCAGCATTGCCATACAGCGTGGTAATGCAGCCAGTGTCTTGGGGACGCTTCCGACTGGTATTGACATGTATCAATTGAGCTACCTTTAGACTGTTTGCAACCGTCTGCAGTTAGCTCAATGGTTTAAATTGTAAATACTAGTTGTAATTTTTCTATTCCTTGCTTGTAATTTTCGTTGTTAATAAAGTTAAAAAAAAAAAAAAAATTAAGTAATACAAAATTTAAATTTCTGACATGCAAGTCCTGTAAGGTAGTTTTAATTGCATCTTAGAGATGAGCCCATAAAGAGGCATCCAAATGAAACTCCTCTCTGGGCTTTTGTATTGTGTACTAGCAGCGCCTCTCGGTTTCACCCGCGTAACTCCCGTTCCCGTGGGAATTCCGGGATAAAATATAAGCTATGTGGTATTCCAGACTACAATCTATCTCTATGCCAAACTTCATCGAAATCCGTTGTGTGAAAGAGTAACAAACATCCATCCATTCATACTTACAAACTTTCGCGTTTATAATATTAGTAGAATTGTATTGTGTTGTATTGACCAGGTTTATTCAACCTCTGACCCACATGCTGGACGGCCTAGCTTCAGCCTCGCGATGTATCCGTCTTGGCATGAATTTGGATAAAACCATAGTCATGATCAATGGCCACATTATTTTTGGTAGGAAATAATAAGAGTTTATTAAATTCTCATTCAAAACATTGAACTTCACGATCATTTCGAAATTGATACAGTACCAGAGTCAATCAGGCAATTCTCAACTACATACAAAGACAGGCTTGATCGGCATCCGAAACGCCTTACAGCCGAATTGACAACCGTCAACTATCTTAGGAGGCTGAAAAGACACCACATAATCTTACTCGATTTATGAAAAAAAGGAAGAAGAGGTCAATGGATCTCTCACCCTGCAAAAGGCGTGTTATATTTAAGAGAATTGATCGCAGATATAAATACAAAAAAAAATAAAAACTCAGGCGGACCTTCGCCCGCCGCGCCGCAACAGTCTTTGCGAGTTTATTAGATCATATTTATTACCTTAAAAGTATCTGCCCGCGGCTTCGAACGCGTAATTTCTATGGAGACGTTTCAAGGCTATTTCTACCCCACGGAAACTGATTTGTGCCATGACAAGTAGCCTATGTGTTATTCCATGGCTAGAACGTGAAAATTGAGGCCCGACCCGCTCAGAAGTTTTTGTGTGAAAGAGGAACAAACATCCATCTATACAATATTTCGCGTTTATAATAAAAATATTGGAAGAGTTGTGAAAAAATGCGTAATAATTTCAGGACACTGCCGTCAGAGCGCTCAAATATGCGGGCGGCAGGTTCGACGTGGCGCTGGACTGCCTGTCGAAGCAGCAGGAGCCGCACAACGGGCTCGGCAAGGGAGGCAACCTGGGCAAGCTCATCCGCAAGCCGAGCCTGGAGCGCGACCTGCAGCTGCACCGCGCCTCGCCCGCGCTCGACTCCGGCGCCGGCTCCTCGCGCTCCGACTCGCCGCGCGCCGACCCGCGCCAGTACTCCCCGCCGCCCCCGCCGCCGCCGCGCTGCCCCTCCACCCCGCCCGTGCCGCCCGCCGTCCAGCAGCTCATGAAGCGCATGTCTCCCGCGCCCCCGCTGCCCCCCGCGCGCCAGGCCTCCCCCGTGCATGCGCCGCACACCGCGCCCCGCCCCGCGCCCCTCGTGCCGCAGAACGGCCCGCAGGCGCAGCACCAGCTCAGTCAGCAGATGCAGGCGCTCGCGCCGGCGGGCGGCGCGGGCGGCGCCGAGCTGCCGCCCCCCTACCCCGTGCAGGGCGTGCCGCCGCCCCCCTCCTACTCGGTCTCGATGCAGAACCGCGCGAGTCCCACCGCCTCGCAGGACTACCGCAAGAGCCCCTCGTCCGGCGTGTACTCGGGCGGCGCGTCCGGCGGCTCGCCGAGCCCCACGGGCGCGCCGCCGCGGACGGCGCCGCTGACCGCGTGGACGGCGCGGCAGGCCGTGCAGGCGCCCATCATCATGCAGTCCGTGAAGAGCACGCAGGTGCAGAAGCCGGTGCTGCAGACGGCGATCGCGCCGGTGGCGCCGCCGCCGCCCTCGTACGCGTCCTCGATCCAGCAGAAGGCGGCGGCGACGCCCCCGCAGTACCCGCTGGCGCCGAAGCCCGCGTCCCCGGGCGCCGCGCCCGCCGTGCCCACCACGGAGCCGCCGAGCTACGACTTCACGATCCAGGCGCTGGCGGTGCAGCGCGGCCTGCAGGCGCCGCCGCCCTACCAGCCGGACCAGCTGCTGCACCGCAAGTACTCGGCGGAGGCCGAGCGCGAGGACGGCAAGTGTCCCAACCAGAACTGCGGGAACAACAACAACAACCCGGGCAGCGCGGGCGCCTCGGCCGCGCCCGGCGGCCCCGGCCGGGGCAAGGCGCCCGACAAGATCCGCCACCAGTCGCCGATCCCGGAGCGCCGCAACATCAGCAAGGAGAAGGAGGAGGAGCGCCGCGACTGCAAGGTGCGCAACTACTCGCCGCAGGCCTTCAAGTTCTTCATGGAGCAGCACGTCGAGAACATCCTCAAGTCGTACAAGCAGCGCACCTTCCGCCGCATGCAGCTCGAGAAGGAGATGACCAAGATCGGCCTGAGCGCGGAGGCGCAGTGCCAGATGCGGAAGATGCTCTCGCAGAAGGAGTCCAACTACATCCGGCTGAAGCGCGCCAAGATGGACAAGTCGATGTTCACTAAGATCAAGCCGATCGGCGTGGGCGCCTTCGGGGAGGTGACTCTTGTACGGAAGATCGACACGAGCCACCTGTACGCCATGAAGACGCTGCGCAAGGCGGACGTGCTGAAGCGGAACCAAGTGGCGCACGTCAAGGCGGAGCGGGACATACTGGCGGAGGCCGACAACGAGTGGGTCGTGAAGCTCTACTACAGCTTCCAGGACAAGGACAATCTCTACTTCGTGATGGACTATATCTCGGGGGGAGACCTCATGTCGCTACTCATCAAGATGGGTATATTCGAGGAGAACCTGGCGCGGTTCTACATCGCCGAGCTGACGGTGGCCGTCGAGAGTGTGCACAAGATGGGCTTCATCCACCGGGACATCAAGCCCGATAACATTCTCATAGACCGCGACGGACACATCAAGCTGACTGACTTCGGACTCTGCACGGGCTTCAGGTGGACGCACAACTCCAAGTACTATCAGAGGAATGGTGAGTGAGATAAAAATGTCCATCATTTAGTTACCAATTCATAGGTTCTAAAATAAATAAATAATTCCGGACAGTGCACACCTAGCCCCAAGCTTGAAATCCGAGATTCTTTTTGTAAACAAGGACTTGTAAAAATGAAAACAAAAAATTCATAGGTTCTAAAATAAGAGATATTTTTTGTAAACAAAGACCCTGTAAAAACAATAACACGAAACGAAAGTAACAGCAAGGTACGATTGAGAAAATAAACTAAGCGCAAAATTGCAAACGCCCAACTAAAATGATCCGAATTAGTATTAGAAAACGACCTAACAAAATGGCTATCAAAACGAAAAATTTGTATGAAATAATTTGCTACGATATTTCTTTGTTTACAAAAATATCTTAGAAACTAGTTACAGTAACAGAATACCTATTACCCACTTCATGGTATCAAAAATTGACGTAGAACAGAACACACCCAGAACAAATATTTGGATATCACATCACATTTGACGACTTTTGCGGCGCATCGGGCGAAGGTCCGCCTGAGACGCAGGAGCTTGCGGGTTCGATTTCCGCCTCAGGACAAATGTTTGTATGATCTGCAGATATTTGTTCTGGTTGTTTTCTATCAAAATAAAAACCTATGTAATAATTAGTTTACCTAGTACCCATAACACAAGCTTTGCTTGGGGTTAGGTGTTGCTATGTGAATTGTCCACCTTTACATCACTATAACTACGTAGTATAAAACAAAGTCGCTTTTTCTGTCCCTATTTCCCTATGTACCTTTGACTGCTTAAATCTTTAAAACTACGCAACGGATTATGATGCGGTTTTCTTAATAGATAGAGTGATTCAAGAGGAAGGTTTATATACTTATAATAAAACCGTGCGAAGCCGGGGCGGGTCGCTAGTATTTTTATATAGAGCATCTGCCCTCGGCTTCACACGCGCTGTTTCTATGGAAACGTCTCAAGGCTATTTCTATCCCATGGTAACTGATTTATGAGAAGAAAAGTAGCCTGTGTTATTCCAGGGCTAGATCTACTTCTATTCCAAATTTTAGCCCGATCCGTTCAGTAGTTTTTGCGTGAAAGAGGAACAAACATCCATCCATACAAACTCTCGTATTTATAATATTAGTAAGGATATACATCCTACAAAGGATGTATTTATAGTATAAATTTTTTATTTTTTATATAGTACTAGCAGCGCCTCACGGTTTCACCCGCGTAATTCCCGTCCCCGTGGGAATTCCGAGATAAAATATAGCCTATGTGTAATTCCAGACTATAATCTATCTCTGTGCCAAATTTCATCCAAATCAGTTCAGTAGTTTTTGCGTGAAAGAGTAAAACATTCATCCATCTATACTTACAAATTTTCGCGTTATAATTATGGTACATTAATACAGAGGGAATTGATCTCTAAATGCTCTATAACATTGGCGTTCACACCTACTAAGCTACCGAAGTCTTCAATCGGTTGTTTACATTTCATTTTCATATTTAGAAATTTGAATTATATGTACCATAATATTCGACTAATCACTACATAGTACATAGTATAAAACAAAGTCGCTTTTTCTGTCCCTATTTCCCTATGCAGAATGTCGCTTTTTCTAGTACATAGTATAAAACAAAGTAGCTTTTTCTGTCCCTATTTCCCTATGCAAAATGTCGCTTTTTCTGTCCCTATTTCCCTATGTCCCTTTGACTGCTTCATCATCATCATCATCATCATCAGCCTATATTAGTCCACTGCTGGACATAGGCCTCCCCTAAATGCCTAGGCCTTTGACTGCTTAAATCTTTAAAACTACGCAACGGATTTTGATGCGTTTTTTTTTTATAGGTAGTGTGATTCAAGTGGAAGGTTTATACGTATAATAAAAAAGTGCGAAGCGGGGGCGGGTCGCTAGTATGACAAATATAATAATAATATGACTCGCATAAAATTTGCACGCCTGCTTGCAGGCTGAATACAATTCCTAGAATATTTATAAGATCTGACATAATGTATAATAATTTTGTTATCTAGCAAATAAATAATTTGATTTCAGAACACGGGCGGCAGGATTCGATGGACCCAGTGGAAGGCGAATGGGGTGCGATGGGAGAATGCCGCTGCCACCAGCTAAAACCCCTTGAGAGGCGACGGAAACGCGAGCACCAGCGATGCCTGGCCCATTCTCTGGTCGGGACACCAAACTACATAGCACCCGAGGTCTTGCAGCGGACGGGGTACACGCAGCTCTGTGATTGGTGGTCGGTCGGAGTCATATTGTATGAGATGTTGGTGGGATCGCCGCCGTTCTTGGCATCGACGCCTGCTGAGACGCAACATAAGGTGAGGACTATATACTTTTTTTCTGTATATTTATTATTTTATCTGGAATCATCATCTTCAACCTATATCAGACATGTTAGACATTGGGCTCCCCTAATGAGCGTCAAAGCCATTATTTGGAATACAAATACCTTCTTGAACAATAATAGTTGCAACTCATAGATAACTTAACACTTACAGTTTCCGCGTATGGGTAAAGCTGCGCCCCGCGGCTGCGGACCCGTGAAAATCTATGAAAAGTCGATTTTGTAATAATATAATTTATCTATAAGTATCATAGTGTTCCCAAAAAGTGAAGCAAAGCAGCTTCTGAATTTTTTCTACCTCCTAAAAATGTTGAGTTCTTAGCCGCCTAATTAAAAGTTCTTAGCCGCCTTTAAAGCGCAAATAGGAGGTACACTAGCGCCACCAATTATTTTATCGAAAACAGAGTTTGGTGGCCACCAAGAGCAACTTCGTATCAATTCCTAAACTAGACAAAATTAAACTACTACAGATACATTTAAAAAGCTATTATAGGTACACAGGTGTCAGAGGTATCAGGATTTAAAAGATAACTCCAATGGTGTTTAGATCGTAACTGGTTTATTTATTAGATTTAGTTAACATGCAGATAAAATACGGAACATGAAAAGCACGTAAAACAATAAAAATCACACGTGAGGCACTGCTATTTTTTAGCAGTTTAAGTGAACTAGCTTTCGCACGTTCCTTCGCCCTGAATAACATTGTACTTTGTACAGTATGTAATGAATTTAGCTAAGTGATATTCTCGTTGTTTCCAGGTGATAAACTGGCAAAGCACGCTTCACATTCCCGAGGCAGCCAACCTGTCGCCCGAGAGCAAAGACTTGATCCTCCAGCTGTGCTCGGGGCAGGAGAGCCGGCTGGGCAAGGACGCCGGCGAGGTTAAGCACCATCCCTTCCTCCATCCCATTGACTTCGACAAGGGCTTGCGCCGGCAGGTCGCCCCCTACATCCCTCGCATCGAATACGACACGGACACATCCAACTTCGACCCTATCGACCCCGATAAGCTAAGAAACTCAGCCAGCTCCGACTCGAATAAATCTGACTCGGAGATGGACAACGGAAAGACCTTCCACGGCTTCTTTGAGTTCACCTTCCGGCGGTTCTTCGACGATGGCTACACGAATAAGATCAATCTCGATGACAATGATAACCAGGGTCCCGTGTACGTATGAGAGACGCTGAGACTAACTTGTAGGATATTTTTACAAAGTGTGTGCTGTTGACTCTCTATTCAAACTTTAGTTTTGTAAACGTAACGACGTAACATATTAAATTAAATCTGTATTGTTAATAATCCCAGTGATAATATGTAATATTGTATCGTTATGTATTTGTAAGATAATGTTATTTGGTGTAATATATGTGATGGATCACAGTGTGGCAGGTGGCATGGTGCTGTTTCGGGCGCGCGGCGTCCGTCCTATCTAGTGTTGTTCCATTCGATGTATACTATAACTTGTAGAGAAATTATTTATAATAAGAACAAGCTTGGATAAGCGGAACTTTGATATTGTCACTTTATTTTCGTATGTATTTATCGGAATAGGTCTCGTGTGTTTGTTGTAAATCGTAATTTTTGGAGTCATAATAATATTCACCAGTCATGGTAATTCGGCGCGATCAGTGTGCTTCCATCGTGTCTGGACACTAGCTCATGTTGTGTGCCTTACAATGTAGTTTTATACTCTACTCTAGTTCTTCAGGATTTATAACTTCTACAAACTAATGTAGGTCAAGTTTTATACTCGCCAATTGTGAATGTGCAATAATATTTATTCACAAGAAACAAACTCGCATTGTTGATATTATTTGTGTTGTCTGATAGTTTTGTTGAATCTATCACTTTTCTGTCTGTAGTGAATCTTGAAACTTAGTAATTTTGTTTTTACTAACAATAATATCCAATCTATGATTATGTAGTCGCAAAATAACATATTTAAAGTAATATCAGAACAAAACTATGTGTGATTCTGATTAGCCATACATTTTTAATGCTTGTTTGGGCGGCCTAGGCTGCAGTGTTTCATGTGTACAGTAAGTTAATGAGTCACTTCAATTTAAATTATGTGTTATTGTAAATTGTTTTATTCTGAAATGAAACATGCTTATAAGAAGTAAAACTGAAAATAAAATATGGGAATTTTTGTTGAACTTTTTGTTTATCCCCCTTCATATATCCCCTTCAAATATTCACTACACTATCTATACTAAATTTATAAAACAGGTAAAAAAACAGCTTAGCTTACTAAATATTTGACTTAGGGTTTTAGTAAAAATTCTTGCACTTGTTGATTGAAATCTTCAGCATAGTTGATGTGAATATTGTGCTTTCCTTTAGGATAGATGAACAGTCTGAAAAAGAAAGAAAATCGTCAAAGTGGTGAATTATCTGCCATCATACAAACAAAGATTTGATGTAAGTAGGTACACAATTTTTTTTTTATTTTGAAACAAACCGAAAAACAATTGCAGGACTCTTTCTATTTCTACGCTTTTTTCCGTGTTCCATACCCAGGGTAATACAGTCGGAACCCCATTACTAAGACCTGTCAAAGACCTGGCTCACATACAACAGATATGATTTGTTTGCCGTTTTTATCCTACTAATATTATAAACGCGATAGTTTAAGTATGGATAGATGGATGTTAGTTACTCTTTCACGCAAAAACTACTGAACGGATATGGGTGAAATTTGGCACAGAGATAGATCATAGTCTGGAATAACACATGGCTATATTTTATCCGGGAATTCCCACGGGAACGGGAATAACGCGGGTGAAACCGTGAAGCGCTGCTAGTAGAATAAATTAAATAGGTACAGAATCCTTCGTGCGACAGTCCGACTCGCACTTCGCCGGTTTTATCTTTTTTTACTATTTATAACTAGGTGAAACTAGTAATAGACCCATCATTGTAGAACACAAATACTGTCCTAAAACCAATCTATCATAACTAGAATCTGACTTAACACAGTCATGTATATAGTTGGTTCTACACACCTTGAGCCAGCTATATTTGTTAACAAATGAGATGCATGTACAGGGTCCACCATAGGATCCTTCTCGCCATACAAAATAAAAGTAGGACATTTGATATCCTTCAGCATTTGTGCACAGATATTCCCTTGATTTGTTTTGTAGACGCCATTCACACCGTCCAGCCACTTACTCCAGTAGGTAGCTAGGAAATCCTTCCCGTAGACTTCTTCAAATGGCTTCCTCATTTTATCAGACCATGAGGTTACATCTCTTATCTCTGAAACATTTAATACTCGTACTCAGAATAAATATTTAAGTGCATAATTGTGGAACTTTACCGGTTATCAGAATTGCTTTGATAATAGTTAAGCATTATTATCTTCAGATAGTTCTGTTAGAATAAACAATGATTTTATAGTTTTAAAATTAAGTGTTCTGTGAATTTAAACTCTTATCCTACTAATATTAAATACGCGAAAGTTTGTAAGTATGAATGGATGTTTGTTACTCTTTCACGCAAAAATTACCCAACGGATATGGATGAAATTTGGCACAGAGATAGATTATAGTCTGGAATACCACATAAGCTATATTTTATTCCGGAATTCCAACAGAAACGGGAAATACGCGGGTGAAACCGCGAGGCCCTGCTAGTAGTTTATAAATTCAGATAGAAAAAGTTCTTCAAAAAGGGGAATTTACTGTTAATAGATGAAACTTACTTTCATACCATGCCAACTCGTGGGGCAGTATGAATGAGTTGGTGCCCCATGCCACAAGCTTTAACATTGAGTCTTGGTATTTAGCTGCATGGATAAAGCTTGTAGTTCCTCCATCACTCCAGCCGAGCAGAGAGTATTTTGGAATGTTAAGTGCCTAGAATTTAATGAATATTTTTTTATTATTCATTGTAGTTAGCCACTCCATTTACTATAACCTATTTTTATTTGTATTATCTGTGAATCTGTTCGAAGTTTCTGTGCCCTAAGAGTATGGGTATGCTACTGGTATTGATGGATCAGTTGAGCTACCTCTAGATTGATTGCAACAGTCTGCAGTTAGCTTAATAGTTTCAATCTATTGATTTTTATTTCTTTGTTCATAAAGCATTTTGGTTTCAAATAGCCTTTCAAAGATAACAAATGTGCAGACCGAGTACAAACATAAAACTTACCTTCATAAATTCATAAGCATAATCAGCATCCCTTTCATAAAAGTCTGGAGTGAAATCCTTATCCGGGGGTCTACTTTTACCAAAGCCTGGAGGATCCCATACAATCAAGGTAAACTTGTCTCGGTCAAATCCATCAATCTGAGACTTGAAGTCAGTCCATATGCTGCCCAGAGCACCAGGGAGACATAAAACATTGTGGGGGCCTGTGCCAACCTTCACATAGTTTATATTCCATTTATCTACTTTTATTTTAGCTTCCTGCAAAGAAAAGAATATAAAAAGTCCAAAATGGATAATTAGTAAATCACATAGCACACATATTAGTCAATCATCTAGCCCCAACCAAGCTGATGACTGATATAATTAATACAATACATTACACAGATAGATATTTTTTGTTATTCCCGAAAAAAATATTTGTGCTAAGGCGGGAATCGAACCCGCAACCTCCTGCTTCCCAGGCAGACCGCCGCCCGCCGCCAATCAGCTGAGTGAGCTAATTACAACCAACTCGACACATAACCATTGTTTTTCTGTGTTAGATCAATTAATATACCTTGAATTTAATGATTGTGATAATTTTATACAGCCGAATAAATTGTTTTCTCACCTTCACCTCTGGTAAAGAACTTGAATACGCACGGATGGAAAACTTTTTCGTTTGTGGTTCTAATAGTCGTGGAAAGATATTTCTTACAATGAACATTGCCATAAAAAGAAGACGAAGCTTGGAACTAGTAAAAGATAGCGATTTTATACACTATAAGCGTTTAAATAACAAAATAGTATTCACGATTCTTAACAACAATCTCCCTTTGTTATGACGAACAAGTTGATAAGGCTTAGCGATGTGTCAACTCGGTTTGCGAACTCGGTTCAAATCGGTTTGACGTTCGAACGAGTCAAACCGACTTAGAGGTTTAGCTAAATCGGTTTGAACCGCTGCTGGCCGCGTCAAGTCGTAGTCGAGTACGAAGTACCTAGCTAGCCGCTGAACAGAGACGAGCGACACGACGCGACGTTGCGAGCCGTGAGTGTGAGTGAGATAGCTAGCTGTTGCTTATTTGTTTGCACGCGCTCTGATCGAACGAGCTGATTTGCAATTTTCAAAACACTAATGAATGAATCGAGTTAATTGCCTGATGTATGAAAAAAGTTCAGAGCTGTGCCACTGTTTTTGTTTATTCGGCAGTGCATTTATTATAAAACGTTGATTATAAAACATTGGTTTTAAAACTTTTTTTTTCCATTAAATTCTCATTATGACTCGACAACGAAAAATACGGTACCAACTTAGGTACTTACCAATTTTATGAATATTTCATTCATGAATACCGTATATTTTTAGTTTTTTAGGATAAGAATACACCAACTATTCGATCTGGATTACATCGATCAATACGATTTCGACGCCATCTGCCATTTGTTTTGTCGATTTCGATGCAAATCGGTTTGAATCGATTTCAAACCGATTTGCTTGTTTTTTCAAACCGATTTAGCCGAGTTGTGTTTTTAAACCGATTTACCCATCGCTAATAAGGCTTATCATTTTGACTTTGACAAATGAAATACACAACTGTCAGAAAAAAATATTCGCCATAAGTGTAATGAGGCTGTGCTAAAGTAGAATTTTGAGGACTGAGTGAGACCGACAATTTTCTTTATTGAATTGGAGTTTCACTGATACTGACTGTACTGAACTGCAAAGATCAGAAAGATTATATACATTACATTTTTGCTGAAATGTGCCTTCACTGGTATGATGTTGGCCTTAGCTCGTTCGGAAATTCGTTCAGGAAGTAGGGGATGAAATCATCTGTGAACATTGGTAGCCCCTTTCCACACCCCTTGGGTGGGCATGAACCTTAGAATTTATTTGATATTTTGAAGATTTTAGTTAAGATTCCTAAAACAACAGAATCGACATCTATGTCGATGTGCTATGCTAATAAAGAAGTGTGTGTGACCACGGTGAGATCTTAATGATCGTTACAACCGCCAAGCGCCACCGCGATTGCTTTTAAAGCCACACACATTCAATTATTAATATTAATTTTTATATCAAAAATTAATAATTAAGATTCCATGGAACAATTAAAACACATATTTAAAGTGTATTAAAATTTATTTAGAGCGACTGCTCACGCCTTAGCAAATAAACTAGCAATTAATGTTAAAAGCAACTAAACCATTTGGTTAAATTAATACATTATTTCTTACTTGGCGCTGATCGGAAAATAGAACTCCGAAAATTTATATTTTTTGTAATAGGTCCTGTAAGATGTCCACATGGGAACCTGTACCATACACATGAATGTTTGTGGACATGATTTTCTGCAGTGAAAAGGTTGCTTAGTCTTTATTCATTCAAAGTACTAAAACAATGACTATTTTACATTACTAGATTAATCTGGTAATGTAACATGGTCACTGAAGGATGAGTCACATTAGATATTTGTGATGTGATTCAAACTAAAAAGATCTTCTGTTCCTAAAGAAAGTATTGTCATTTAATATTATGATTGAATATAATATCCCTGATAATTTTGAACTGTAATATAAAATTAAATGCAATTTCTTTCAACTGAGCGGTACAAACTTCTTATAGCGATGCATTGTAAATATAATACTATGTTAACTAAAATTGCCAAAGGCAGCTGTGGTATAAAATTTGAGGAAACTAGCGATCTGAATTATCTGCTTAACTAACACATCGGCTCGCCACTAACTGTTTAAGGTTAACAGGTTTAATAGTGGGTTGCAGGCTTCGCAGCACATACACGGCACCTCAATTACACAGAATGTAAACTCAGTAGTGATAACCTAGACTTGGCTGTAAAATGAGTATAAAACTTCTGCTAATTTGTTGAATATCAAAACAAAATCTATGCAAAAATACTTTGAATTGGATATGTTTTACTGATACTTATTTCTCACAGACCAAGGCAATTCAACATACTTTTGTATATATCTAGCTAGTGATTATGCATGCGAAATATATGAAAACCACACAAGAGAGCCATGCCATAACATGGACGAACAACACATACCATAAATTACCCTCATGTAAACAATCACTTGAAATAACAATTAAATTTCGTCCAAGAATAACCACTGCCTTTGGGTCTTGCAAAAATCGATATTAACAGCTTTATTACATTACGGGGTATCTTCGGCGATAGTTTAGCCGCAGTTGCTGCGTGGAGGTGATAAAAACCTGCATAAAGTGCGCGCAACATAACTCTGTGCTTGAGAACCGAGTTTTATAGTATGATGCTATCTGTTGACAGAAAGTTAAGTATTACAACGGCGGGGCACAGAGTTACCTGGCGCGTACTCCAGCCAGTTTAATGGTCTCGCCTATTAACAGCCAGTCTACGCATCACTACCAACTTAAGCATCTAATCAAAATCTCCCGCGTTGCAAGCATCTTGATAACTCCGCCCTCCCTTCTGTTCCGGGTCCAGTTTGATCATATCATCGATACGAAGGATGGTGATGGCGGCTTCGGTAGCGAACTTCAGAGACTTGATCTTGGAGACGGCGGGCTCCAGGACGCCGGCGGCTAGGTTGTCGCGGAGTACTCCTTCTTGTAGATCTAGACCGACCCATTTGAGGTTTGAGTGCTCGACCTGGTAAGAAATAGTAGAAGTTAGTCGACATATTTAACAATAATAAATTAATTATCAACAGATTAAAAAAAGAGTATCTCAATTTTAATGTATTTTTTTCTGCTTGTTTTGTGCAAATTGTACAAATAAAGTGGAACTGCACGCAGAATCTCGTATAGAACTGAAACTAACATGTTATATGCACTTGATCCATTACTACAAACTACTTTATTTTAATTGCATTTTTTTTTTAATTTTGTGATGCCTTTTCTTCTTTACTATTAGAGTTCTTCTTTACTCTCCTACCTTAGTCTGTGAAGAGTTGTGGTAGGCTCTCAGCTTAGCAACAAGGTCGGTGGCGTCGCGCGCCGCATTCACGGCCAGGGTCTTAGGGATCACGAGCAGAGACTGCGCGAACGCAGCGATGGCGAGCTGTTCGCGGGAACTCTAGGGACGAGAAGGAATATGTTAGTAAGAACAGTTTCAACTTGAAGTTGAAACTGTTTAATTCAATTCAACCAGTTTATTTCAGCTCAATAGATAAGTACATATTTCAGCCATATATTATATAAAAAGAAACATCTTAACTTAATTTTTAAATTAATGAAGCAAACGCCATGTGTGCGCGTCCAGTGCTTCATGAAAGTGCAGTCTGTGTCCAGCTTTCCAGCTACATTTTTGAGATAGCTACTGGTGCCGCCCCTCACCCGGCGCATCAGGGATGCTGTTCTGTTGCGGATGATTGCGTAAAAGTCATCAACGCGGGACTCTGCAAACATCCCTGAGGCGCTACAGAAGCGAGGCAGTCCCAGCAGCACTCTAAACCCATTATTGTACTGGACGCGCAGGGCATTCCAGCATTTTTGCGTGTAGTTAACCCACAGACTGCGCGTATAAAAAGATGTTTAGCTGGCGGGGCGATGCATCGAGTGTCTTCATTTAGATTTTAAGAGACATTGTTTTTATTTAATAATTTAATTACCTACCATTAACTTTCAAATACAATTGTAAACATTGTTAATGAATAAATCATCTATCTATCTTTTAAGACTTGCTTCTGATTGATATTATAGATCAGCTGAGAGACCTCTAGGTGATACAATACAATACAATACAATACAAAACTCTTTATTGCACACCAGAAACATTTAACACAGGACAGGAAAAAACAAATAATAGGTAATAGGTGATGTTCTTGTATTGTTTCAATTGTAAATAGGTACTAGTCCTGATGTGTTTACAAACTTTTATTGTTATGTTCTTAGTTGAAACTATGTAGGACTAGGAGAAATTTTAAGAAATTGCTATGTATCTTTGTAGAGTATTATCCTCTTTAATTGATGTAGTAACTTGAAAGAGCATTTTAAAATTTCCTTTAGGTCTAACAGGCATACGTCAGAAAAATCCATTTATATAAGTCAAACTAGAAAATAATATTAATTATAACAATACAATCTCGTGAATATTCTGATTATTCTTAACGAGATCACGCAGGTCTATAAAAGGCTCACTCCCCACTTATAGACCAACTTTAGCAAGCGTCGTAAAGCGCATAGTGTGTGCTTGTCATTCAGTATTTATCACCTCTATTATTGCCTTTTTAGGCTTCTTCTAATAGGGCTCTGACCATCACAGCTTTTGTCTAGTTATCGCAGTTCTCACCAGTGTAGTCGCAAAGTTCTCTAGATAGATAGAGAGCGCAGCCTCGACCGCGCCGCCGCCGGGCGTCAGGCGACTTGACTCGAGGATGCGTCGCACGGCGCACAGAGTACGCGTCGTAAAGCGCATAGTGTGTGCTTATCATTCAATATTTATTACCTCTATTATTGCCTTTCTATAGGATAAGTTTCATTAAAATGCTAAGGCTTTGTTGTAATAAAGGATTATCTACCATCACAGTATTATCTCAGCCAAACTCGATGTAGAATGTTTGTAAACAAACCGCCCATACTTAACCTAAAATTTTATTTATTTTTATTTTATTTATTTATATTTATATACTAGCACGATTATATCAACCAATTACACTAGATATCAACAAAAATAATTCATCATTAAGATTATACAGGTACAAACATACATAAAATTTATAAATACAAAAATTCAAATTACATTAACACAATTATGACAAAGAAAAATTAAAACGTTTATAATTATAACATAATTAATAAAAAACATCAAATAAAAACCATTAACCCTTTCATTCAATTCCCTCGCAAAACCTCAGGCACGCCAACATAATACTCTTCCATTCATCCGCAAATAAATCGCAATCCGGGTTCTGGTCTAGAAGTTTGTTTAGGGCTGTGAGCACGGGCGTAGCCAGGGTTTAGTATCGGGGGGGGTTCAAGAAAATAAAACGACTAAAAGTACATAAAATAAACCCTTATTTGAGAAAAATATTAAAGATGTGAAAAATACATACAGAAAAAAATCTCCACGAAGGAATTGGGGGAGTCTTTTTTCGAGCAGTGGGACAGTATAAACTATAAGCGTTCTGTTGTATATCACAGAAACACAAAATATTACAAAATTATTCTTCTGTTTTTCTTTTTAAATATATCCACTACTTCATTCGCATCAATTTCTATCCCATAATGAATGTTCATGAGAGCCAAGCCGTTCAGTCTGTTTTCACTCGTTGTGTTTCGCAAGTAGTTTTTAAGTCTTCTTAGGCTTGAAAAGGTCCTTTCTGGGGTAGCAGTGGAAACAGGGATGCTTCCGCGGTAAAAAGTAGCCTTTGTCACTCAGCAATAATGTAGCATTCTAATGATAAAAGAATTTTTAAAATCGTTTCCGTAGTTTTTGAGTTTATTTGTTACAAAAATACAAAGCTTTTCTCTTTATAATATTAGTATAGATTATGCTAAGTAGGTAATCAGGACAATTTATTACGATATTTAATTAATTACTTTGAGGCGTAGATGGCCTCATTTTACTGATTCATCAAATAATAGAATAAGTCTTGAGGATAAAATCCAAATTGAAAGTTTTTATTTCTAATGTTAATAGTACATCTATACTATATAATATTATGAAGAGGCAAGATTTGTTTTATGTTTGAAATGAATAGGCTCCGAAACTACTGGGCGATTTGAAAAATTCTTCCACCATTAGAATCCTACATTATCTGTGATGAATATAGATTATAGAATATTTTCAAAAAGTTAGGGATCCGTATGAAAACTTTGATAATGTAACCCAAGTGTGAAAATAATACGAAAAAAACCTTAAGTATATCGCATACGCTGCGGAAATTATTGACAATAGAGCAAAATGTACTACAAACAAGACAAGTGTATTTTATAGAGGACATCAATATCTACAAAAAAATCTGTAATACCATATGTCTAACTATTACAGTTATGTCACAATAACTACTTTTTCATGTTAAAATATGCAATAGTACCGCCGAAAAATCCTTATATCGCGTACGCTGCGGAAACTATTGACTTAGAAATAGAAATAAAACACCTTTGAAAAATTTATAAAAATAAATAAAAAACAAAACAAAATGAATTAAAGATAATATCTAAATTATTTTTAAAATATACTATGTTATAAAGCGTTATGGCCGCTAAGTCAAGCCAAGTCTGCCAAGAGTGTTAAAATTATTTATAATTTTTAAATGTTTTCTTAAATACGTGCGAAGCCGGGGCGGGCCGCTAGTAGTGTATAAAAATATAAGCTATTAACGTGACTAAGGCTCAACGAAAAATGAATCAAAATGAACTGAATTTTGAAAGAAAAAGGCTTTGGATTTTGAATTCGGAATGTCAAGAAAGCTTTAAAATAATAACCAAGCTATCCCTGATCAAACAAAATGATTAAATAGCATTATAAAGGATTAAATCATGAATACTTTTAAATCCTTAAATTTAGTATTTAAAGTAATTCAATAGCATTAAATAATTTTAATGCTTTCAAATACTTTTTAATCCTAAAAACATGAATTAAAAAATTAAATTAAAGTATTTGAAAGTATTAAAACTTTTTAATCCTTTTAAATCATTTCGTTTAATCAGTGATATCACCTTGCGACAATTTTAATAAAATCCGTTAAATATATCTGAAGATGACAGTTTAGTTTTAAAAATAATCGTCAAATTATTCCTCTACACTGCACGTTTAGAAATCTATATATATAAAAGAAAGTCGTGTTAGTTACTTCACTTATAACTAAAGGACGGCTGAACCGATTTAGCTGAAAATTGGCAGGGAGGTAGTTTAGAGCCAGGAGAAGGACATAGGATACTTTTTATCCCGTTCGGTACTTATAATAAAACCGTGCGAAGCCGGGGCGGGTCGCTAGTATTTACTATTTACTTACCCTTGTATTTATAAGACAAGTGTTTACTCCTGTGTTATCTTGAAGACAAATCCTTTTAACGTATGTAGTGAAAATTCTAAATCTACGTAGGTCAAATTATAAAAATGTCAAAACAGCTTCGTTCACCAGCGCTCGGTAATTATGTGAAGGCGACAAGTGCGCCGCGCACTTGTCGTGCAGCGCGCCTGATACGAAAGGGCACGAAAATATACGAAGATTACCGAATGCGATCCGATAACCGACGACGCGCGACGGCGGAGGAATCGAAACCACCGTATACCTATTTTAGGGCTCAAACACAAAACTGCAAGCTCGCATCGCATCGCAAATATCTGCGAGCTCGCACGATAACGTCAGATCTCATTTGCATCGCGCATTCCTGTCATATTACGTCATACTTGGTGACCCCCCTTTTAGTCCGCTCTGAGACAACTTTAGCGAAAGACGCGCGGTGCCTGAGCCGCCTTCTTTGTGTTGTAAAAAAAAACTGCTTCAGTTCTCAACTCATAGTAATTTCGAGTAAAATAGTTCCCTTCAGTGTTCATAATCGTATTAAATGGATGAATCCAGAATCTTCTTTTTCTTTTATATCTATTTAACAATAACAGCAGTGCAATTGGACCGATTTATGCAAAAATGATCCAACCCACAACCCAGTCAATTTCGAGTTTTTTTAACCTATGTAATCAGTATAAGGTATATTTTAACATATCAAAGACTCACACCTCCATGTGCACAAATGTGGAAAATCCATATGACCCAACCCACAACTGTCATGTCGAAGACCATTTTTTAAAATGTATAAGTGTTTCATGCCACTTGAATCATTTTTGTGTTGCTTTGGTTACCCTACAGCATTAAATTAAATTAAAATAACAACATTTTGTATTACAAAGCTAGAGAAATACCGCCACAAACTTAAATATCGATTATCTCGAAATGAGGTTTTTGTGGGTTGGATCATTTTTGCTTAAATCGGTTCAATTATCTTTTTGGGATCCATCTTACGCTTCCTAAAAACACGTCCAATACGGCTGACTAAACTTGAAGGTATGGTTACCCTACAAAACGGTTCGCCGCACAAATTCGCATCGCAGAAATTCGCAAATCAAGTTCGTGTGACATCGCATCACATCGCATCGCATCGCACCAAATCGCACCAAATCGCAGTTTTGTGTGGGAGCCCTTAATGTAAGGTACCTAATAGTAATCAATGAGATATGCCGCGCGCCTGTTCTTATTTTAATTCTATGAATGTTAATATCTGAACTTTTCGGGGGGGGTTTGAACCCCCAAAACCCTCCCCCTGGCTACGCCCGTGGCTGTGAGAGTGCGAGGTAGTGGAGATTTGGCGCGGGCTACGGTTCTGCAGAAAGGCTCTGAAAAAAGCCTATGGCTTCTGTGGCGAAGGTAGTTATCGGGAAGGTAGAGACGAAAGAGGAGATTGTGCAGGTCTGGGGCGTCAATCATTCCGCGGAGCACCTTGCACATAGTTGCCGTCTGTTCGTACGCCCTTCTGGTTTGTAGAGAGTTATACCCGAGACATCCTTGAAGAAACCTGGTTGGGTACATGAATGGGTAATACCCATAAAGTCGTTTGTACATAAACCTGAGAAACGCCTTCTGAACCTTCTCCAGTAATAGAGCGTACGTGCTTTCATGGGGGTTCCATACGGAACAGCTTGACTCCAGCTTGCTCCGCACTAGAGCCCCGTACAACATCCGCAGCACTCTATCACTCCGAAAGTCCCGGGCATTTCTCAGGACAAAACCAAGTCTCTGGAAAGACTGCTTGGCGACTGTGGTGATGTGGTCGTGAAAAGTGAGCTTTCGGTCAAAAGTTACTCCCAAATCCTTGATTACCGTAGCTCTGGGAACCAAGCTTCCGTGAATCGTATAATCAAAGATTACCGGATTTTTCTTTCGACCGAAAGTCATCACGGAGCATTTGGAGGGATTGAACTCCATCTTGTTTTCCAGGCTCCATCGACAGACCGCGTTAACACTACCTTGAAGCACCTCACAATCTGCCACAGAGTGTATAACAGTGTAGAGCTTCAAGTCGTCCGCATATAGTAGACACTCTGCGTGCTCTACAATAGCCGGTAGATCATTCACCATCAGAATAAAAAGCAAGGGGCCCAAGATAGAGCCCTGGCTCACGCCAGACCTGGTGTGATATGGTGCAGACTCATAGATGCCATGTCTGACATACTGCTGGCGATCACGCAGATAGTCGGCAAGTAATCCAAGGAGATTAGGCGAAAACCCAATGACGCTCAGTTTGGCCAGAAGTATGTCATTATTGACTCTATCGAACGCTTTTTGAAAATACACTCTGTTGCCGCGCCTTTTTTTATACGCAATTTACATTACTTGTCGATTTAAGATCCTTCCTTCACTAAATATTTCGTACACTCATATCTAAAATTCGACGCCAAGCAAGTGAATTTTAGTTTTTCGTGTCGTGGTTTGTTTACAAACATTCTACATCGAGTTTGGCTAGTGTATAGTTAGCACAGTTCTCACCAGTGTAGTCGCAAAGTTCTCTAGATAGATAGAGAGCGCAGCCTCGACGGCGCCGCCGCCGGGAGTCAGGCGACCGGACTCGAGGACGCGTCGCACGGCGCACAGTGCGTCGTGTGCCGAGCGCTCCATCTCATCGCAGTACGCGTCTGTAGGGCCGCGGAGGATGATTGACGCGGCGGTGCGGGCGACGGGGCTGGAGGATATATTAAAAATGTTACAAATAATTGCAGGAAGGCTGGACACAGCTTCTTCTTTTATGCAGCACTGGACAAGGGTTCATGTTGATTGTTATTGTCTTTTTGTGTATGTTTTTGTCTTTTATGTTCAAAATGTTGATTATGGACTGTGTTGTGTGACTTATACCTACCATGTCTCAAATAAAATGAGATTATTCTCTGTATTTTAATACTCAGTATTTTAAAGGCATACCAATTTGGTTGCATAGTATAAGTTCAACATGAGAGCTAACTTGTTCTAGTGCTAAAATGGCTTGTGAAGGATTTAAAAAGCATGGAACTAAAATAATTATGAATAAGTACGGGGTAGACGTGTTCTTGAGTGGAGACCGCGACTTGGGAAACGAAGTGTAGGACGCCCTCCGGCCAGGTGGGATGACGATCTGCAAAAGACTCTGCTGGCAGATGCTGGATGCGTCAAGCTGAAGACAGGGCGCTATGGCGCTCATTAGGGGAAGCTTATGTCCATGGACTAATATAGGCTGATGATGACATAATATAAATATTTAAGGACTACTACAGTACTACTAACTGCATCCAGCTGTTTCACCCACGTGCAAATTGATGAAAGTAGCCATGTTTAAAACTTCAGCCCAATCCGTTCAGTCAATCAATTCAATCAATCAGTTCAGTAGTTTAGCTGTGAAGAGGTAAAAAACATCCATCCATCCAAACATTTGCATTAACATAAGTGTGATTTACATACCCCTTGATCAGAATGAGCTGGTCGTCGCAGATCTGTTCTTGCACAACCTCGGCGGCCTCTCCGATCATGCTGGCGTCGAACACCTCCTCGCCTGGAAACAGAAATACATGACAATTCTACCACGCTGTATTTTTATAACTATACTATTTTATAACACTAAAGACTGCTGGCAGATGCTGGATGCGGCAAGCTGAAGATATGGCGTTATGGCGCTCATTAGGGGAGGCCTATGTCCAGTAGTGGACTAATATAGGCTGATGATATTTTTTTTAAGGTAAACGATAAAATGATGCAGTCTACATTTAGGTCATAAATAGGAAAAAATATATATATGTCATTGGCGAGCGGAGCGAGTCCCAGAAATTACGTTTTTGTGTTTTTTCCTAAGGTTAGATATTTTAAATTCCGCGTTAATATTTCGTAGTGTAGGATGCTCTCAGGCCAGCTGGGATGACGATCTGCGGAAGACTGCTGGCAGATGCTGGATGCGGCAAACTGAAGACAGGGCGCTATGGCACTCATTAGGGGAGGCCTATGTCATAGCAATGGACTAATATATGTTGATGGTGATGATTTCGTTAGATATTTTTATAGTTGAGTTTTTTAAAGCTGGAGGTAAGTCACTTAATTCAAGGAACTTTAATACTACATATTAGAAGTTTTCCTATTTGGACTTGAGCGAGATCGCGAGGTCCCGCGAGATTGCACGCCACCCCCAAAGGCCAGCCCTAAAATCACGCAGATCATTTGTTTCTTGCCTTACCTTCCATATTAGTCAAGGACGTCAGGAAAGTAGCACCGGTAGCCTTAGCGATCCTCTTGAGATCGTTCTTCTTGCACCTCCTCACTCCCATGGCGTTGTTCTCCACGAAGTACTTGAGACAGAGGTCGTCAATGCCTCCGCTACAGAGGATGACGTTGACTCCCGTTGCTAAGATCTTCTGCAGACGTTCCTTGGTGATGTCGAGCTCGCGGCTGCGGATTGCTTCCAGCTTGTCTGGGTCATTGACCAGAACCTGGGAAGGTTTAATCTTTTTTATCACGGTGTAGAAGAAATCTAGAGAGTTAAGATCTAGCCTAGTCGCAAGAAGATGATATTGGTACTTGGGCACATTTGGATAAATATCAAACAATCCACACCAAGCTAACAAGAGCTTGTGTAATGGATACTTTATGACTGATTTGTCCCAAGGCGGAAATCGAACCTGCAACCTCTTGCGCCGCAGGCGGACGTTCGTCTACCGCGCCTTATCAGTCCTGGATCCGAAAAGCATATTCCAGTGGATGGGCGAATCTAACTCACGGGGTTAACCAATATTCAAGACTTTCCCTAAAACACTGTCAAAACAATTAAGTTACCTGAACTCCCATCTTCATCTTGGTCTTCTGTAGCGAGAAGTCGAGACAGGCGATCTTGGCGTTCAGTATCTTCTTGGGCATGGCCTGGGACGCGACGGTGCAGTTTAGTGCATAGCCTTTTATAAGAGTGCTCTCACGCGCGCTGCGACCGTGTGCTTTCAGGATGTTTATAGCCTGTCAACAAATTTTTCATAAAAATACAGCACTAACTGTTTAGGAAAAAATACAGTACTTACTGTAAACTCTTTATTTATTTATTCATTCAGAACTGAAAAAAACCAAATATTGCTAAGCTTACTTTTACTAGATCACTTAATTATTTTTTCATAGATGCATCAGATTTAAGACATAGTACCATGAAAAATCCCTCTGCAGGGGTTTTCCTTGCTTTTTAAGTACAAGCCAGTAAATTTATACTAGATAGAATAGGCATCAAAATATTTTACTTAGTTGACAATAGAGAAGCAGCTGATGTGATAAAAAACATTGTGATAGACACAATGTGTTTTGTTACCTCATTATTTTTAACCAGTTGTATAGTTTATTCTTGAAGGTGTTTATAGATGTAGCTGATTTAATATCTTCTGGTAATAGGTACAAGAATTATTCACATATCCAAGATTAAGTTTACCTTGATTGGGTATGCAACATTTCCTCTCGTGTCAGTGATCTTGATAGCTTGGACGGCATCCACAATGATTTCTGAGAAGAAGTCTGCATCACTGGATTTTTGGTTCAGGAAAATATACAAATAATAATGTTGGGCAATCCAAAGGGCTTCATGTAGCCCCATAAAAAGCAGGATTTTTAGTTAAGATAATATTTTTGAATCCAATAAAATATGTCACTGATTTTGTACGAGTCTTGATAGCTGTGTAAAAAAATAAATATGGTTTTACATGGTTTCTTTAACCCTTAGTTAAGTCATATCAGTATTGTTTCGACTCTACATATTTATGACATGGTTTTAAATTACCTGTAGTTTGTTGATTTCAATCTGCATGATTTGCCGTAGAGACTGATGCAATCTTTTTAGTTTTTTCATTTTTTGGTCAGATTAGAATCATTAGTTATCAACAGATTAATTAGTTTTGAAAAAGGATACGCTCCTATAAGCTTGGAAGACATGGTGGTCTTGGCAGCATTGATGATTGACGGCCGTCCGAGTGACTCAACTGAGACTGTGAGGTTGTCCTGGATGTATTTGACAGCTTCCTTGCAGGCCAGACGGTAACCGGAGATAATGCTAGTCGGATGGATCTTGTTCTTTACTAAATCATCAGCATTCTGGAAGTTTTTAAGAGAGTTAACTGGTTTCATGGATAACATTGCTAAATAAGATATATTCATAATCACAGAAATGCATGTATAATTTTTTAGGATCCAAGATAATTTATAACAAGGCCTCCTCTATTAGATATAGGCCTTCTCAAAAGATCACTACAATGGACACGCAAGGTTGAGTGGAATCATACATCGAAATTTTTTATAGCTATGGCTAATATTTATGAACTTTATCTTGGTTGCCATAGTTACCTTGAGTAGTTCAGCAGCAATAATGACAACAGATGTGGTCCCATCTCCAACCTCCTCATCTTGTAGCTGAGCCAGCTCTACCAGGACTTTAGCTGCGGGATGCTCAACTTCCAACATCCTATCAGAAAACATTTGTTATGAAAAATGGTATGTACCCAAAGAAGCATGTAATAATCATCAGCCTATATTATACACTGCTGGACATAGGCTTTCCCTAATGAGTAACATAGAGCCCTGTCATAAAGGCATAGTAAAAGAAGCATGTGTTTAATTTTTATTTACAAATAATTTTGTAAAAATGTATACAATAGGATAAATGATCCCAAGAGCTGTGCAATTGGATTCCCTGATAAGTTGTTTACTATAAGGTAAGGTAGGGATATACTTACTTGAGAATAGTAGCTCCATCATTGGTGACTGTGACATCTCCGATATCATCAACCAACATTTTGTCAAGTCCAACTGGGCCCAGGGAGCTTTTTACAATGTTAGCAATAGCTGCTGCAGCCATTACTGAAATTATCATATTATTCTAATAACATACATTTCATTTCTAAAATAAAATTTTCTTTGAAACAATGGTTCTGCCTAAAATGGTCAATGACTAACAAAGCTTAGGTTATTTTGGATAAATTTGACGACTTTGAGAAGTGTTTATAGTACTTTTTACAACATTTTTCGGGTAAGGAAGCTAACAAAAGTAGTTTTGTAGCTATTTGCAGCGCATTGAGAGAATTATTTACGAAAATATAACCATCAGTCGCGGTGCATGTGATCTGCCGGGGTGAAATCACCTCATGTGTTTTCTCACTAAAACTTACCATTTTGAGTTCTGACGGGTTGTCCTGAGGACCTGGTCCCTGCTACGGATAATGCTGTAGCTAAAGTAGACATATTTTTCTATAAATTCACAAGAAAACTCATAAAATAATCCACCCGTCACACTTTTTGATTCTCGAAGAATTGAAGATGTTGCCACTTTTTCTATTTGACAGATGTAGGCATTATTGCCACATTAAAATATTACCATAACTACCAAAATAAAATAAAAATCTACCAAAGACTGACTTTTCGGAGACAGGATTTTTTTAGCATAATTTGTAAGTACTTGTAACACCTATACCTTAACTTAATTTAATGATGAAGTTACTGATTTTATGAATGATTCAGCACCAAAATATTATTTTGGTAGGTACATATAGGTACAGGTACCATATTATGTATGCAAACATAAACTTTAAAAATTAAGTGCAAACCTAGTGCAAACAATCTTGAATTGAACCTTGGCTTTCCTTCCCTGTTGAATTGATTATTATGACCTTGTACGCCACAGTTGTTTAAGTGCACTAGGCTAGGATAGAAGAGCAGGAATATTGGTGAAACTGCAATGAACGAACCGTTACGGGTGAGTTCATTGCCTGCTACACAACAGTCGCATTTTAACTTGTAAACCCTTGGGTATTTTCTTATAGCCTTAATGGTGAGAAGAAAGAAATCGTATGGCATGGAGAAGGTACCTACTTAGGTAGGGTAGGTGCCAGCCAACTATGCAACATCAGTCAAAGATACCTACCTACCTAGAGTTTTCTTTTTTCGTTCAGTATAATCATCAAGTTTCGTTTCTAATAGTGCGATGAGTTTTTAGTTATTAATAGGTAGGTACTTGACTAGTGGATTAAGTACTGATACTTTGACTTTTTATTTATTAGTGTACCTAATCTATACCTAGTTACTATAAAAGCTAGTAAAATGCTTTTCTTATATAGGCAGGTAGGTACCTAATTACATACTACAAGCTTAACTAACTATCTACTATTGCTGTAGCATCCCAATAAAAAACAAAGTTCTCTTACTCCAAGTAGGTAGGCTAACAAACAAATTATTCTGCAGAGTGCAGATCAAATAAATCATTCCAACCTACTAAGAAAACGACATTGTTCATGCGGAAAGAGATCTAAGTCATCGCTTTACAGGGATGTAAACGTAAATCCCTCGTCCATTGCGATTCATGTCAAGCCCCGCGATATCTCGCATTCATTGGCATGCTCTGCAGCGTCTTCTGAGTAAAGTCTGTCCAGTCTAAAGTTGCGCGCAAAGTAAGCAACGCATGCAGGTAGGTATGTCAGATTTATGAAGCTTACGTATCGACAGTCCTCAGTCGTTTAACACGGGATATTTACCATGATTTGATTTGTTTTGAGTTTTCCGATATTTCGGCACAGTTTCATGCGCCATCATCACGAAAGAACTCTCGTCTATTTTCCGTCCCGTGATAAATGACTTTAGTAACCATGATAGTTTTAAAAGTTTAACAGTCTTCTTCCTCATTAGCACACATACCTACCTACGTCCACTGCTGTACCTTGCCTTGTGTGTTTGCCTCTTCCAAATAATTGTCAGTATTACCCGCGTACAGTATTAACAAGTTTTATTCTGATTTCTAATAATTCTAATACCACCCTGGTAGTTGGATTGATATCGCAGTAGAGGTGTTAAAACTTAAAATACATAGAAAAAGCTGCTGCCCTTTTCTGGTTCTCTAAATCGGCTTGTACCACATTCACGGGCATGTTACACGTAATTTGGGTGGTTAAACGCGATTTTAGACTGTACCTACCTACCATATACCTAACTAATCTCGTTTGCTGTGGCTCCGAAGACCGATATCCAGAGAAAAACAAATGGAGAGTAGGTACTTACTTTTGCACATGCGTCGTGAAATCGCACGCACGCGCGTCTCGGTACCAAGCCTATTTCACTGAAAATTACAGCTGTAAGAAATTGTCCTTAATCGTATTGTCTTTTGATTCAAAATGGCGAATCTAAACTCTACCAGCGAGCTGCCATTGGATATCAGTTCATAAGGAAGTTTATTCATAAAAACTTACCTCCATGAATTTGAGCAGTTACTTACTTACCTGACTACTTAGGTTGGTGCAATGCAATGGTATTCAATAGGCAGTTACTTAGTAGGAATAGGATAGAAGACCTTAGAAAGGACATTATTAGTCTGTTAATTTATTATTTAAGGCAAGTGAGGTCACGCGAGTGAATCTGCTAGATGCGTCAGGTTAGTGGGTTAGTTGCCTGCGTCCCCCATGTACCTTGAATGCAACGTTGTCCAGATAGGATTCACCTTGAAAGCCATCGAGGAAGTGTAGCATTATCCAGCCATTAACAAGATCACGAGGCATTCCCAGAGTGAAACTCCAGGGTTAAGTCAGTCGTATTCTGTGCCGGGGTTGCCGTCAGTCGCGCGCCGCCCGCAGCCGCGACCGCCCGCAGCCGTCGCTCGGCGCCCTTCCACGCGACCAATAAATGGCGCCCAAACCCGATCCTCACTCTACCGGGTAAGTCCATTACATAATGAGCCATTTTTAGAAATGTAAGCCTTCGTATTTACAAGATAAATAGGCCCTCGATGCAGTGATGAGCGGAGGGCGTGGTATCGACTGGTTCGCGCTGAGGCGGCGCGGCGTGATAGCACTGATAACATTGCAGCCTCTGTCAACAAACTTATTTCACTCAAACATTATATTTAGAGGATCGATATTGATTGTCGCTATCAGGCTATTGTCGCAGACTCGCATCTGCGGTGAGGAATTATCTAAATCTTGGGAGTTTTATCGATTGAGCACGCGACTCTGAAACGATGCCATTTTCCACGTTCACACTGGCTCTCAGACAAGTAACTGCCTAAGTGCAAGTGTTCATAGAGTTTAATGTTTCTTAGCTCTACATTCTGTGTACTGTTCTTTCTTGCTAAAGCTAAACGTATCTAAGATATTGCGGCTAATATTTAACCTACGTTCTTAATCTTACCCACCCTACGTTGTAGATGACCCATGATTTAATTCCTCATTTTATGATAGCATGGCTTTTAAAAAGCTAGGGCACCCACCTACTAAGTCTGCAGAAAGCTTTGCACTTTGGTTTTTCATTCAGAAACTCGATTTTTATACATCCTTGTCTTGTTACGTCTATATAACTCGTCCAGCGAATTAACAACTGCGAATGATCCATTCCTACTTGAGTCCATGAACACCAATTATTTAATAAAACTCCCAGGCTAGGTGCCCTGACTGAACCAATAGAGACACATTGTTTTTTCTTTTATTTCGTTTATCTGATATTTTCGTGTATTCCTTTGGTCTCTATAGAGATATTATATGTTATAACACTAAAAATCTAGAAAGTCACCTGCCCTTTTCCTAACTTTAGGAAAAAGCTAAGAGTCATTTGTTTTCTTCTGTTCACTTATGTGAGAATGAGATTAAAACTTCTAAGCAATTTCTAAGTAGACTAAGGGGGTAATTGTTTATCATAGTACCTCTCTACTTACTGATTTTAAATATACCTAATTTGCACCGGGTGAAATATAATCACAAATGAAACTTGGTA
Source organism: Eupithecia centaureata (assembly GCA_944547425.1). NCBI lineage: Eukaryota > Metazoa > Arthropoda > Insecta > Lepidoptera > Geometridae > Eupithecia > Eupithecia centaureata. Next base: position 2,349,907 of record OX155680.1, on the reverse strand, counting down.
CTAATGAATATCTCTACAAAAAAGTCGAGTCTACGAGTTGCTACGAATACTATGCACCGTATTCGATAAATTTTCTCGGTCATATATGCTCTCATTTTCAAGTAAAATAAAAATTCTAAACAATACGACTACATTTCAGGTTATCTTAATTTAAAATAGAATTTACAACATTCATTCGGCTACGGCGTAGAGCCTCTACGAAACCGCTACGTCATTTCCGAGTATCATAATTTTCACCATTGATATGAGTTACCTATTCATTTGTTTATTCATCACAAATAATTGTACACAATGGTTTATCTAAAACTAGTTTACTTTATTCTCTAGCTATGTTCTACTTAGAACTGGGGTCCATAACTTTCTCTCTCTTCAGAATTCAAGTCACGCTGAGTTGTCTCAAGTTTATTTAATAGGGTGTAGCTCTACTTAATTTTAAACCTTTCAAGCATTGTATTGAGTGCCAATGAGGCGCTTATCATGGGAAGACCTGCGTCCAGCAGTGGACCAGTAAAGGTTGTAGATGAAGCATTGTATTTGTTCCATAACATCGATTTAATTTAAAATGAGACTTGTTTAGTAATAAACTGAGGAATCATACTTATATAATTTATTTTAATAACATAATTTTATAATTACATTTTAGAAATAGTTATGTACAATCTATATTATACTAATAAATATTGACAGAATTTACAAATCCGGACCAAATTATTCGCGAAATAGTACATTTTTATTATTTTTAGAGTATTTTTTATCGATAACGTTTTCACATTAGATGAGAGGAAACGAAAAATAATATTGAATTTTTTTTTATCTTCCTATATTTTGATTTAGAATGATCGATATTTTTGTTATTCATTACAATTAATAATGAAAACTTAACAAGGCAAGGTAACAGCAAGCTTACAACTAAAAACTAAAACAAAAACTTCAACAACGCTCAAGCACAGCAAAAAAGATGCAAGTTCCAGTTCACGAATGAGAGACCGATGGAATGATGAATGAAAACTGTCAAAATTATGAATTGTTTGGAGCTCCTGCAGCTTGCTCTGATAATACCAGTGTCATAGAATATGTTCCACCAGTTTTCCTTTGATTTTGCAATTCATTTGTTTGCAAAACTATGTTTTTGAGTTGAGCCCTTTGTAATGTTTGCCACTTTCATACTGAAATAAACTGTAATGGCGGGTAGAAGCTTAGGTACCGTACTTATTTGTCAAATCAAACCTTCTTGACTAAAATTTTTCTCAACCAGATAAATGAGAATTGATTATGCAAATTTGTTTCGATAAGATGTCTACAGCCCAGCTGGCCATTTTTCACAATGAAATATTATTGATCTCTCATCTCTGATTTGATTATTTCTGATTGATGACTGCTTCATTTATGTTTGATTTATGGAATAGGGATTCTTGTAAGATTTATTTATGTGAAGTATGCTTTTATGCTAAGTTCAAGACACATTGGAAATCTTAGGCTACTAACAAAACCAATTTAACACATTACGTTCTCAAACTGACAAAAATATAGGTACTTAAGTAAGTATGTAGATAAGTAGGTAGTATTAATTCAACTTAAAGTTATTATTTCTAAGTAGTTACATAAATAATGTGACATCATCTTCATCTAGACCCAAGTTAAGCAGAGCTTCTGTTATTGGTAGGTAAGTACTAGATTAATGATATATTAAACACAATACATTGATGATCTGCGGAAGTTAGTGAAATTCAATAAATAATATCAATAACGTGACATGTGGAGGAAAAGCGAACGATATAAAGGAGATACTTACAGGGAAACTGACTAAAGAACCTGGACGGGGTTTTAACAATACCTAAAACAGATCGAATTAGATCTGTTAATGTAAGACTCCTTGGTCAACATTGTCATACATATTTTGAGGTTCCAAATTCAAAACGCGTAACTTATTTGGGCAAATAGCAACAGACTTCATCAATGGTAAAAGGACATTAGTACCTATATGTTACCCAAGGGTTGAAAGTAACTTATTTAGTCTCGAGCTCGGGCGCCAATAGTTCGAGGGACTACATAAGTTACTTTCACCCGAGGTAAACACTGTGCTTTTCATTACGAATACAAGGAAATATAAATAAAAACATGAGAAAACAAATTAATCAAATTGCCGGTATTTTTTTTATATAATAGTCCATCTAGGACAGGCGAAAGCCATAAAGCCATACTGCCTTGTCTTTCGTATTTTTTGAATTCAGTGAATTGTCGTTATGGCGATTTTTTTTACGCTTCAGCATTTATTCTACCACTATCATGGTTCAATAGTAACGTTATAGCTGTCAGTTGAAAACGATTCTCCCTAGGGCGGAAAAGTATAACTTTCAACCCGCTGTTCAGGCATGTTCAGACCTACTTTCCGAGTATGAGTAATGAAATAGTACATTGTTACCCAAGGGTTGAAAGTAACTTATTTAGTCCCGAGACGTAACGAGGGCGCCAATAGTTCGAGGGACTTAATAAGTTACTTCACCCGAGGTAAACACTGTGCTTTTCATTACGAATACAAGAAAATATAAATAAAAACATGAGAAAACAAATTAATCATATTGCCGCTATTTTTTTTTATTTATTAGTCCATCTAGGACAGGCGAAAGCCATAAAGCCATACTGCCTTGTCTTTCGTATTGTCGCTAAGGTATTTTTTTTTCTTAGCTTCAGCATTTATTCTGCCATTATCATGGTTCAATAGTAACGTTATAGCTGTCAGTTGAAAACGATTCTCCCTAGGGCGGAAAAGTATCACTTTCAACCCGCTCTTCAGGCATGTTTAGACCTACTTTCCGAGTATGAGTAATGAAAAGTAGATTTATGTAGAGGTGACACTTCTCCGAAAGTTCGATTTAAATTTATTTTTCACAATAAGTGTTCTGATTGATTACTTCTTTGAATTTTAGATCCAGTTTTAGCTTTCTGATGGCTTTCTGTACCCTGAAAGAAAATCTGATGATCAGTAGCTTCGTCAGAACCTGAATACCTAACAAAATAAATACCTACCTACTAAAACTGTAATAGCTGGTACAGACGCTCCGATTCGGTTGGAGCCAACCATCCGACCACGACCAAATCGGAACGTGAGGAGAGCGGTCGGTCCGACATAATTATTATTATTAATGGTTGGACGGTAGTCGGATGCGCCGGCGATCCGACCAAACCAAATCGTTAGTCGGTCCAACCAAATCGGAACGTATGGAGGCTTTGTTCCGACCAAATCGGCTCAGTCGCATTCAGTGTTGCCGTTTTAGCGACTTTGTCGCTAGAACTAGGAGATTTTATGAATGCTTAGCGGACAAAATTCCACATTTAGCGAGAAAAAAATTTATAGCGACTTCTAGCGACTTTTAGGCGGGTCAATATGTCGCTACAACGGCAACCGTGGACCATCGCCCGCCATGCCACATTGATCGTCAAGTATTATGTATCTCATTTTCAATATGTTACGCTGGCAGCTCCGATAAATAAAAAAATAAATACAACACCCAGACCAACGGAACAAATTTCTGCAGATCGTACACAAATTTGTTCCGAGGCGGGAATCGAACCCGCAACCTCCTGAAAAAAGCCTGAAATCAAGCGTATTTGATTATGCTGGACGTTTTAAGAAAAATAGACAGTGCGGCTACTTTAAAAACGTTGAAAAATATCATGGCATCACGTCCGTTCACTACTTCATGGCAAAGTCAACTGACGGCTGGAAGGCCAACCGTCGGACAATCTGTAGCAATGTTGGAATGGTTGCTATGTCGGTTCCGATATGGCTGGCACCAACCAAATCGGAGCGTCTGTACGAGCTATAAGACCATAAATTGTAGTTACTTAACTACTTTATTTTTAAATTTATTTAATATGACATCCAACATGAGATCACAAGGCGTGGTAAAAGCAAGTTATGGTTCATAAGTCTATGTGTCTCTATAATATAGGACGTCTCAGCGTGCACTATATCAAATATATTGGCAAATAACAAAACAAAAATCAGTGGAAGGTAGATAGTAGTAACTTAAAAGAGAAATAGGTAGGTACCTCATATCTTCATGAATAAATGATTATGATAGTCATTGTTCATTCGTTACTAAAATGGTTTAAATCAAATACTTTCCCATTATAATAGGTATAACGACGACGCAGAGAAATTGCTATTGAGAAAATAACAAGATCAAACACTTTCTGCGATCACCCTTCCCGATTTAACTTCTTTTGGCAATTTGGTACATGTACCTACTCTCAGTACCATCTTAAAAGTCTCCAAGCGAAGTCAGTAAGTAAACGCAAAGCGTCACGGTTCGTTGGGTGACCCAATTCTAGCCGAGAAGTTCACAATTCCCTCATTTTATCGAATACTGGCAGTATTCGATTATCGCGCCAATCTCGAGTTTTTGTCTGCCGTGCTTGGTCATCCTGAACCGCGGTGAGTCGGTTAAACTTTTCCCTTTGTGGAACTTTTGCTTGCTACCTATACTCTGATTTAGAATCGAATATATTTTTTGTAATCAAAGACATTTTTGTTCGAAAATTTAATAGGTAGAAACTGAAAACAATAACAGACAGCAGCAGGGTAACAGCAAAGTAACATCCGTAAACCAAAACATAACTTCAACTAATCAATACATATAAAAGAAACAATAAGGTTAGACAATGAATCATATAATCTCCGAAACCCCTAAGTAAGTAACACATTAAATAAGGGTAGGTATCTAATTATACTTTACAATACAGTAGCGAGTAGTAGAACCAAAGCGACACTTGGTATACGTCTTGTAGTTGACTGTTCGGCGGTCAGGAGCAAAGTGGAGACGTCTTGTGCCTTCCTCGACTTCATGGCTCGGGTTGGATTGCCATAGCTAAGTCGCAGGTTCGAGTAGCGGTCGAACACCACGTCGGGCTCGGTCGGACGGACGGTCGAATGTCTGCGCGCGCGCCGTTAAAACTTGAATTTGGCGCGCTTTGTTCACGTCACTCGGTGACAGCGGAAAAATAAACGAGAGCGACAACATCCGGCTATCCTGCTTACGCATTCGTCCCGAATGCGTGTTGGTCTGAGAGATGAAGCTGAAAACGTAACATAAGTTAGTTAATATTACATAATAATCAAACCATTCAGAGATATTCACCCGTATGTACCTACAGGTGGATAGACAGTTAAGTGTATATGCTTCAAACGCTAAACCATGTACCGTAAAGTGATTGGATCCAAAAGCTATGTGGATTGAACTAGCTGATGTTCACAGCGGATCAGCTAGTTGTTTATCACCACCTAACAACAGCGTTCACAAGGATGCCTGTTGTAGCTTTAATGTAACACTCGCTTCAAACACTAAATCATGTACCGTAAAGTGATTGGATTCAAAAGCTATGTATGTGGATTGAACTAGCCAATGTTCACAGGGAATCAGCTAGTTGTTTATCACCACCTAACAGCGTTCACAAGGATGCCTGTTGTAGCTTTAATACATTAACTGTGTTTGAAGCTTTAACTTTAAAATCAACCAGTAAATGTAACCACCTAACAACAGCGTTCACAAGGATGCCTGTTGTAGCTTTAATATGTACATTAAGTGTGTATGAAGCTTTAACTTTAAGATCAACCAGTAAGTGTAACCACCTAACAACAGCGTTCACAAGGATGCCTGTTGTAGCTTTAATATGTACATTAAGTGTGTATGAAGCTTTAACTTAAAGATCAACCAGTAAGTGTAACCACCTAACAACAGCGTTCACAAGGATGCCTGATGTAGCTTTAATCTTACACAATACGTGAACTATGTTTGAAGCTTTAACTTTCAGACCAACCAGTAGGTATCATGAATAGGTGAAGCAATAGAATTCAAGAATAGGGCAGTCATAACAGTCTCAAAGTAAGGACATCTGAAAAGTTATAATGTACACTTTGTGCTATTATATTTCTACATACTCACAACTTGACAACATCCGACATTATTTAGAGAGTTTTATCCATGGTTTCATGTTCTCTACGCACGCTACGCCATCGTATCGCTTAGAGGTCCTCTCAGCTCCTCTCATGTCCGCTACCTGGTACCTATCGTAACCAAGTACCTTTGTCACCTGGAATGGACCTTTAAAAAGCGGCATAAGCTTTGTGCTCTGACCGTCGTTAGAATGGCTTGGAATTTTGAGTACAACCAAGTCCCCGATTGCATAAGACGGGGCGTCTTTTCGCTTTGCGTCAAAAGAAGCTTTCTGATTTATAGCGTTTTTCTTAATATTTGCGTCAACCGTATTCCGCAATGCCGTGACGTCAACAGACTGTTCCGTATTATCGTCATCAGTGACCATATCGTTATTCATCCGAATTCTATATCCAAAGAACACCTCGCTCGGGACCGCAGACGTGGTTTTATTTATAGTGCTATTAATTCCTTGCTGGATGTTTGTAACATGCTGATCCCATTTATTATTTTCAGTATCAGCGCCCATGCTTCGTAACGCCTCTAAGATGGTCTGATTATATCGTTCGACCTGTCCATTTGAACGTGGCATGCCTGTCGCTATAATATGAGCTCTTATATTCCTATCTTTACAGTAACCGCTAAATAATTTTGACGTGAAGGCACTACCCGCATCACAAATTAAACGTTTAGGATTTCCAAATACCTTAAATATTTTATCGAGCTCGTTGATTACAACTATGCTTTTTGTGTTTCTTACAGCCGCTATAAACACAAACTTCGTAAACGAATCTACAAGAACTAAGAGATAACAGTTTTGCTTTGTAGTTTTGACGAACGGACCAAGGTGATCGACGTGGAGCGTGTGGAATGGTTTGGCGTATTTTGGAATGGGGTATAATTTACCAGGTTTTTTACCATGTATATTTTTGAAATAAATACAGTTCAAACAATTTTTTATGTACTTACTTACAGTTTTCTTTAAGCGTGGGAACCAGTACTTAGATCGAATTCTTTCTATTGTTTTATCGACTGCGAAATGGCCAACGTCATCGTGGTTGGCCTTTATTACATACCATACGCAATTTTTAGGTACGAACCAACGTCTACCGAATTCGGTTCGCCTATAAACCTTGTTCCCTAATAACTCATAATCATTGAATATCTGTTTATTCGACTCGGCCTCACCTGACTCTATAATATCTCGAATATTACAAATGTAAGGATCTTGTAACTGAACCGACAGCAGCCAGTCACCCTCAGTTATGGTACAAACAGTTTCCCTTACTTCAGACACGTTAGTAAATTCGCCTACAACAGGGTTTCGACTCAGCGCGTCCACGTGTTGCATTTGTGACCCTGCTCTATGAACGACCTCAAAAGAAAAGTCCTGCGTGAAGAGTACCCAACGACTAATGCGCGGAATTATCTCTCGTTTACTCAAAGCGTAGCGAACAGCATTACAGTCTGTAGTTATTTTGAAAGAGGTACCCAACAAATAATGACGAAATTTCTGTAATCCTGATATAATAGCTAATAACTCCAATTCAAAAGAGTGGTACCTCTTTTCGTCATTAGTTGTCTGGCGGCTGTAAAAGTACACAGGTTTTTCTCCGTCGTTTGTTGTTTGAGCTAAAATACAACCTATACCGTCGCGACTAGCATCGGTGTATAGATTGATAGGTAGTTTAGGGTCAAAAACTTTTAGTACCGCATTGTCGATCAAAGCGTTTTTCACATTACTTACAGCTTCCTCTTGTTGGGGGCCCCATTGCCAGATTGCTTCCTTTTTTAGTAAGCTCGTAAGTGGTTTGCACAACGTAGCACAGTTTTGGATAAACTTTCTAAAATAATTTATTAATCCTAAAAATTGCCTTAGTTGGTGAACAGTTTTAGGACTAGGGTACTTTGAAATCGCATCAAGTTTACGAGCACTAGGACGAAGTCCCTCCTCCGAAATTTCATAGCCCAGAAATGTTATTTTATCTTTAAAGAAAACACATTTTTCCAAATTTACCGTTAGCCCATTTTTAACGAGGATATCAAGGACTTTTTCCAAGCAAAGAACGTTTTCTTCAAAGGTTTTGGTTGCTATAAGTAAATCGTCCATATAACAAACTACCCTATCAAAACGAAGATTTCCTAAAATTGTGTTCATTAACCTTTGGAACACAGCGGGACCATTGCATACCCCAAACGGCATACGTAACCATTCGTAATGACCGTCATTTGTACAAAATGCACTTTTATGAACGTCTTCACTTTTTATACTTATTTGGTGGTACCCACTTTTTAAATCAAGTGAAGTATAGAACCTACATCCCTGCAATCTGTCAACTAGATCCTCAATTATAGGCATTGGATATTTTTCTTTGACTGTTATCTTATTAAGCTGTCTATAGTCTACACATAACCTTTTGGCTCCCGATGATTTGCTGACTAGGAGAGCTGGACTCGCGTAAGCAGAATTACTGTTCTGAATAATACCATTTTTCAAAAGATCGTCTGTTATTTCTCGAGTAATCGCTCTCTCGGACTCCGACATTCTATACGGTCGTTGGCAAATCGGTTTGTTAGATGTTAAGTTTATCTCTAATTCAACAGAAGATGCTTTACCTAGATTTGACAAGTCTTGGGAAAAACACTGAGAAAATTTTGACAATATATCTTCCAGTATTTTTTTGTGAGTATCTAAGAGGTTAACACAACTCGTATTAACATTGCATACATTCAATGACTGTATGGGTTGAAATGTTAATGTATCACCCAAACGTATATACATGATACTTTTAGTCTCTGTAAAGTTCCTTCCGATTAGAATGTCGCAGTCGGATAGCGCATCAATGACATAAAACCTTATGGAGAGTTCTACTGAATCGACTTTAATTGTTGCTGTTACGTAATGAGTTACTTGAGTAGTTAACTCGGTTGAGAACCCTACCAAGCTTACGGGGTCATTTAAAGAGTATGTTTGCAAGCGATACTCGTTTACAAGATTCTTTGTGATTAAGGAGCAATCACTACCCATATCGAAAAAAGCGATACATTCATTATCATTGAGCAGTATTTGTTTGTTAAACTTCTGCTTACTTAATGGATCGGAAATCATTTTTACCTCTGCCTCTTCTTCTAATTTCGTTTTCGGTTTTGATTTACAAGCGCCCTCTAAATGACCTACCTTAGTGCAGAAGGAACATTTTACGTTACCGTTGATAGGACACTGGTTCCTTCTGTGCCCTACTTCCCCACAGCGGTAACACGTCACAACCTTTTGAGTGTTGACTGAAGGTTCTATTTTTACATCAGACTTATTGACACCATTATTTGAATTCGATCGAAAAGATTTTATTGTGGGATTTGATTTCTTTTGTGTACCCTCAATGTTAGTTGGTTTATGAGTTTTACCATGCAAAAAGGCCGCTAACTCATCACAATGTCGAAAATTCCCTGCCTCGGTAGCAACGGTAATGTTTGTATCGTGCATTGAACCTACGATAACGGAAATTATGTCTCGTTCCCTAAACCCCAGCTGTAAGCTGTCAATTTTAATTTCTGTTGAAAATAGAATTCGTACAAGGACTGGTTCACTACGGGCTTTGCATCAATTAATTCTCTAAGAGATTGAAACATATTGCGATGTACTTGGAAAGTATCCGACAACGTATCACGCCATGCTTTCCACCTCCACGTGGTCCACGTGGTATGATTTTTTTGGAAAGAATCTAACCAAGTTTTTGCGGTATTGCGTAATTTTTGAAGAGCCTGATGCTTGGTCATGCTGTCTGACCAGCCAAATGCACGAGCATTGGCTTCTACAACATTAATCCACATATCAACATCGTCTACGAGCGGGTCAAATTCGGGAATAACTGACGATAATACGACATTCTGACTCACGGTTGGCGATTGCTTACGGTGACGCTTTTTCCTTCGGCGTCGACGCTCGTTAGCGCTGCTACTGCTGCTGCTAGAGCTTGATGTAGCAGAGGAGCTCGAGGTATCCCTTCTCGATTTCCTTTTGCGGCGTGGCATATTGTGGGTGTGGTACGTTAAGCACTTCTGATAAAAGAAACAATAAGGTTAGACAATGAATCATATAATCTCCGAAACCCCTAAGTAAGTAACACATTAAATAAGGGTAGGTATCTAATTATACTTTACAATACAGTAGCGAGTAGTAGAACCAAAGCGACACTTGGTATACGTCTTGTAGTTGACTGTTCGGCGGTCAGGAGCAAAGTGGAGACGTCTTGTGCCTTCCTCGACTTCATGGCTCGGGTTGGATTGCCATAGCTAAGTCGCAGGTTCGAGTAGCGGTCGAACACCACGTCGGGCTCGGTCGGACGGACGGTCGAATGTCTGCGCGCGCGCCGTTAAAACTTGAATTTGGCGCGCTTTGTTCACGTCACTCGGTGACAGCGGAAAAATAAACGAGAGCGACAACACATACAATACAATAACATAATAGCACAAACGCGCGGCGAAAAAGATGCAAATTCGAGATCGAAGATGAATAAAAAACCAATATAATGATGAATGAATGCTGTCAAAACCACGAATAGGTATTCTGTAAATTGGTATCTGATGATACCAGTTTCCTAAAATACTTTAGCATAAATATTTATTTTGTTTTGTGCGTCAATTGTTTACGAAACATCTGTTGTTTCTTTTTATAAAACGTCATATTTTTCACAAATTAGAGGCGCCTAATCTAAATCCCTTTACGAATAGAACTACTAAACACCAAATGATCTCTACCTAGGTAGACAAACTAAGTTGAAATGAAACTAATCCAAAATCCTATCGTTCCAATAAATCCACTGTCTTCCAGCTAATAAAAGCGAGGCCGTTCTAAATGAATTCCTGAAACCCCAACGCAGCGAAAGTTGCTATTCTGTCCATTTAAGGGCAGAGAATTCGGCAAAGTGTCAATACTTAGGTATAATAACCCTTTAAACGCGCTATTCGGGTATTTTCCTATATAAAGATCGATTTGTCTTATAAAATCTTTTTTTATTGTTAAAAGGTTCATAATTTTATGTGTTTTTAAATAATTGTAGGTTCAGTCGTTACTTTGCATAAATCCATTACAAAATATAAGTTAGGAATAGTAAGTAGCGAACAATTTTATTACATTAAATTGTGTGTATAAGCACCAAATAAAGTTATCTTTAACGTCATTTACGTTTAGGTATATACAGATTCTATTTAAGTTTATGTTTATACCGTTTTAGATTTACCAGTGAGTGAATCAAATCTTTGCGCCGTGCCGGTCCTTAACTATACTAGCTCCGCCTTCGGTTCCGCCTGCAGGTGATTATCATATAAATACGATCAGCCTCTCCCGGGACGACCCGAAATGGTACGAGAACTTGCTTAAAAACTGAATACGGGCTCTGAGACAAATTTCTTGTGAATTTTATGACTCTTAAGTTGAGGAAGGAGAATCTTGAGCAGGCTTCATGCGTATGAAAGTCGTTTGATGCAAATGCCTTACCTTTATATTAATATAGTATAGATACTTTTTAATACTAGATTCCGCTTTGATATTTATAAGTACCTATTTAGGTACTGATCGCTTAGTATTTTAGATTCTTTGTTTAAGATTTATGATTCTACTAGCATCTACCCGCGGCTTTGCACGCTTTATTTCTATGGAAACGTTTCAAGGGTATTTCTATCCCATGTGAGATGATAATGAAACTATCAAAAAGCAATTTCTAAAAGGTAGCGTGTTTATAAAATAAAACATTATACATATACTTCTATTAATGAGACGGGGTTTTCTTCGGTTTTTCGTGAAAATCATCTGTTTTTATCCTTTCAGTATTGTGTTATATTCGTTCTCCACTATAATGGCTTTGCTGAGGAGGTAGCTGCAAATTAATATTACTTGAGAAACAATGCGACGATTCGAGCCTTCTTCCATCTGCGGGCTATAATGGTGCAGTCGTTCTAACAGGGTCGGATCTACTTATGGGCTTTTTGGGCCAGGGTCTCTTGGAAAAAAAGCCCTCCCCCTCTGTACCCCGTTTAAGACAGAATTGCTACAAAACTAACATTTACAATCAACATAAATAAAAGAAAAAAAATCTACAATTTGTTAAATTCAATAAAAAAAGCTACAATGTGTTGGATTTTAGTTATTTTCTCGTGACTATTACAATGAACTAGACTCATTACTCATGCACAATGCACATTATTATATTTTTTAAATGTTCCTTTTTCATAAAAAGCGTTCCATTCACAACAAATGATAACTATTAATTTCGTAGGTATATCTTTGATTAAAAATTCAGCAAAAAAAGGAAAATACTCACGCTGCCCACCATTATTTGGTAGGTACTGAAATATAATAGAACTTTTCGGTACCGAATTCTTAAAAGTAAAGACCAAAAACCAACAAACGTCTGAACAAAGTTCAACTGCACAACTGCAGGACTGCACTTGCTAGGCCCCAAGTAGTATGAGCCCAGGCACCCACAAACTCAGTCCGCCCCTGCGTCCTATGCGCTGGATGCTGAGAGTGGATCCCGTAATCCCGGAGGAGAATGGCTGCCTCCGCAAGATACAGCCTCAATTCCACTGCAAGGGAATTTAGGAGCCTTTGTGCAATTTTGCACATTTAACACTAAAACGCTTGAGTATTTGCCACTGTTTCAGTGTTTTCTATGTATAATGGAAGTAGTTTTAGAAAACACTGAAATTTGTTTTGAAGTTTTTTGGTTATACCGATATCTTACTTTCTTTTAAACCTTTTTCAAATCGAGCAAGAGTCTTTAGTTTTCAGCTGTTGACTAACATAGCCGTAGATATATCAAATATAGCTAATTCAGCTAGCGTCTTCGGCAGGCTCACAAATGTTATTGATAAACGTAGATCAGTTTAGGTAGCTACCTCTAGATTGTTTGAAACAGTCTAAAGCCTGCTTATGAATTTATGGTAAGAAGCAGATAGGGATAGCAATGAGCGAAAATTTCAAAAGTGTGTTTTCAAATAGTTTCAAACAACATCCCTGAATATCTGGGTTATTTTCTTCTGTTGTTTGTCTGCAAATTGGAAAGTGAACTGCAAATAACTCTAAACCAGGTTTAAATATTTACGGAATCCAGAGAGGAAGACGGTATTAACATTTTCAATTTACCTGACCTAATATTTTGTTTACTGTTTACACAAAGGAAAAGAATTTAATAAAGCTGTGGTTCCTTCTAAAGTGTAGAGTCAATGCGTCTGTGAACTTTGAATAAATGAAAGGTCTTTTTTTAACTTTTTATTAAATTTAAAACATGAAATAGATTCAAGATGGATATCATCCGACTCTTACTAAAATTTCTTATTAGTTTTCGTTTATTTATTAAGATTTATTTATTGTACTTAACAATATTTAACAAAACGACTATACTTACTTATTACTTTATACAATTATAACAGTATATACAATTATAGAGTAAAGATATACAATTATAACAAACTCCTAAAAAATCTAAGCCCTACACATTTTTGTATTTATCTTATTTAAATTTATATAATAAATAATTATTTAGTTTGGTTCTCAAACTATTGAATGCTGTACAAAAAGAGTTCAATTGAGTGGGAGAGTATTGATTTGATGGTTTTATGATGTTAGCTAATTCAAAAGAAGTTAATTATTTTTACCTTCCCTACAAAACAGACACCATACTATATTATTTATTTTGCAAAAGCTATGCTAGTTCGTTCTTTTCTTCCGTTACAAAGTTGCAAGCAGTGGAATGATATAGGCTGATGATGATGATTACTCACTTTTCGTGGATAAAAAGGAGAGATACGGTTAAAAACAGTTACAATTGCATTTAAAACATAACTATTAATACATAGTAAGATTTAATATAAATATCTACGGGTATTTATCGCGTATATTTAATTATTTTCCATGACGTTTCAACAGGTTAACAACAATGTATACGCTTCTACAACAAAACTCCAAGAGAGTTGCAAAAATTATCGGTGAATAAATTCAAACAAAGTATCAAAACTATTCTTTGTAAAAAGGCTTACTATAAAATATCTGATTATTTAGATGATAAAAAAGCTTGTGACGAGTTTTGCTCCAACTCTAAAACTAACAACCTAACAAGGTAAAGGTTTCTTGTTCGCTTCTTTACTTTACCTAAATAGACCGAAGTGAACAATAATTCTCCCCCAATGGCGCTCATTGGGGGAGGCCTATGTCCAGCAGTGGACTAATATAGGTTGATGATGATGATGATGATGATGAACAATAATCAAAGTGAGCACTTTATTTCATAATTTCAGTTATTTTTAACATGTATTTTATGACGTGTCCAAGTGTCCTGTAAGGTCTTAAGGAAATAAAGCACTTTGAATTTTGAATTTTGGTTTACTCTGTCTTGGTCACGGTTCTGATGGCATAAGTTTAAAAAACTTTACAGTACCCAAGCTTTGCCGAGCTATTGAATCAAGAAATTACAAGACATTGAAAGGCGCAGGCACTTGCCTCCACTAAATAGTCGATATACCCATATATACCTATATATTATATATAGCTGGCAACACACGCCTCACGGTCTCGACTCGGTATTCGAGCTGGAATGTTTGCTTTGTACCAGCCTTTGGCAACTCTGTTGTATACGTAGCACTGTCAGGAACAAGGGACCTGTGGATAATATCCATATCTCCTATAGTAGATTTATTCGTGTGCTCTTTATTATTATTTTTTAGTCCAGTCCATCTCAAAGTTGCATATAAAGTCCAGTCCGTCGCAAGGTTGTTTGGAGAGATCGCTCATACCGTTAAAGGCCGCTCTTTGTTCTGCCATTATTATTTTAGCATTTTTTTACTAAATTGTAATTTCAGTTCTGTGTGTATTGTCAATGTATCTTTATTCAGAATTATTTACATTTCATGACGTATTGGTACTTATTAGATATTTTCTTAAAATAGTTTGGCTGGATGATATAAATAAAAAAAAAATATTAGAAATTAAAGCAAGCCTTGGTTTTTATAATCAGGGCGGTTTACCAGTATATCCTGGTATTCAGGTACAGAGATAAAATGCAGGTAAAGATATAAATAACTTAATAGTCAGTTTATTCATCAAAACACACTTAACTAAGCAAGCGGACCTTCGTCCATTGTGCCAACGCAGGGGTTGCCAACGTTTATCAAGCGATTCAATTGTTAAAAAAACTGTTAGCATTGAAAACACCGAATACATGCTCAAAGAATCGAAGCTTCTAGTAGAAGATGAAGTAAATTACATTATCATTAATGCTATACATTTCACATAGGTAATTTTCAAATAATTGTAATCCTTCGCAGAGAGCTGGTTAAGTGTCCTACTTGCAGTTGACATAACATTAATTAGAGGAACAATGGCCGCTGCCTCCACTTTGTGCCACCGCGCTGTTTTATAATTAAAAGCGTACAAAGCCACAGAGAGGCTAATAAAGTGCCTAGAACATTATTTAGAGATTTTTAGCTACTAATTTCTACCCTGGCCTATGTCCAGCAGTGGACTTATATAGGCTGACGATGAATGAATGATGGAAAAAATTCTACAGCGGTTTGGCACGTGTTTTTCCTCGATAAATGTCCCTTGCCATCACTCAATACAATTGAATTGTCTCTGCTTTATTTTATAAGGATTCGTTCAACTTTTTTTTTACTCCATCTCTCCACTTGTGAAAATAAAAATGAGCCAGTTTCAGAACGATAAAATTAAAAAATCCTAGGTCAAGGTATTTTTCTATATTTGAATGTATAAATGTAAATCGGGTACTTATTGCGTAGTGTCACTACTCCGTCGACAATTTTTTAAATGATGAATCTAATTTATAACTATTTGGATGCCTAAGTTAAAATATTGACACCCTGTTATTTTATTTTATGATTCTTGTAACTGACATTGCCTATATTTTCCGACGTCTATGTTTGTAGCAATAAATAGATTATGTACCTACAATATTACAATTCATACCAATTGCTGCGCGCTTACAGTGTTCATGTACTTACCTTTAAACTTACTAACATGAGCTAATTAATGATTAATATGTATATCATCATCATCTCATCATAAATAAATGAATAAGTTTTGTTTTTACTCCTCCATCGATAGCTTAAAAGGTTTATATGTGGTTTGCTACAACTCGCTAAGATGCTACACGGCGCTACGTAATTTGCTACGAAACTAGCTACAAAGCTACGAATCTTACTGTGGCTCCAAATAACTTGCTACAACACCACATTACTTTCTATGACGTAGCTTAGGGCTACGATTCCTAATAACTATTGTTGATATTTGTTCTAACAAAATTTGCAAAAAAATTCGGGATGTTTCCGTTCATGAGTCGATCGGACACACAATAGGTAAGTATATGTTTTAGCAGACTAAATTAGTACGGTTCTGCCAGCTTTCTTATTATTCACGGAATATACAATCAATGAATAGAAGCAATTTAAAAATAGTATACACAATTCTTGTACAAAGTTCTTGTATTCTTGAGTGGAGACCGCGACTTGGCAAACGTAGTGTAAGACCCTTCGGCCCTTCAGTCAGGTGGGATGACGATCTGCGAAAAACTGCTGGATGCGGCAAGCTGAAGACAGGGCGCTATGGCGCCCATAAGGGAAGCCCTTTGTCCAGCTGTGGACTAATATAGGCTGATGATGATGATACACAATTGAAACAATTGAGCTAAATTCAGACGATTGCAAACAACAATCACCGGAACTAAAGTAAGAAAGTAAAAGAAACTCATTTGTTAACTTCTCAGAACGGATATAACTTAGTAAACCATGACCAGACATTCGCCCACAGCTGGACAAAGCTGGACATCTGCTACAGTAGTTTAATGGATGCTAGTGTCTTGGGAACGTTTCCGACTGGTATTGACATCGACCAGTTGATACCTTTAGACTGATTGCAACCGTCTGCAGTTGGCTCAATTGTTTCAATTGTATATACTAGTTTTAGTTTTTTCTATTCTTTAATTGTAATTTTCGTTGTTAATAAAACGTATATTGTTTCAGGTGATCTGTGTTGGGGAGCGGTCGGCCGTGGCAACCACACATGCTGACGATATGGTAAGTTTACACGACCATTTAAACCTTATTTTGGGAACCTACTTGTAGCTATGAGGTGGAAACCGGAAAAGTCCTTCTCTCTTATAGCGCAAACTATTTCTATCTTATTTAAGTAAATAAAAGAGGATTCCTTGCTTACGGTTAGACACAGGTTTATCTGTATAACTGACCTCTATTGTTTGACATGTGTGTGACCTTGGACTAAGTTCAATACACTCAACCTCCTTGCGTTTGGTTTGACACAGGAAAAAGATGGCGCTGTACGTTTGACTAATTTTTTATTTGTGTTAAACTGAGCGCCATCTATGGATTTTCTCAAGAGTTTTATTGTCCAAAAGCGCCATCTAACGAGTGGTGGTCGAAATACATAGCATAGCTACCACAGCGCTGCTCGTCTCTCCTAAAACTCTTTGCTTGTAACTAGTTCGAACGCCACCCGTTAGATGGAGTTACGACGTCTGAAATTTTAATATCAAAAGTTCTTCGATATTTAATTTATAGGGACACTGCAAAAGTTTTGGATAGGGACTTAATTTTTAGCATTTTTTGTTGAATCAATTACCATTGGGACATTTTAGATACTGCCAAAACTAAACTAAACTAAACATATCTGAATTCACTAAAAATAACGTCATCCTTTTTATTTAGGTTTTGTATGAAAGGGACGGTAACATTTTAATTGTTAATTTATTTAGTTTTGCGACATATGTTTCCTGTTTAGTTAATAATTATTAGATTTGTTAGACATTAGTCTGACATTAGTCCCAAAGTACCAGAGCGCTATGAATACAAGAAGGTTGTATTGCAGGGTGCAGCATGGCCGCGGAACTCAGGCTCAACTCGCTCGGAAGCCTGTCTCTATCGCTGCTATGTCTCTTAGCTACTACTCTTCAAGTCACAAGCGGTAAGTACTTTAAAAAATAAGATTCTCTTTATCTCATCACATAATATAATTTAAAAATATAATTTATAATTCATATTTATAATATTTTAAAATATAATTTAAAACCTTCTGCAAGCGGGGCATAGAGTTCACAAACGTTTTGTGTAAAATTAGATGAAAATGGGACTGGCCAGTCACTGGCATAACTGTGTTCGAAATTCAACTAGGAAAACCACTATCGTTTTCGATATTCACAGTCGAAAGTTGAAATAGTCCTTCCTTCTTTTTTCAAATTCTATAACCGAACTTTCTTTACCTAACCTAAGCAAAATTTCAGTAAAAGTAGATACCCTCTACTCAACACGTTATAATATGTTATGTATACCTAATGTGTAAGGGTCTATGCTTTTAAGGAAATGTAATGTAAAGTGTTGCATATTAATTTTCCGTACAGAGTAGAGTGCTCGGTAAATTGCCGTGTATCAGAACAACTTGTACCCTACCTACCCAAGTAAAGTACTTTCCATACATTAAAAAGTGTGTGAAGTTATTTCACTCTTAGAGCGACCAAGCCTTTAGCTTAGCCTCCGTTAAAAATACTAGCTGTTACTGAAGGCTAAGCTTATAGATTAATCGTTGCACAAGACACTTATGTCCTATGTTATGTGTTAGATACTTATTGGTTTCTTTTTCACTTCTTCCAATAAATTATTTTAAAAATCTAATAGGTAGTATGAAAACTATAGCATCGTGTTTTATTTATTTATTTATTAAGGAATAACTAACGACTATGTACATTAAACTTATTATATATTTATGTTAGTACTTTACTATGTAAAGAATTTATTTGAGGCGATTGTGTTTTGTACCACATTTGTACGTAACAATCAAAAACGTAGGTGGGGACTTAAAAAAATACCAACCCAATCGAGAAAGGTATAATAGGGTCCAGGATCTAGTTTCCAGAACTTATTTAGATTCATACTGGGTAACTTGGATTCAGTATTAATTATAAATCATCATCATCATCATCAGCCCATATTGGTCCACAGCTGGACATAATTAGAAATATCTAGGTCCAATTGCAATTGAACGCTATCTATGATCAGCTGTAAATATCGATTGAACGACAACCAAATAAAATAATAAAAGATGCAGTTCACTTTTCACTTAGCTTATTATTCTCGCAGTGATTGTAATCATAACTCTGATTTTCGGCGTCAAGCCCAGTTAAATTGTTAGTGTTGTTGTGTGAAATAAACCTATATGAAAAATTAAAAAAAAAGTTTTGTTGTTGGCTTAAAACTATTTTTCAGGCAGACCTTGTAATTGGCACTTAAATGTAATAGTTAAGTGCCGATTACTGGCTGCCTAGCCAGTTTCTGTCATTTTAGTAAATTATACCAAACTTGAAATTGAACCAAATTTAGGCGGAGAGTACTGTTGTACCTTTTTGTAACCTTTTACAAGTATTGCACCTAAAGGTAGCCTTCCGTTCCTAGCGACCGCGACGCGCGACCGCGACCGGTATTGTATGAATTTATATGGAGCCACGCCCACCGGTCGCGCGACAACGGTCGCGCCTTGTGTTTAGTGCTCCATACAAATTCATACAAAGCCGTGGGTCGTGCGTGCGACCCGGTCGCGGTCGCGCGTCGCAGTCGCTAGGAACGGAAGGCTACCATAATGTTCTATATTAGTTACCTGCAATAGATACAATAGATTCCCTGCAATAGATGCAAAGGTGCAATAGATTTAGCCACAACCCAAGGGAGACAGGTTGTGGTTTCCAGAGACCTGTTCCTAACAGAATGCGTTTCGATAAGTGTTATAGTACGTATATTAGTAGTTGTAGTACCTACGTATTTAGTAGTATTTTTACCACTAGATGCACCCCGCGGATTCGCCTGCGAACCAGAGTTTTTTTTTCGTACAAATTTCAGAAATTTATTGCTCTCCCCCTAGGGGATATTGTGTAAAAATAAAAAAAACAAGTGTTATATTATTCACTCCATAGTTTATTTATACCGAGTTTTGAGTGAAGCGAACCAAGGAAAAAATATTTTCATACAATTTTTACCACCCTGTTTACCATTCAGATGTTAAAATTTCCAAATTATAATAGCGTATGTCCTATTCTACGTCCGAAACTATCTATATACCAAATTTCATTTAAATAATTTAAGTAGTTACAAAGATTACTTATAACAAACATTCACACTGACTTTCCCATAATTATTATAATAGTAAGAAGTAAAGTAGTAAGATTATTTCAGTTGTTTTGAGTATTTCGAGCTTTAAAAATATTGTCTTTCGTTCTTTCGATAACGTTCTGAAGCCGTTCTAATCGTGATACCCTCCATATCATCTATAGATCTACTACATTTATCTCATCTATCTTGAGAACCAGTGCCATCCCGCTCCAACTTACTGAAAACTGCAGAGGAAGCAGTCCGTCCCGCTCTCCCGGCAGAGTCGATCAATAGCTAAGGGTGCGAATGATGCCGCGGGCCTAGGTCTAATGATCATGTTCGAAATTTGATATTTTATGTAATTTCATATTAGTTGCAATGGTCCAATGTTTTATATATTGATAAAAATATGTAATATTATACATTACATTGGATGTACATGGCACAACTGTAAAAAAAAAATATTGAGTTGAGCTGTCTTTAGACTGTTTGCAACCGTCTGCAGTTTGCTCAATCGTTTAGATTGTTTAAACTAGTTATAATTTGTTTATATTCTTTAATTGTAATCTACAATAAATAGACTTATTATTAATCATTTATAAAAATATAAAATTATTTCATTTAAATTACATTTCATCTTCAGTCGAATTTAAAACAATCAACAAAATTCATCACATTGCTAATTTTATTACTGCTAATTTTATTATTGCTAATTTTATTACTTATCTCACTGTTTTCGTCACCTGTAAGTTAAATTTTGACACATTCACTATCCTTTCACAAGAAATATAAAAAATCCTAGGAAAGTATCACACATCTCAATCACACCCATATGGGATAGAAATCGCCACGAAACGTTTCCACAGAAAGAACGCTTATCGCGGTCATATACTAGTATTAAAAAAAATCATTTTAAAAAGGAACAATGTCCTCGGATAACAAAAAAAAAACAGTAATTTTAGATAGTCTTTTATTCCTCGATTAGAATCTTAATTTATTTATTTAATTAATTCGGATTGCCATCAGCTAAACTAATTACAAATAGACACAGAAAGCTAATAATAGGCATTCACTAATAAAATCATATTACTTATACAATATAAGTGTGAACATCATATTTTCACAACAATTTTTAATACAGAACATCTTTATTAACAACGAAAATTACAAGCAAAGGAATAGAAAAATTACAACTAGTATTTACAATTGAAACCATTGAGCTAACTGCAGACGGTTGCAAATTTTTAATAATTACAACAGGGTACTTACAGTATGATCACTCGTTGTCACGAACGAACGTATTAACATTAATACGTATTGCATACGTATATCGTATTAAAGTTAAGTGACATAAATATTTCGACCATGGTCCTCGTTTTGTTTGCTAAGCCCTATACTCACGTTTCTCACATACTTGTGAAAGAGGCCATTCATTTCATAGAGTTCTGCCCTGACGTTGCCATTAGCTTAATTAGGGCCCTGAAAATGTCTTTCGAATCTTGTGATGTGTTGAAATTGTGTCACTAGGTCTTTATGAGCAGGCTTTGGAAAGTCTTTTTTTGAGAAATCTCTAGCCATGGCCTTTGGCCTCGTGAAATTCTATGAAAGGGCTTTGCTAGAACAAAAAATTCTTTAAATTTTAGTTGATATTTTAGTTGATATAATACTTTAGTTCTGTTGAACTAAAGTATATACTTTAGTTCATAGTACATAAAGTGTATAATTTCTTTATTCATAGACATGTCATTTATTTGCTATTAATTATATTATACATTATACAAACAACTTTTTTTGTTACTTGATGTCTTCTCCAATTGATGTCTGATTTTGATGATTATTTTGCCTCTGTATAGAGAACAATCCCGAGATGGATTAATATTTCAATACAATACAATACAAAATTTTTTTTTGACCTCTTGAGTCAAAGTTTTGTCAGTAAGTGTTTTAAGTTAAAAGTTGTTAATTGAGTGTGGAAAGACCAAATCTACAATAACACTCCCGCTGTATCTCGGTACTCGGTAGGCACCTAAATGTGAAAGAAACCTACTGAATACGGTAACAATTTGAGACTACTACATTTCTTCACTTTTACGTTTCAAACTTCGACCTTATTGACTTAGAGCTAAGGACGACCAGCGAGTTTGCTGGATGCTCGATACAGGTTGAATATCGGAGAGGTTCGGAAATAGATTCTGTGCCAAGGAACTAACTGTTACTCTGTGGCACTGCCTTGGGTCGCCGCCGTGAGTCTGTAACATTTGTTTATTTTGTCGTGTTGACGGTAAATATTAGGAAAGGCATATTTATCGATGTCATGTTGTTGATTTTGTTTGAAAACATTATCGAGGTAAATAAAGTCAGAGTTTAACCGTGTAGGTTATATTTTGACACGTATTGGGTACCTTTAGAAACTAGGGTAAGGATGTTGGTGACACGAAAGCCACAGAGCAAATAAAAAAAAATAAGGAGGTTGGTACATGGGGTTAAGTATGGTAAGGCGTGATCGAAACGATGACGTTACCATCTTCTAGATACTATCGTTAAGTAGACCCTAGCTCTGATACTTTTGCTTTTAGAAAACTTTTTTAAATAATGGGTATTTTATTTTTATTTATTTATTTTATGTTATACAAATAAGCACTTATTTTATTCAAAAAGCTTAACTAAAACCGTGATTCGGTTTGTCTGAAAGCCTCTTAGACCAGTGTTCACCAAAGGACAGTCGGACAGTTATCATAGCTTCATTGATTTAACTATTAGGTAATAAAATATTATTTACTTTATTAATAATTTGAGTCCGACTGAACTCCGGAGAACACTGATCCTAGTCTCTATTTGATACTAAGTGAGTAGGTAGCTAGGTACCTACTTTACAGAATTATTTGTGAAGATCCTTGCTAGCTATTTAACTTCAACTAAATAATAAACTAAACAGGTAGGTATGCATCAGAAATAACCAGTTGCTAGCGACGAGCGAACGCATTCAACGTTCGCACATCGCATCGTCAGCGAAAAGACCAGACTGATAACGCTATACAGGATGATTTTAAGTATCTAATTCAGATTTCAAGTTTTTGATGATTTTAATTTTTGGTTATTTATAGATTTTCTTATAACTCGTTGTAGAATTTTTTAATTTTAATTATATAGTTTTTATCGTTAATATTGGTTAAGATTTTAAAGGGCAGTTCGTTTATTAAATTAGGTACTAGATATCTATTTGTGCGTTTACCGTAATAGTTAAATACTCTGGGTATTACTAGTTTATGCTGGGTTATTTTTCGTGTAATAATATTATGACTAGTTTTTATTTGTAAGTCTTTATTTGGGAAGTGTTCTGTCAAAATGTTCATTTTAAATTTTGTGTGTATAGGTAATACTTTACAGTACTTAAATATACCATCAATGTTGTCGTCTTTATATAGCTTTAATTTTATTTTATTAGGTATTATTATTTTAAGTATTCTCAACTGAATATTATAGATTTTGTCAAGGTAAGTTTTAAATGTTTTACCGTAGCTTGTTAGTCCGTATGATATTAGTGACTCTGCTAGGGAGTTATATAAATTAATTAAGACACGAAAAGGTACTTTATGTTTTAGAATAGCAAATTTAGCTAGCATTGCCCTCAGCTTGTTACATACATGGTCAATGTGTTGACTCCAGTTGAATCTATTGTCAACAATAAGACCTAGATATTTATAATGACTAACTTGTTCTAAATTAAGGCATCTGCATCTTTGCGGTATATCGTTATGCAGACATTCGTGATTGTGTGCTTTTATAACCAATGGTCGGTCTACGTTTAATAGGTTATTAGAGCGCACGTGAACTACTTTGGTTTTGTCGGAATTCAGTATAAGTCCCGCGTCGTGCGACCACTTGCAGAGGTTTGTGAAGTCACGCTGTAGTAGAGATTCCGCTCTTGTAATGTCCTTACTGGCAACTACGAGACATGTATCGTCAGCATATTGATACACCGCGCAGTTTTCGACTACGTTAGCCATGTCGTTGACAAAAGCCAGATAATGAAGGGGTCCAAGGACCGATCCTTGGGCAGTTCCAGTGGTGACTGGTATCACATCGCTAACCTCCTTTTCTATTTTTACCTGGTAATTTCTATCTTTAAGATAGTCTTTACACCAATTTAGGAGAGGCCCGCGAATGCCCGTGTTATCTAGCTTTTGTATAAGTGTGTCGTGGTTCAAGGTATCGAATGCTTTGCTAAAACCTATAAATAGTAGGAGTACGTGCTGTTTATCGTTAAGGTAGTTATTAATTTCATCTGTAAATTTTGATAGTAGAGATGTGGTCGATTTGTTCCGTTGGAACCCATATTGGGTATTGTTTAGGATATCGTATTTTGTATAGTGATTTTGAATCTGATTACAAATATATTTTTCCATTATTTTATCTATTACCGGGAGTATCGTGATAGGTCTGTAATTCTCGTAAGCACTGTGGGATCCTTTCTTATAAATGGGCCTTACTATACCTGTTTTTAATTCTACTGGATATTTTCCGCTCCTAACGCTGCTATTAATCAGCTTTGTAATTGCCGTGGTTATTTTGTCACATAGAGACTTTATATCTATGCAGCGAATGCTATCTGCCCCAGCTGCTTTATTAGCATTTAATTGTTTAATTATTTTAGAAACACTTCCACAATCAGCTTCCTTGAACAGCATTGATCTATTTTCAGGGAATATGTAAGTAGATTCGTTTATAAGTTTAGTTTTACATTTAGGTATTATTTTTTTAACATTTTTATCAAATTCCTGTCCGAAGTTGTTTGCCAATTGTTTTACTGTTATTTTGTTTTTGTTAAATGCTTTTAATATTGCTGCATCAACTGATTTGTTGACTCTACCTGTTAATGAATTTAATATATTCCATAGTTTTCTAGGATTTGTTTTGTTGTTATTTATTTCATCATTGTAATATTTGTTTCTAGTATTTTCTATTATTTTTCTTGTAATATTTCTTTGTTTATTATATTCTAGTTTTAGTATTTTGTTACTTGTGTCAAGTTGTGTCCTTTTTCCAATTATTATACAGTATATCTCGTTTTTGGCAATATCTATTTATTTTGTTGTTTATCCATGGCTCTTTATCTCTTTTGCTCGATGTGTTGTTTTTTATTGTATAAGTAGACTGGTTGTAGCAGTGATCAAAGTTATTTTTAATATATTTATAGATTTCAAGGGGACAGTGCATTTTAATTGCATTATCCCACTTGATGGAATTAAGTAATGAAATTAATTTGTTGTTATTAATAAGAAATTTACAATTTGAAGCAACCTGTATAGCGTTGTTTGTCTCAATCCCTGCGCAAGACAATACAATCATGCGGTGGTCCGCCATTACCGTGCCAATCGCTGCCGAGTACAGGTCTAACGAACGTGATCTAGCAAAAATGTGATCAATGCAACTGCGTGTGACAGTTTCATCTCTAGTTTCTATTCTAGTAAAGTCTGAAATGGCGCTCGTTAGACCACATTCGGCCAGGCTACTTATGTAATAATCACGTATGTTATCTTGTGACTTAAGGTCTATATTTATGTCCCCCAGTAAGTATAAATCAGAGTGTTTAAAGATGTCTTTACAAAGTAGCTGTTTTAATTCAGTGATGAATAAGTGTTTGCTTTCATTAGGCGGTCTGTATAATGCGCAGATGTGTGCTGTGTAGCAGTGAGCAGTGGTGATTTTTACAATTAATGACTCGCAGTGTTTAAATGTAACAGAGTTAATAGTTTGAGAGGCATGACACTTTTTTATGTAAATAATTATACCACCACCCCTTCGCTGCTCACGAAGCATATTGTACATTTCATAACCGTTTATACAAAATATATTATATATAGCATATAGCATATATAGGGTATAGCTGTTCTGTTCCATTCATTCATTTTTTTCCATTTATTTTGCGATTAGAGATTTAAACACGACAAAGAAGCATTATTATTATTAATCAACCTGTCCTACTAATATTATAAACGCGAAAGTTTGTAAGTATGGGTGTTTGTTACTCTTTCACGCAAAAACTACTGAACGGATATGGATGAAATTTGGCATAAAGATAGATTATAGTCTGGAATATATTATATCCCGGCTATATTATGTATATTATATCCCGGCTATATTATATAGCCGGGATATAATGGCTATATTATATTCCGGGATTCCCACGGAAACGGGAATCACCACGGGTGAAACCGCGAGGCGCTGCTAGTTATTTACAGTTTAAAATTGACTTGTCTAGTTGATTTCTGATATATCTATACTAGTGTTAATGGTTCACTCTTGAAAGTTAGGCTTGAATTTATAGATATCTTCGAGATTTGGGTTAACATCGTGTGTAAACTACCAGACTTGTGCAAGTATTTTTATCTAAGTCGTAGACTTTTATGATATTGCCGAGGCGAGCACGATTCCTCTGAATAGGTATTTTGAATAAAGGCCAGGACTTTGTGATAACGAGAGGATACCTACATATATCTTGACTTTACGTGCTTCTTTTGATAAAGAATTGTATGTAAAGTGCTTATGAATTTCTGCTATGAATGATAGGAAAGGTATTCGATAAATATAACCTACTATAAGTGTAATTGTGCTAACCCAATAAAACCCTTATCGTTAGAATACGATTTTATTAAGGAAAAAGCGACCCGCTCTACTTCGGATGGTGTGTGTTATACATATAAACCTTCCTCTTGAATCACTCTATCCTTAGAATAATTAGGATAATCTTTATTAACAACGAAAATTACAAGCAAGGAATAGAAAAATTACAACTAGTATTTACAATTGAATAACCATTGAGCTAACTGCAGACGGTTGCAAACAGTCTAAAGGTAGCTCAATTGATCCATGTCAATACCAGTCGTCGCGTCCCCAAGACACTGGCTGCATTACCACGCTGTATGGCAATGCTGATGCGCTGAGCCAGATATTCACCAGCTCTCGGGTCACGCGTCGCATCGACCAGACGCTCAGATAATTAGGATAATTACTCTAAGACTCTATCTATTAAAAATACCACATCGAAATCCGTTGCGTAGTTTTAAAGATATAAGCATACATAGGGACAGACAGCTAAACAGCGGGAAGTGACTTTGTTTTATACTATTTATTTACACAAGAATATAATATTAAAGATGAATCCAAATCGTTATGCCTAGTACATTGAGTAAATTACAATTTTAAAGTAATTAACGATGTAGAACTGCCTACGCGCTACGAAAGCGCTACGGCGTAGACCTAGTCAATATCTCAATCTTTTCCCACCTCACCTCAATCACAATTAGGCTGGCGTGTCCCACGGTCCCACTATTGGACAAAGGCCTCCACGCATCTCGTTCCAGAGCCAGTTGGACCTAAGCTTCGTCATAGGTGTACTGGTAATCGTTTACTGTACAAGTGTACGTACAGTTCGCCATCGCTTCCTCGGTCTGCCGCGGTGTCCTGACGCTGTTGGGGCCACAGAGCAAATCCAACTTTTTTTCAACTTCGTGTTTGGGGCCTACTGATTTTAGATATATGTCAGACATGACATGACCGCTCTTTCCATTTTCTTTACTGAGGCGCGCAAAATATAATATACACTCGAGAGCAATGAATCCGGGTCACTCAAATAATCCAAAAAATCTCGGAAAGTAAGAATGCTAGGTTAATGCAATAAATTGTATTTAATAGACAATTTAATACTCCTTAAATGAAAGTTAAAAAAATATGAGTCACCATACATTTTATTTACACAAAATTACATAAAGAAAAAAAACTGCTGATCTCTCCTTAAAACAAAAATAGGAAACATGAAATTTTTGAACTTTATGATGATTTTCTTGAATTTCAATACTTTGTATTACCTCCTCGTGCTTCCATTACTGCGTTTACGCGGTTTGGCATGCTGTACACCAAGTTCTTTATACGATTTTGGGGAATATTCTCCCATTCCTCGGTGAGAGCAATTTTGAGCTCAGGAAGCGTGATTGGGGTCTCCGACGTTACGAAGAAACTGGTTCTAACTTACGCAGACCAGGAACGGGCAGAACTAGGTGTACCACAGCACGAGAAGACCGATACTTGGTGAACACCATGCTTCGAAATCGCTTTCTCACAGGAACTGAACTCACAAATCAGTTTCGACGCCTCGGAGGAAGTAACCCAAGTGCATGGACAGTAAGACATCGGCTTGCTGAATCTAACTTAAAACCCCTTAGACCTGCAAACGGCCCTAAACTGGAGCGTGGCCATCGTATTTCAAGACTAAGATATGCCCAGAACCACGTAAATTGGAGTATTGAAGATTGGTCGAAAGTTATGTTCTCCGACGAATCAAAATTTATGTTCTACAAGCACGATGGAAGACACAGAGTGTATAGAAGACCAGGGGAAAGATTCAAGGAAGCATGCATCGAAGAAAAAGTAGCCTACGGTGGTGGGTCTGTACTTGTGTGGGCCGGAATTTCCTCTGAAAGTCGCACAGAGCTGGTGATCATAGAAAACGGCTCTTTAACTAGCGTAAGATATGTGGAAGAAATCCTCAACGAACACGTTGGTCCATTTATGGTCAATTTGGGTGAGGATGCTATATTTATGCATGACAATGCCCGACCTCATACAGGTAGGATTGTGAATGACTTCGACTTTGACCTTCAAGAGATGAACATTACTTGTATGGAGTGGCCAGCGCGCAGCCCGGATATCAACCCGATCGAGCATGCTTGGGACGAGCTAGGGAGATGCGTAAAACAACGAAACCCTCCCCCAATCACGCTCCCTGAGCTCAAAATTGCTCTCACAGAGGAATGGGAGAATATTCCCCAAAATCGTAAAAGGAACTTGGTGTACAGCATGCCAAACCGCGTAAACGCAGTAATGGAAGCACGAGGAGGTAATACAAAGTATTGAAATTCAAGAAAATCGTCATAAAGTTCAAAAATTTCATGTTTCCTATTTTTGTTTTAAGGAGAGATCAGCAGTTTTTTTTCTTTATGTAATTTTGTGTAAATAAAATGTATGGTGACTCATATTTTTTTAACTTTCATTTAAGGAGTATTAAATTGTCTATTAAATACAATTTATTGCATTATCCTAGCATTCTTACTTTCCGAGATTTTTTGGATTCTTTGAGTGACCCGGATTCATTGCTCTCGAGTGTATACAGAGTTACTAAAACTTAAATAATTATATGGGTTTAGAACTAGATCACTTCGCAATGATTATGACTAAATAAATGATGCTAAACAATCCACACAGCATCATCTGGCCCCAAGCTAAGAAGTGCTTGTATTATGGGTACTAGAGACTAACGTACTTAATAAATTAAACTAGGTACATAGATGTTTTCTAAATTTTATAATATAGAAAACACCCAGGATAGCCTGAACAAATGTCTTCAAATCGTACAAACATTTACCCCGAAGCGGGAATCGAACCCACAATCTCCTACGTCGCAAGCCTTGGACGCTGCTCCACACCAGAATATATGTGTTTAGAGTATATTATTATATTTTCCGGCAGGCTACCGCTGCAAAGATTTGACCTAAAAATGTCAGCTATATACAGTCTCATACTATTGAATTCAGCATTTCCGGAGATTTGAAATTCGTAAAGTTATATAAAATGTATGCCCGAAATAGAAGGCGAAAGGTCCCAGGGTGGTTCACGATAACTCGAGCGAGGATTACCTAGTCTAATTTATTACATCGGGGATTTCAGACCGCGCTGGTAATTTCGAAAAATATAAATAAATATACTCGATTTAACAGCTTTAAGGCACTATTCTTAGGATCTTTTTCTTTCCTTTGAATATAATTATAATTAATTAATAAATAGATATAATTTGACTGCTGTGAATAAATTCTTGTTTCATTTAAATAGAAACCCTGAAAAGTAACGACGATCTTCTCTCTGACGAGTTGTCCACTTCACTTTTGGTTTAGGGTACAACTGGTCCGAATCTAAAATCAGCAGATTTGGGACTCGGACGAGTTGTACCCCAATCTAAAAGTGAAGAGGAAAACTCGTTCAATGAAGAGTTTTCATTCGGACGAGATGTACTGTACCCTAACCCAAATTTACAATCAATCTTACTATCTTACTCTTACTATTATAATAAATGGGAAAGTCTGTGTGAATGTTTGTTATATGTAATCTTTGTAACTACCTACTTCATTTATTTAAATGAAATTTGGTATGCAGATAGCTTAGAACCTAGAATAGGACATAGGCTATTAAAATTTGGAAATTTTAACCTCTGAAGGGGTTAAATTGGGTGGTAAAGTTTGTATGGAAAATAATTTTTCCTTGGTTCGATTCAATCAAAACTCGGTATAAATAAACTATAAAATAATGAAACGTATTTTTTTATTTTAACACAATAACCCCTGGAGACACCTCCAATACATTTCTCAAATTTGTACGAAAAAAAACTCTGGTTCGCGGGCGAAGACGCGGGGCGCATCTTGTTAATAATATAAACAAAGTGAATCTAAATAAATAATGCACGGACTCCAAACAAAACACAATAATATAAAACCTATAAAATGCGATCAAAATAAGACTGTGTTATTCCAGGGCTGGAACTACATCTATTCAAAATTTCAACTCGAACCGATCAGTAGTTTTTGCGTGAAGACGTAACAAATATCCATCCATCCAATCCAAACTTTCGTAATTATAGGTAACTAGCAACCCGCCCCGGCTTCGTACGGTTTTATTATACGTATAAACCTTCCTCTTGAATCACTCTATCTATTAAAAAAAACGCATCAAAATCCGTTGCGTAGTTTTAAAGATTTACGCATTCAAAGGGACATAGGGATATAGGGACACTAGGTCATAGGGACAGAGAAAGCGACTTTATTTTATACTATGTAGTGATATTAGTGTGATAGAATACATACTATTTATCCTCATAGAGCCATTGTCGTATCTAAGACTTGAGTATTTTGTATGAGTAGGTATATATTATATTCTGTATTATGTAGGTACGTTATTGAAGAAAACAAATTCATTAGTATGGTCCACTGACTCGGACACCCATCAATTTCGTCGCTAGAACGGGTCCTACCGTGAAAGTGATTTGATGAACAGGAATCGAAACACTTCAGTCTGCATCTTACGTTTGGAGCCACTCCCCAATTAATATATACGAGTAGGTACTCTAAATAATTATTGGTAACTTATATTAATTAAGTAATTCTGCTACCCTGTCACTCGGATGAAGTTTTTGCATTTTATATTAATAACTTCTCTATGGATCTCATTCAAAGGAAGACAACATGACACAGGTAAAACTGCACACCTTTGAGAGTCGAAAGCACCAAATGAGTCTAATATTTAACAATTTTATAGAAATAGTCATCCGTGCTCCCTACCTTCGACAGAAGTAGAAAGTAGATCTTTAATTTATTAATATGTAATCCTTCGCACTCAAGGTAGGTAATTTATAAAAAAATTAGAAAACCGAATTTGTTTTTGGGATATTATTCAATTTTTTAAAGTTGAAGTTACAATTTGTTTCTAGAATTGTTGTTAAGCTTGTATACTATTACGTGTACGTATGTCAAACTGACTTCTTCAGGCCAAAACTACCCAACGGATTGAGCCGAAACTTTGCGTGAATGTAGTTCTATACGGACATAAAATCTAGGGTACTTTTCAAACTATTGTATTTCTACGTATCGTAGTCGAAGTGCGTACGATCGTACGATTTGTAGTATACATACATATGGTACGATCATTTTGAATTTAGGCTATTTACTTTAGCAGTAGTACCGCGTAGGAGGCGCGACAGTAATTTCCGTTCTTGCTAAACCAAATTCGCGCCATTTCACTGCCGTACATCCTTGTAAGTGCCCAACTCTGAACCGAGTGCTTTATCTAGAGCAAATGACCTGAAATAGGAGGTTGGTTTGTAGTTAGTTCGGTAGAGGGTAATGCTAGGGAAGTTCGTCTAATAATCTGATTGTTTAAGGGTCTACTCGAGAAATAATCTAATATTTATTAGGATAGCTTATGCAAAAAGCTGAAGACAGGGGCTATGGCGCTCATTAGGGGAGGTCCAGCAGTAGACTAATATGGGCTGATGATGATGATGAAAATGATCCAAAAAGCAGTCTTAAATGTTAGTTTTAGCTCATAAAACAACATTATAAATTTCTCATCTCTTCTTTTTTTCTTTCTCTTTTACTATAACTAACTATTTACTATACTATTAATACTAATAATAACTTTATTTCTTTACATTTACAAAATAGTAATATAAGAAATAAAGTTTCGATTGATTTTATCTTCGCTTCAATCTTTTGTGCCATTTGCACGTGTATAACTTATGATGTGTCATACATGTTTTATAAATAATTAAATACTTTTGTCGGTGTGGAACTGAGCGATATGACCAAGCATCAACTTCATTGATGTAATCATTTATAGAGTAATATGCCTTGCTAAGATTTTGTTTTGTGTTGTTGGGACAGTAAGCTTGCGTGCGTGCCCAAAACATTAATCGCCATATTCTCCATTGTCGTTTTTGTGAAGCACAGAATAGGTCGTCATACACAAATTTACGTTCCTTTTGTATCCTGTAGCCATTCAATTTCGCAGCTTTGTTGACAGAGTGACCAGTAAGCCGGGCAAGTCTCGCCCCGGCCCAACCTTTCCCCGAAATTAATAAAACTGCCCAGCGCCTGTCTTGTTCAGATTAAGTGTGTACTGAACGTGCTACTCTCTGCTTTTATTTTAAATGCCCAACTTGTGGTCTACGCTTTTGGTTTAGTTATTTAAACTGGGATATGGTACTTTTTATACTTTATGAGTAAACGTAAACGTAGTACAATCGTATTTAGTATTTCTGTTATCTAGTACTCACAATACAAGTGTTGCTTACATAGATAGATAACTATAATTTATTGACACAAAAAAAAAAATTTGGTTAGAGTATCTTAAATCCTATGTTAGGTTTATCTAGATACTAGGGTTCTCTAAAACTAGGTATGCTATTGATTGATTTGTTATTATTGATATTTTTTATTATACATAGAAAACATCCAGAACCGTGGAAAAAATATTTGTATTATTACAAACATTTGTCCCAAGGCGGGAATCGAACCCGCAACCTCCTGCGTCGCAGACGGACCTTCGCATTAGTTCGCATGACACATAAAACATACGGAACTTAATATGCATAAAGTTAGAGATGTAAATCTCCTTGACCTAATTTTTCAGCCTGAATAGAATTATTAACTCATGTTTTCAGATTTTTGGAAGTAGGGTTAAAACTCGTTGTCTGCATTTACTGCCGTTAATCAGCTTAGTGTAGTCAGCTTTTATATTAAGTACATAAACTAAAATATAAACTACTAGTACTTACTCAGTAACTAAATGTAGCGGCCGTCGGTGAAAAATTGAGAAGAACCAATGAGACGTTTATATATTAATTAATTATGCTAGCTTACAGTTTAATTAAACAGGTGAAATTGAGCAAACACAGGAAAAATACAGATAAAAATTACTTACTCTAAATAACTAGATATAAAATTTAAAAAAACATGTCAAGCAGTAGAATAGTTATTATGGCAAGGTAATGATGATGAAAATCGACATGTATTTTATTATTGTTGGTTTTACGAATAAAGAATTCAAAATACTCGTATGAAACGAGCATACGTTATCTGGCTTCAATCAAATGCTGATCAATTGATCAAACAATGCGGATTTTGTTGACAAATTCTTCGCGATTTATCGACGGTTATCAATCACGGACGAGTTTTAGGTTAGGGCTTGAATTTTAGGATGAACTTTTATTTTGGTGAACGGATGTCGTCGGTTTGAAAAATTAGTTTATTTAAGAAACGCTTTTATATTAGCATGATTAACTAATGGGATAGGTAAAACTTATCTAGGAATTAAAGCTAAAATTAACTAGAATAAAGATAAAAATAATCATTTATTTCAGACACAAAAAGGTAACCTTTCAACAGTATTTCATAGACAAAATAAATTAATGAAATGTAGGTTTTACTCCCATTTTATTATTATGACCTACTTCATCAGAGTCCCAGGTTATATTTTTTCCATTTTCATCATAATCGCTGAATGTGGGCTGCGTTGTTGGATCGAACTCTGAGGGAGATCCGGGTTAAACGGTGCAGATGTAATCGTGAAAAAGTGGAATAAAATAAGCAATTAATGATGAACTATAGTATAGGTTTTATTATAAACAAAATTAACTTTTTTTCTACAAAAGATAAAAATAATCAGTTAAGTATTTCAGACACAAAGAGGTATCTAATAATTTTTCATAGAGAGGATCAATAAGTTAATGTTGCTAAAGAGCAAATGGGTTGGTTTTTTCCCATTTTATTATAAAAATCTATCTAATTACCTATCTAATCTTATATGAATATGCCACAAAAGTTGACCTTGGTGGTTCGCAAACCAAGCAATAATTTTACATAAATTCAAAATTCAAAGTGCTTTATTTCCTTAAGACCTTACAGGACACTTGGACACGTCATAAAATACATGTTAAAAAATAATTGAAATTATGAAAAAAAAAATAAAGGGCTCACTTTGATTATTGTCCACTTCAGTCTATTAAGGTAAAGTAAAGAAGCAAACCTTTACCTTGTTAGGTTGTTAGTTTTAGAGTTGGAATTCACAAGCCTTCTGGTTTAACACATATTTTGGGACATTTTATAGAAACAAGGATGAAGTACCTACAAACTTAATTTTGAACTGTGGTGCAATGGCCGAAGGAGGCCTTTACACCTACAGGAGGTCGCGGGTTCGATTCCCGTTTTAAAACAAACGTTTGCAGGATCCGCGTTTCATCTAGGTGTTTAGGGTGATTTCTAAACATGGAAAAAAATATCTATGTTATGTACAGTAATATGTAAGATTATCAGATATCTAGTTAGAACCCATAACATAAGCTTTGCTTAGTTTGGGGCTTGATGATGCTGAGTGATTTATCTAGCATTATTTATTAACTAACTCCAGCATCCTTCACTTAAAGTACTTAAGTAGGTGCCTTTATTCAGCGATTTCATGCGTCAACTTTGCCCAGTTTCTCAAAGAGAAGGTAAAGTTACCTCATAAAACAATCAAGTGAAATTCTCTCTGTCCAACTTTCCCCTAAATTCTTCTACATCATCATTTTATGAGCTAAAGTCTCGCTGAGCGCAACGTCTCGGAAAGGGTGTACAAAAATTAAGTTGCTTTTACTTGAGGCCTATCTAAGTTTTTGCATCTATGTTTCTGTATTTTTGTGTTATATAACCATAAACATAGAAACATAAAAACAAATGATTTAATTTTTTCGTTCTCGTTTTCAAATCATACGACGCGACGCAGTTTGCTATAACGCTGCAAAATAGCAAGTGAAAAATTTGGTTTATTTCGTAAAGATTCCAACGGTATAAGTGTAAATAATGGTTGTAATTTTTCGTTTTGTTGTTTTTGCTTTTATTATATTCTTACTGATAAAAGTTATATTGTTTGAAAAAACGACCTCGGACATGAATATTTATACCGTTTTTTTAATGTTTGCGTGATTAATACTATTCGCCTGGGATTACATTTGATATGGATTCAGATTAGGATCATCTCTATACAATAGTAAAATAATCATTAAATTCGGTTACAATTATTAAATCCACAATAGACGGACCGATTGGGGAACATACATAAAATAAAATACATACATACAGTCATATGCACAGTCGAGAGTAACATCTCCTTATGTGAAATATAAGTTTACAGAGTTTTTCAAAATGTCTAGGTCAAAAGAAGAAAGTGAATTCTTTACTTACTCTTTTGACCTTCACCTTTTTTCTCACAGAAGAAAAAAGGGCATTTTGTAAACAAAACCGTTCCCGGGACACCTTTCTGTATAGTGTCCCAGTTTACAGTTTGGAATAAGGCCACTCAACTTCGCGAACTCGGCCGTTCACCGACTTAAAAAAGGAGGAGGTTCTATGTTCGCTTGTCATTATTCCGTCAATTATATGTAGATCGATTTTAATGAATCTTTTGTGAATGTATAAAAAACAACCCCGGGGTTGTATCTATCTAAGACAATATTCCCATTTGATAACTAAAATAAATATCTATAATAAAATAATAAATATAATGCAATCTAAACTCAGTTTTATAAAGAACACTATTATTTTCAAAAACTATTTACCTTAATTATGTGACCCACATTATATGCAGAACCCCATTGTCATCCCCATTTGGACGGTTAGTATTAAAATTCTTTACATTCCCTACGTTTTATTTTCCCCTATTTTATAAGTTTTCCTTTAATTTAACTGAAAAGAGCGGTCTTCACATTAAAATGCTTCAGTGCATAATCTTCACACCCATAAATAACATAAATAAAGTTTGAAAATCTACACAGCCTTTACACAGCATCATCTAGGCCCAAGCTAAGCAGAGCTTGTGTTACGGATATTGGTTGACTGATATAAATGGTACATACAAAAATATTTAATAAGTCTATTTCAGATACAAAAAATAAATATGTAAATCTGAACAATTCATACATCTCGCCCTAAGTAATTTGACAATCCATTATAAAGTTTGTATGGATGAACGGATCAAGCTGAAATTTTGAATAGAAGTAGTTCTAGCCCTGAAATAACACAAAAGCTACTGCTTTTTATCTCATAGATCATGGGATAGAAATAGTCTTGAAACGTTTCCATAGAAATAATGCGTCTGAAGCTACGTCATACTCTTACAAACCGACCAAAGGCATGTAAATGATCCTTCCATACGACATGACCCTGAATTCCCTTTCATTTACCATAAATAAAAAGGTCCTAACCTAACTAGGTAAAAAAGTAAAAAGTTTCAACTAACAAAAAGGTCCTAGCCTAACTAGGTAAAAAGTAAAAAGTTTCAACTAACGCTGCCCATGCAAGCAAATCCGTCTATATTTACCGTTGCTCGTTAAAAGCGCTCGCTCGGTGTTTTTCCTAATCCATCTCGGGGCATGTGTCCCGGCTGATTGAGAGGCTGCCTTCAGCGCCTTCGTCTGAAGCCTCAGGCAGTTCCAGTCGCCCCTCGATCGCGCCCGGTATCGCACGTTTCGTTACCGGAAAATAACCGTTTGTTTCGCAACGTTAGTTATAACGGTTTTTTTCTTGTGGAAGTTGTTATAGACGTGTTGTGTTTTGGAGTTGTTGGATAGGTGTTAAAAAAACACGATTTGGGCACATCGTTTGGTAATTGAAACTAAGCTTGAAGAAAAAATTAAATTTTAAAGTAGCAATAAACGATACAAACGAAATTTTCTGATTAATTAACTGTAACTTTTTGTTGCAACTTAACTATTAAGTTTAGAACAAATAGCTAGTTTACAAACAATTATACTTATTTCAAAAGACTCGCCGCAAAATAATGGAAAACATGGTACATCAAAATTAAGTAGTAACTAACTAAAATAATAACCTAACAAAAGGTAGGTAAGTAGGTACCTATAGCATGATTGACTTCGTTAGACAGAGTCCAAAAATAAAACCAAAAGGTTTATTTCTCCGATTTCAATAAGATTTCCCCGAATTGCTTCAATCGAGTCAGCATCCTAGTCGGGATGAAAAAATCAAAGAACAAAACCCATCGATGGCATTAGCATTGACTTGGAAAGAGATCAAACGCCGCCGTACCCGCCGGTCCGAACTGAAAAACAAGGTCTCCGAATCATGTGATTATTTCCATATTGAGATCTCTTGGACAAATAACATCCGATAGTCGATATATGAGATTTTTGCCTGTTTGCGGATGAACTGACATATAAACAGATCTTGTTATGCGTGTTTTTAAGAAGTATAAATAATAATGCTGGAGAGCTTGTGTTATGGATAATAT
Organism: Eupithecia centaureata; assembly: GCA_944547425.1. Taxonomy (NCBI): domain Eukaryota; kingdom Metazoa; phylum Arthropoda; class Insecta; order Lepidoptera; family Geometridae; genus Eupithecia; species Eupithecia centaureata. The sequence goes on along the minus strand of OX155680.1, from coordinate 2,311,928 downwards.
TGCATACAAATATTTGCAGATAGTGCAAAAATTTGTTCTGAGTCCCGATTTGCCCCCGACATTTGTCCCATCATCTAGCCCGAGTCCCAATAACCTGGGGCTAGATGATGCCGTATGAATATTCAAGTATTATTATTTTATTATCTTTCTGTAACATGTGATCAATGATCAAGTAAAAGCTTCGTTCTTATTTAAATTTGTCGTCTCAGGGAGATTAGACGACCAAGGGTCTTTGTATGTCTGTCAACCCTCCTCAAAATATCACTGTACCACTATATGTGCATACCCACAGGGTAGTCGGTCTTCAAAGTTACCCGGGTAGTGGGTAGTATACAGTAGGTAAACTGTGGTTTATGGAGTGTATGGGTAGCAAGAGGTACAACGGTGTGGAATAGATACTTTTCCATTTTTTGTTTTCTTTGCCCGTGTTCTTCATTTGAAAATTTAACATCTGTAGTGAATGACGTTTCATTTCTTTGAGGATAGTATGAATTTAGAAATCTTTCTTTTGTTTGTTTTATGCTTTTGAAGTTTCAGCGATATTATTTAAAAGTAATTTTGAAAACTATCAAAGCATTTTAAACAAATATAAGTAGGTACAAAAGCTCCCAAGCCTCTTTTGTCTTCTTATTCCTTTCTTTCCTAACGAGCTCCGCTCTTCAACAAAATACTCCTTGTTTTTATTTTAACCTCAAAGATGCTTATGAATCAGGTAGATACTTATTATTTTTTGAATTATTTGCATCACAGATACTTGCTTAACGATGTTGTTTTGTTTGTTTTTGTTTACGATTTAAACATCGAGGTAAACACGTATGTTTCGTTGCGATAAATATTAAGAAAAAATAGTGTTCTTCCATTCATACCAAGTGATAAGGGCACATTATTAGGTACAAAAAATCTATACAGACAAAACCGCAACCTGCTGGGTAACAGGCGAACATTCGCCTATCGCCCCACATCGCTCGTCAATTACAAAGACAATTTTAGTTTCGGCTAGATGAAGGAATTGTAAGTTTCATAAACCCAATGCCTCCGCTGTCGGCTTTTAGAGGACTTAACATAAACATGTATCAAAGCCTACAAAATAGCTACTCGTAAGCCTGTGTACCTGGGGCAAGAATTAACTATGACCTCAACGGAATTTCTGACAAGTCGAGCTCGAGGCAAGCAAGTATGTAACTTTTTACATGAAACGGTTACAGGAATGCTTTGTAAAACTTCCTAATTTACATTCCAGGGGTTAAATGAAAATACCCGTAAAATTGTTTATGACAAAAACATGAGTTAATTTCCCGTATCAAACCGGAAGATAAGCTTAATGTTAAATGCTTTTAATTTTAAACAAACAAAGAAAATTACAATCAAGGCATAGAAACAAATTAAAACTGGTTTACCTATACAATTAAAATAATTGATCTAACTGCAGACTAGTTGTAGTCAAATAGTGTATAAGTAGGTAGGTCAACCGATCCATATCAATACCAGTTAGGTATATATGTATATCATTGCTTCTCAGAAAGGTTACTATAGTTCCGTAGAAAATGCTTATCTTCTATGCCTCAAAACATATAAACAGAATCTATGAAGAAATTTAGTTCGCCACATTGAACTTCGTTCAAAAGTTTTAAATCCGGTTGTAGTTTTGACATGCTCCCTCGGCTCAATATTGCCAGATTGAGGGCAGACGTACAGATACAAGTACCTTCGGAAGCGAAACTTTTACGAGGATTTCACATTGAAAAAAACAATTTGTAATCGATCACTAAAGGAGTATAGGACTGTCTGACAGACAACGCACAGCATATAGACGTTTATTCCTGTTAGGATGGAGGAGTGTACTAAGGAAGGAATTTCGAAAATTCGAATCCTAAGGTCCAAAATAAAAATGGATAAATGACAAACAAAAATGCTCTGTATTTCAGGAAACTTAGTAGTAGACCGTTATAATTTTACATGCCGGTTCCTCTTCAACATTAATTAACACCTGAAAAAAGGAACGACACCAATTGTTTCCCAAATACGTAAAAAATATTTAATTTCACTACATTGTAAAAGTTTGTTGGAAAGAGGAGATTTAAAGTGTTAACTATAATTAGGAAATGGATATAATTAGTTATATATATAATGTCCGGGGAACTTGCAACCGCAGAGGGTCTGGGCGCGTCAGTCGATAAGTTAGGTACCTATTTAGGAGTGGTTTAGGAAGAGATAAAAAAAACATAGTTTGGTGGCCACCAAAGGCAACTTCGAAATTCCTTTGTTTAACGGAATTACATAACTAACTTAGGTATATGATAAAATAAGTGGTGGCGCTACTTTACCTCCTGTTTGTGCCCTCAGCTTATTCGTAGGAACATAACATTACCAAAAGACTGATCTCTCTCGATGAAGTAGCAGGTATTGAGTTTATGGCGTATCGTAAAAACCCAATAATCAAAGTACCTCCTACCTTCGATTCTGAAAATTCGTACACGTAAATTTGCGTGACACTTTGGAAGCGAATAAAAATTGGCAGGGTTGTCTCTGTTGTTCACTATTTTAATTTTCTCATCACAATACACTCGGTACACTTTAAGCACTAGATAGAGTAGGGTAGAAGTAAATTAAAAGCTACATTGTGTGTGTGACACCGTCTTACACACAAAGCTATCGCGGCACCGGCCTTTGTAATAAACTCGTGTTATCTTAACTATCTTCACTGTAAATAGAGCCTTTTTTCTAACAAAACAAAACACGATCTTATCAACTGTTTACTGTTTGTTATCAATGTATTAAATGAAAGCTACTGATATACTGCTGGCTAATTTATGGCTAACACGATGCTATCACGTGATTATTACGCTCTAATTCGCATCTGAATCCCTGAATGTTAATTTAGCAATCAATTATCTGATCATGCTGTCACGAATCAATTGAACGAATGCATAAAATAACACTACGTATACTGTACATACATAGTCACAAAAACATCTAAATTAAAAAAAAGTATTTTCTTTGAGAGCAAAATGATAAATGGTGCTCCAGTGATATCGAAACCTTGATGGTGGTTTGGTATATGGGTGATTCTCCCGGGGTGGAAAAAATCATGTCCGGCTCGAAAAATCATACAAAAAGTATCCCTAGCCCTTTGATTTTTTTTATGATAATAGATTAGACAAAGATAATAGGGGAGGCCTTTTTTAGTTTTTTAATTATCTTATTTTAAATAAGTAAAAATAAATAATATCCTTGGAAATTCTGACTTCCGTGGTGCGTCCGGACCTCATGTTCCTGTGTTAATAAATTTTTATATCATTTTCTGAAAACACTAGTACTAATTTACATAGGTTCACAATAACCCAGATAGTTACTTGCTTATTTGACGCTATTACTACGCAAAACTAAGCTTTATTTGACAAGTTACAACGAGATAACTTCGCGTCCGTCGTTTAGCTCTGATTCCCCTGGTGCGCACTAATTCATTCATAAATGCTGTACTTTAACATATACGTAAATTGTTGTTAGATCGAGAGAAACTATCAGTCACGCCCCATTAGTGGTGTGTACAACAAGTGTGTAAGTCTCCACGTCACTCTGTTATTTCAGTACGTAATCACTTTCCGTGGCTTGGTATCTAGAAATTCTGATTACCATGTTGACTATAAATTTGTTTATGCTAATCCTATTGTTTTATTAATGATGATAATTCATGCCTTTTGTGTTCCTAATTTCGACTGCATATTTCAATGTAAAATAAACCAGCAAATTAAGAAAAATTCTAAGATTTTGTTATATTTTTTGATTTCCGTGGTGTGATTTCCGTGGATTTTGCGGGTTCATTAACATCTCAATAATATTTTTTTACAGTTTTTATGATGTTTTTTAGGATTAAAGTTTATAATAAATACAAAATGAATAATTATAATATTTTTAATACAAAGATAAACATTGTTAGTGTGATTTTTGTAGAAAGTTACTTGTATTTACAGTAATGATTTGAAGGTGTTTTTGTAAAAACTGATTAAAAATACAAACGTCAAATAATTGGTCCTTAGCTTAATAATCTACTTACTACCGAAAACACATATTTTTATCGATAAACCAACCCATATTTGATTTTGGTGATATAAATTATGATTTCCGTGGACACCATATTTTCAAAATTGAATAACTCCGTAACCATAAAGCCAATAAAGTTCCCTTCACTACCAAAAAATTCAAAATTAAATCTTTATTTAGAATATACTATCATGATGTGCAATTTCAACAAAAAAAAATGTGCCACAGAAGTCAGACAAAAAACGAGATTTCGTAGAATCACCCATATCCACCTAAACATCACAAACATCACACCCCAATGACTCTCAAATGGTGTTGGGTATTTAAGAAACTAGGTAACTTAGTAGTAGGTAAATGCTATAAATAAAGATTTTCTTATTCTTCTCACAAGAAAGAGCGGTGGAATAAATATAGGAACGGCTTGCAAATAAAAAAAAACACTAGGCCTCAATTCCAAAATGGCCGTCGAAATAGCAAATATAATTTTCCGCGCGAATTCGGCGAATGGGATACAAAAGGTTTCAGTAATGAACTGAAATTAGTACAATTACCGCCTGACTACCTGCTCATCTAGTTTGGGCTTTCATTTGTTGTGGTTTTAAGCAGATAGGCAGTTGAATGCTTTGTCACTTGACCATTTTGGCGTTGAACTAAGCTCAAATACTACGTTCCGTAGGCGTTGAAGTGATTCAAAGTCAGACACAAAAGTAGCACTTGATTCAACAAATAAGGACCGCCGCCGTCGGTTTTTTCTATGGCACCGCGCCGCCACCGCCTGCGGTGTGTGTAGGCTTTCATGTGATTCAGTAGAATACAACTCGCGCGCCTTCGCCTCCGCTCCGCCTCTGGCTTCAGTGTGTGGAGACCTTAAAAGTTGCATGAAGATAAAAGTAAAGAAAAAAATAAGATATCCGTTACAAAACTTCGTAGCAGTACCCATAGCACATATACAAAGAGTCTTGGTAGGTAATCAAGTATCATCTTAACATTCTCATATTCTTAAAAGAAACTTAGTTTGAAGCTATATGAGTTTATCCATCCTGTTTTATTACTCGTAGGGTTAATTTTTCTCTGCAGATCTAGCCTTTGTTGTAGACGGTCTATGTTCGAAGTCAAGATACGAATAGAACAGCTAAAATAAAGTTATAGATAAGAAACTAAATTTCTGCCAAACGACGTAGATAAAAAAAAAAACATCGATGTTACTTTGTGGAGTAGACGCCCAGGTTACAAATAATGTTCCACTTCACGATTACCAGACAAAGCATCGGGAGTTTGGGAAATTCCTCTGGGAACAGGAAAAGATCGCATTTTGATCAGCGTCAGCGCTTAGATAAATTTCATCGTTTTCCGAACTCTACATTTCATAGATTATGGCTTGTTTTGAAGCGATTTTATAATTTAAATTATATATATAATAAAAAAAAAATATTGCTTGTATTGAAACGATAAATATTAATTCACACAAAAAGAACTTTGTAAACAGTGATTCAAGAAAAACAGCCGTATTGAGAAAATCTAACTTTTAAATGTCAGTTTAGAACCCAACAAAAAACAATATTCTCGTGTTTTAGACCAAGTTATAATAGTTAAGTGTATTTAAATAGTAAGTTTCATGCGTTTGCCTTAGTTATTTATTGTCTTGTTTTTATAGTTATCACTAAGCGATTTAACATAAAAAAAATTAGAAAAATGTTTTACTACATAAACTTGTCAAACACCTCCAACATAGCTTTTCGCAGAATTAAAAAGAAATAACGTGATAAACAAACACAGACGTATACATATTATTTAACTAGGGGAAAGCCATAAGTTCACCTTTATAACGCCAATAATTAATATGGCCCTTCATTCAATTAGCAGCTTTCCTAAAAGTTATAGATCTCAGGGGAAGCTAGCCCACAATGGACCTTTCATAAAGATACTTAACTAGATGTCTCTTTTGATTGCCTCGTATATACTTGATTAATTATATTCCTTGCCTTTTACATAACGTATTTTCCGTAAGTTAAGTAAGTCATATTGATTCTCGATACTTAGAAAGATAGAAAATGCTTTATTGCACAGAAAGATCAATCAAAAGAAAAACGGAAGTAAAAGGAAAAAAAAAGCCAGAAAGTTAGTTTATGAAATTATAAAATTCTAAAACTGTGTTTCAGGAGCTAATATCAGTTTTTTTCGTTTCGCAAGTCACCTTCGTATTCATAATAAGCGAACAAAAGATTTCGCTATGCCATACACGACCAGTGGTCATGATAAAAGATATAAAAAGAGTATTTCAATTGAAACCGTCAGCAAACAGGCAACATACGAGGAGTTTTACTTTTAACTCGTAATAACAGTAATCCCGAAGCTTCTGAAATGTTCGCGCGGATGAATTTGAGCTCGCAGGGATGTAGTTAGAGAAAAGGGGGGCTTTTATGAATAAGTAGTATATACGCGCGGCTTCTCATGAGTTATTTCAATAGAAATGTTTCAAGGCTATTTCTATCCCACGAAGATGATGATTTGTGAGATGAAAAGTAGCCTATTTGTTATTCCTGGGCCATGTCTAAACATACCAATATCCATACAAACTTCCACGTTTATAATATTAATAAGGATGTGATTTTCGGTACGGTTGGTTTTACTCACGTTTTAGGTAGAGTTTTGAAAAGGTCTGACGGTTTGTTATAGTAAGGAGTCTACACACTACTACCTACTAAAGTCGGCGGGCCTACTATGATTTAACAAAACACTGTCAATCTACAATATCATCATCATCATCATCACCAGCCTATAATAGTCCACTGCTGGACATAGGCCTCTCCTAATGAGCGCCATATATGGCGCCATATAATCTACAATATGAAACACTGAAATGTCGGGAATGTCACACCAACCGATCCCGGGCTGTGTGTGGTGTGTCGATTGTATAACTTTTATAAAAATAAAATAGTATTCCTTACAACAATTTGAAAGCTGAATGTAAAATGACGATATACATATTTGGGAACTCTACGTCAGACAACTTCTGTAGAAGCCATTACGTCCACTCTAATGGTATAGGGTAACTTTCTTGTTTTATAGCGCCGTTTGTGTGTCAGTGTCAGAGTTTCGGAACAAAACATCAGAGCTGTCACATTTCACTTTTCTCAGCCGACCCTGGACTTTATCATCCAATGTGAATTCGTTTCATACTTTAAGATACGTATCTATATGATACCTTTTTTCGAAGGAGATGTCATGTGATGTGTCCTTAGTATGGGTTGTCATAGTTTACGAAAACTAAATAAATTTTCCTTCCATACCGGATAGACAGAAACTACTTTTCGTGGTAAACAGCTATCCCATAGTTTCATACGAATTCTTTTTCTTCTTTTTGTGGCTTTTTGAAGTTCACGTCCATTTTAGAAGTACCTTGACAGATCAGTGTAATTCAATGAAAAAAATAGAGTTTTCGGTATACACATGCAAAACCTATCCAAACTGACTACGGCCCCTAGCTTGTCAGAGTTGTATGAAGAGTTCGTTGTAATTCGTGGCATTACGTCTGAGTTAAACCAACTTATTTATTTACCTTTTACATGTATTTCTCTTTCTGCTTTTTGGACGTTTTATGTTCATAACATTGTAGAGGGTAAACCGAGTTTTTCGGAAGTGTATGTGAATACATTATTCAAATCTGTTTTAATTCGGGATTTAGCTCCGCAACCGGTTTTTTCTCGTAGATTGTGTGCAAGTTTGAAATCAGCAATATTTAGACAAGGCAAGGTTAGTCTAGCCTACTCCCGAATACTAATATTAGACGGTTTCAATAACTAAAGGTCGAACCGAGTCTAGAAGCCAATCCATTAGCTGTTCGTGATCTAAAACTATCATATCTTGATTTTCCAATAATTTTCCGTGAATGGGGTACTTATTTTACGCTACCATTACAATACTTGATCTATTTTAAACACACCTACACCTATCTAATAGGAACTTATACTTTATTTTTACTACGTTTTGAATTTTCAGAAAAATAAATCAAGTGAATAGGAAAATGAGTTAGGTAAAACCAGTTATTCTAATGAGAATACCTTAATTGATATGGGATGAAATAAATGAAAAAGAATCTAAATTACGGAGGTAGGTCGTTTTCTTAAGTTAAATACTTTTTCATTCAATATTCATCCATATATATCACATCCATCAAATGTAGATTTGTAAAATGGTAATCTAAGATATAATCATTTCCTCTTATTTAAATTAATGACAGCATACGTTTCGCTTCTTTGCGTCTTTTATGATGTCGATGTTGAATGTCAAAATTAGAACAGGAACCTCACTTCTGTCCCGTTTGTGTCGTCGATATCGTCACATCTTCGACGGCGTAAATGTAATATGCTAAGATAATCGTAACCCGTCCATGTTGTTTCCTGAACTGGAAATACGATAAGACATTAACTGACTCACATAAATGCTGATGTCATACGTCGTATATTATATTCTGTCTCTGACATGTAAAGCCACGTTATGTGAATAAGGAAGATTGATTCTTTGCCTTAGGAGATTTTAGGTCTCATGTCTCTAGAAGTTAAAACGTATATGTATTTACTTATTTATCTTTTAATATTTTATTTGTAAAAATATGGATGTTTGTAGTGTTTACATATTTTTACCTCTGCATGCTGAAATTACTGAACTGATCAGGTTGAAATGTTTAATAGATGTAGGTATTTTAGTTATAGACTGGGATAAAATATAGGCTAACGGGAAAATGTGTGGAAAGCCATGTGCGTAAGCTAGGGATCAATAATGAAATAATATATACAAAAAGAGAGATCTTCAAACAGCACCCTCCTTTTTAAACATGTAAAAATTCCTAAACAGTTTTCTAGCTTTCACGTCAGTATTCTAAAGCCACAGTTTTCCCAGACAATCTTTACTAGCCATTACCAAACAAAGGCCATTGAAAAACCCATTCCAACTAATCCATTTCAAAGCCTCTGCCCACAGCTTAAAAGATATCCCCTGATTCCCGAATCTCCCCAATCTCTGCTATTGTCTGGCCCATTTGTCGCACGCAGCTGCGTTATTGATTCCCGTCGTCTCTTTAAGGAAAAAACAGAGGAACTTGCCGTATTAACATAAAATTCCGACCTGTAGACGCCAGATTGGAACCTCCCTACCGTGAATGGGGAAACAGAGGCCAGTGATTTGCCGTTGTTTTTCATTTCACAGTCGTGTAAGTAGGGCGGCTATTTGCTCTTGTTGTTGCTGTGCCCCTAAAATAGATAGGTTATTTGAAGTTTGTCTAATTTTCACGGCACTTGATAAGAATTTTTCTGTTAATAGCTACGTCCCGCGATTACACCTAAATATGTACAAAAAAGTTTTAAAGCCTATAAATCTATGATTTATTCTAGGCCTAAAACTACGAGTCAAGACTACTAACTACTATTCAATATTTCAGAATGGTCCGTTCAGTAGTTTTGATGTGAAGAGGTAACAAACATCTATCCAACCTTTCCCATTCTTATAAGTGTGAGTTTGCTGATTTTTTTCGTGATTTAATAGATTTGGCTTCAAACTGGGGCAATTATTGTCCTCAACTCTCACTCAGCTCACAATGAGTGCATACAGCTTATGAATTCACAAATAAAAAGAGTTGCTCCAGTTTCCCAATGAAACAATCGATGCTACTGTCTTTTGTTTTTATTAGTATTTATTTTATTAGTTTTTATATCATTAGTAAGTATTTTTAATACTTACTCAATCAAACTTAGTTCTCAAAATGTATTTATGCATCAATTAAACAAAGTTAATTATTGCTGACATTTAAAATCGCTGCTTATTTGAAGGATTGTCAGTTAATTGGAATCGTGGAGGAAACAGTCTCGCTAATGGCTACCGAAATAGCGAGGCATTCTCTGCATTTTAATCCGGGGACATTATTGAATAACGACCTCTTATTTTTAACAAGACGGCTTTGAATCTGCCGGTTTACGTTTCAATCATGATGTGCCCAAATTGTTTTATCTATATCTATTAATCTATTTAAGAACCTCTAAGGAAATATAAATTTTAAAAAGTAAACTAAAGTGCCAAATATTAAGACGTTAAAGTTTAAATTATTGGATAAAGTGTCGTGTAAACATCACAGAGAGTGTATAAAATTTTGTCTACGCAATCTTCAAACGTGCATTTTGCAAAAGCAGCTACGTAGGTGGCGAATACTTGAGTACCCAAACTGTGTGTATAATTGTGAAGGTATACCGAGGTACCTTTATGTAGGTACTTGTCAAATCGTGCACCTCACAGTGACGACTCTACCAACAACGCTCACAAAAACTGCTCAGTGCTCAAAAGACTTAAGAAACTCTTTGAAGTTCAAGAAAACTGTCTCTCAGTGTACTTTGAAAACTGTATCTTGGATCAATAGAAAACTCAGTGTCTCTACTTGGAAAACTATATCTTTGGATCAATAGAAAACTCAGTGTCTCTACTTGGAAAACTGTATCCGTGGATCAATAGAAAACTCAGTGTATCCACTTGGAAAACTGTATCCTTGGATAAATAGAAAACACATTGTATCTATGTACTTGGGAAACTAGAAAATTCAGTGTCTCTACTAGGAAAACTGTATCTTTGGATAAATAGAAAACTTGTATCTCTACTTGGAAAACTATATCCTTGGATAAATAGAAAACCTAGTGTACAAAAGTGAGTGTGAGATACTCAGCGCGCCCTCAAAAAGGCACGATAAGTACGCACCTGGTCGCGGCGACCCTGACGGCGGCGCAGTACCGCGCTGCACAGAGCGCCGCCACGCTGGGCGAGCACGCAGCAATGCTGGCCGTGGCCATCTGCTGCATCCTGGTGCTATTGCTGGTCTTCATAGTGCTCATCATCGTGGTGGGACAGAACATGGAGGGCAAGGGCGGCTCATAGCGGTGGCGAGGTGAGTCTGCGACTGTAGTCACTTTTTTTTTTTCTTTTAATTTTTTTTTAAATGGACTTTGTCGCTCAACGGCCACATCGACACATCGTTGTAGTCACTTGTAGGCGGACTTCGTGTATTTATTTATTTGTTTATTGCAGTAGGTGTTGTATGTTTTTTTTCTTTGTGTGTCTTTTTATAAAGAGTTTCTATCGATCTCATTTATTTTATTAATAAGATTTATTAGTAAGACGTGAACCTCCAATTACAGGTAGGTAGTTACATCTAGCACATAAGAATATGTTCAGGTGACATGGCAAATGAGGTTATTACTATACAAGATAATTATATAGGAATTGAAAGTAAAAGTAAAGAAGTACTATTAATCAAAACAGGTGCTGAAAAATTACCTGCAGATTATTTCCCGTTGATTATATTAACAGTGTAACCTTTTTATTTGTATCCGCGGTAATGACCTGCTTGAATTCAACGCTAGGGTGTTGAATGTGGGACACAGATTCAGATTCTTTATTGACAACATTGTTCCAACACAGAGAAAAAAGAAATGATGGACAATCCATATGCATCGCGGGCGTACTTTCGCCCGTCACGCCACATCGGTTGCCAAAACAATTCCTCACAAATAAATCCTAGTAAAAATGGAATACAGAACTGGGTATCCAAGAGGGGTAAATTTTTTTGTACATGGAATAATTAAAGTAAATGGTTCAGCACTAGACCGTGAATTTAATCGTCCACTTCAATGCTCACTGCACTGACGAGGGTGCGCTTTATTTCGAAGGGTCTCGTCGACCGAAGCGAGAAGTGAGAAAGAGTTTTACACTTTTCACAGTCTTTTAACCCTAGAATGGTTAGAGTATTCGTAAAAATTACGACGCGTGCCTTTCACGTTTAGTGTTTCGGTATTATTTGTACACCGACGACCCTTACCTTTCTCGTCCACTTCATTACATTAGTTACCTGTACTCACGTCGTTCGTATACATCCACAAAGTACTAGTTTCTGATATATCTCCTGATCGTCATGAAATTTACGAATGGCTAGTTAGGACGTTAGGTAATCGACAAAACAAGTATCAAATAGACTCATTCAGTCGAGTTTCGGCTACGTTGTCGACCAGTCTCAACTCAATTGGCCATATGCTCATGGACATATTGACATACTAGTTTTTTTGCACGTGTAAACGTACAATAAAAAGATAGATAATGATAGAAGTTAGAGCGTATCGAGCGTTTGTCAGTTTGATGACGAATACTGCACGGGCGCTCTCTGATACTAAGTGTACTGGTACTTTTCACGACGACACGGCTGAACAGTTTCTATCTCACAATAGCAGTGAGAGACACTCTACCGACTAATGCTGATTATGTTACCACGACAAAAAGTCTACGTATTTCAATAAAGCTCGTGTCCCGTTATCGCTTTATAAACATTTTTGGCACATGATAATGTATTCACGACAGACGCGTCCTAATTTATGGCTTAACTATCGTTACGGAAGATATGATATTATGACGAGACCTTTTTGTTGGAAATATGATCAATATAATATCCTTGAACAGTAAAGATGGATATTTTTCATGCAAATCGTAGATTTTCAAATCTGACGAATGAAACATATTATAATAAGGGTATATGGAGAAAATACAAATGCTACACGTTATCAGTTTATGAAACTGGATGTCAGACGTGCAAAAACACTTAATATCTTCAGAAAATAAAAAGCTTTATCAACATTTTTTTTTTTCATTTTCATTCATTTTGTATATTATATTATACCTCAGGCCTATGTCCACTGCTGGACATAGGCCTCCCCTAGTGAGCTCCCATAGCGCCCTGTCTTCAGCTTACCACATCCAGCATCTGCCAGCAGTCCTTCGCAGATCGTCATCCCACCTGGCAGAAGGGCGTCCTACACTACGTTTGCCGAATCGCGGTCTCCACTCAAGAACACGTTTACCCCAACATATAATATCATATTGACGACCCATGTGGCGCGGTGGGCGAAGGTCTGCCTGCAACGCAGGAGGTTGCGGATTCGAATCCTTGGAACAAATGTTTCTACGATCTGCAAATATTTGTTCTGGGTGCTTTCTATGTATAGTAAAAATATCTATCTAAGTATGTAGTATAATATATTAAGTATATAAGTCATTTAGTACTCATAACACAAGCTCTGCTTGAAACGACGGGAAAAAGGTAAATAAACGCGATAAATACCCTAGATAATATTTATTTATAATAATGTGTTCTGATCGCATTAAAAAAGTTTAAAAACTTAAGCTCTGCTTAGCTTGGGGCTAGATGAAGCTGAGTGGATTGTCCAGTATTATTTATTTATTTAAGTACACATTTTTAGCTGTTTTTTATTTTTTAACACACAGCTACAAAATAGGCTCGAAAACTTCAAATCTATTATTAATTTATTTTTAGGGTTCGTTGGTTTGTATGTGATTATTTGAAGATTGCAAAATGATTGATACCCTATGTTTCTTAAGTGATTAAATAAAATTTATATGTATAGCCGTGAACCTTCAACGATAGTTAAACTTAACGAAGCCTATAAGTTTTATACTAGCACTTAGTAAGACGTAAGGTTCAACTATAAAACAATGGGTGAGCAGAGAATTCCTACAAATGTTTGAGGACCTAAGATAAGATGCTGAACATTAAGAAACGTTATTTTTTAATGTTTAAAGATTTTGGAGAACTCTAAACTATATACAATTGTGTGTCACGATATCGGACGTCCAACTTACATTTTGGTTACATACATCATAAAATGACTAGTTTTTTGTCATAAAACTATTATAATATGTATACTATTGATCAAATAAACAAAATAAAGTAGGTACAAAGAACATTTGTAATTTTTTTTATTCCTTGATCGTAATTTTCGTTGTTAATAAAGATGTTAAATAAAGTACAAAAAACAAATACAGATAACGCACAATGAGTGAGTTTATCGCGAAAGGTAAATCTTCCAGGCAATCTTAGGATGGAAAAGAAATGACTGAAAAAATTCAAATAACTCCTTTGTATAATTTACAGTAAATAGTATTTATATTAATACTTACCATTTTCACTTGTATAATTTACTCGTTGCTAAATAATATGCTCTGATTGCTGTATTCGTACGCGTAATTTGTATCGGCTGAAGTTGTGTCCTTTGATAAAGTTCTGAATTCCTGTTACCTATAACATAGTTCCTGTACATTCAGTAGGTATATGCAAATTTGTGTTAAACTCGTCACTTGTCGACCCTACCCAGATAACTTGATATAAGACATGAAAGTCTTAAGTTTTTGCTAGATAGAAGATATCCGAAGTTGCCTTTGGTGGCCACCAAACTCTGTTTCCGTATCTCTTCCTAAACTAGACAAAATGAAAATAATACAGATGCATGAAAAAAAAAGCTTTTGATAGGTTTACCAAACTGTATGGTGAATTTTGGAAATTCTTTTGTTTAACGGAATGATATCACTACATAGTATAAAACAAAGTCGCTTTCTCTGTCCCTATATCCCTATGTCCCTTTTAAAACTACGCAACGTATTTTGACGCGGTTTTTTTAAATAGATAGAGTGATTCAAGAGGAAGGTTTATAATATGTATAATAAAACCGTGCGAAGTCGGGGCGGGTCGCTAGTATAAAATAAGTGGTGGCGCTACTTTAGCTCCTGTTTGTGCTTGAACAACAATCGGAAGGCTAGCAGAATAACAATTGAGTATTTCACGCATGCAGACCATTTCAAGAATCTCAGGTAGAGAGGGGTAAACGCAAATTAAATTCCGAGTACCCGCACAAACCCTCGTCAATAAATCTTAGGTCAGCTGTCCACTGAAGATTCAAATATATTTTATTCTTGACGACTCTCTCTACTCTGATTTAGTTTTTTTTTTTTTTTTAAAGTCATTAATAATTGATATCTTAACAAAAAGTCATAACAATAACAGAAAACAGCAGGGTAACATCAAGGTTACAACTAAAAATCTTAAGTAAAATCATAAACGCATAATTTTACAAGCACTGCGAAAAAGATTCAAATTCGAGTTTGAAAACAACCGAGAGACTAATATAGAATGATGAATAAAAGCTGTGAAAAACATGAATCGTTTCGAACTCCTTGCTCATAGGATCGTTACGTTACGATATCGTATAATAGTTTTAAAAAAAAATTCATTGTAACTTGTAACTCATTTGCTTAAAATGTCTCATTATTTTTTTAAACGCGATTGAAGTAAAAGGGATATTACACTAAACGGTATTCAGGGACCCTTACCCTAACTAAGAGTGGTGTAATAAGATTTAGGGTCCCTAAGGGACGGACCGGGACCCGGACGATATTCAGGGCCTGGTAGTTAGGGCCCTGAATAACGTGTAGTGTAATACCGCTTTTATTCCTAGATACTTCTGCTCAAAGACGAATAAAATAAATATACAACTCTGGTTGTAATGTGGAAGAAATAAAAAAAAGTGTGCGATTTTTACGCACACACGTAGAATATTTGAGTTATGACCAAAGTTTTGAGAAGCCAGATTTGTCCTTCTGTAAACTTCGATGGATTGTGCGATGGAGAATGAATGATAAGCAGCCTCTATCCTCCAAATTAAATGCAATACTAATCACTACATAGTATAAAACAAAGTCGCTTTTTCTGTCCCTATGTCATTATGTCCCTTCGCAACGGATTTTGATGCGGTTTTTAATAGTTAGAGTGATTCAAGAGGAAGGTTTATATACTAAGTATATAAACCTTCCTCTTGAATCACTCTAACCAAAGGTTTATATACTAAGTATATAAACCTTCCTCTTGAATCACTCTAACTATTAAAAACCGCATCAAAATCCGTTGCGAAGGGACATAATGACATAGGGACAGAAAAAGCGACTTTGTTTTATACTATGTAGTGATTAGTATTGCATTTAATTTGGAGGATAGAGGCTGCTTATCATTCATTCTCCATCGCACAATCCATCGAAGTTTACAGAAGGACAAATCTGGCTTCTCAAAACTTTGGTCATAACTCAAATATTCTACGTGTGTGCGTAAAAATCGCACACTTTTTTTTATTTCTTCCACATTACAACCAGAGTTGTATATTTATTTTATTCGTCTTTGAGCAGAAGTATCTAGCTAGTACCTAGGAATAAAAGCGGTATTACACTACACGTTATTCAGGGCCCTAACTACCAGGCCCTGAATATCGTCCGGGTCCCGGTCCGTCCCTTAGGGACCCTAAATCTTATTACACCACTCTTAGTTAGGGTAAGGGTCCCTGAATACCGTTTAGTGTAATATCCCTTTTACTTCAATCGCGTTTAAAAAAATAATGAGACATTTTAAGCAAATGAGTTACAAGTTACAATGAATTTTTTTTTAAAACTATTATACGATATCGTAACGTAACGATCCTATGAGCAAGGAGTTCGAAACGATTCATGTTTTTCACAGCTTTTATTCATCATTCTATATTAGTCTCTCGGTTGTTTTCAAACTCGAATTTGAATCTTTTTCGCAGTGCTTGTAAAATTATGCGTTTATGATTTTACTTAAGATTTTTAGTTGTAACCTTGATGTTACCCTGCTGTTTTCTGTTATTGTTATGACTTTTTGTTAAGATATCAATTATTAATGACTTTAAAAAAAAAAAAAAAACTAAATCAGAGTAGAGAGAGTCGTCAAGAATAAAATATATTTGAATCTTCAGTGGACAGCTGACCTAAGATTTATTGACGAGGGTTTGTGCGGGTACTCGGAATTTAATTTGCGTTTACCCCTCTCTACCTGAGATTCTTGAAATGGTCTGCATGCGTGAAATACTCAATTGTTATTCTGCTAGCCTTCCGATTGTTGTTCAAGCACAAACAGGAGCTAAAGTAGCGCCACCACTTATTTTATACTAGCGACCCGCCCCGACTTCGCACGGTTTTATTATACATATTATAAACCTTCCTCTTGAATCACTCTATCTATTTAAAAAAACCGCGTCAAAATACGTTGCGTAGTTTTAAAAGGGACATAGGGATATAGGGACAGAGAAAGCGACTTTGTTTTATACTATGTAGTGATATCATTCCGTTAAACAAAAGAATTTCCAAAATTCACCATACAGTTTGGTAAACCTATCAAAAGCTTTTTTTTTCATGCATCTGTATTATTTTCATTTTGTCTAGTTTAGGAAGAGATACGGAAACAGAGTTTGGTGGCCACCAAAGGCAACTTCGGATATCTTCTATCTAGCAAAAACTTAAGACTTTCATGTCTTATATCAAGTTATCTGGGTAGGGTCGACAAGTGACGAGTTTAACACAAATTTGCATATACCTACTGAATGTACAGGAACTATGTTATAGGTAACAGGAATTCAGAACTTTATCAAAGGACACAACTTCAGCCGATACAAATTACGCGTACGAATACAGCAATCAGAGCATATTATTTAGCAACGAGTAAATTATACAAGTGAAAATGGTAAGTATTAATATAAATACTATTTACTGTAAATTATACAAAGGAGTTATTTGAATTTTTTCAGTCATTTCTTTTCCATCCTAAGATTGCCTGGAAGATTTACCTTTCGCGATAAACTCACTCATTGTGCGTTATCTGTATTTGTTTTTTGTACTTTATTTAACATCTTTATTAACAACGAAAATTACGATCAAGGAATAAAAAAAATTACAAATGTTCTTTGTACCTACTTTATTTTGTTTATTTGATCAATAGTATACATATTATAATAGTTTTATGACAAAAAACTAGTCATTTTATGATGTATGTAACCAAAATGTAAGTTGGACGTCCGATATCGTGACACACAATTGTATATAGTTTAGAGTTCTCCAAAATCTTTAAACATTAAAAAATAACGTTTCTTAATGTTCAGCATCTTATCTTAGGTCCTCAAACATTTGTAGGAATTCTCTGCTCACCCATTGTTTTATAGTTGAACCTTACGTCTTACTAAGTGCTAGTATAAAACTTATAGGCTTCGTTAAGTTTAACTATCGTTGAAGGTTCACGGCTATACATATAAATTTTATTTAATCACTTAAGAAACATAGGGTATCAATCATTTTGCAATCTTCAAATAATCACATACAAACCAACGAACCCTAAAAATAAATTAATAATAGATTTGAAGTTTTCGAGCCTATTTTGTAGCTGTGTGTTAAAAAATAAAAAACAGCTAAAAATGTGTACTTAAATAAATAAATAATACTGGACAATCCACTCAGCTTCATCTAGCCCCAAGCTAAGCAGAGCTTAAGTTTTTAAACTTTTTTAATGCGATCAGAACACATTATTATAAATAAATATTATCTAGGGTATTTATCGCGTTTATTTACCTTTTTCCCGTCGTTTCAAGCAGAGCTTGTGTTATGAGTACTAAATGACTTATATACTTAATATATTATACTACATACTTAGATAGATATTTTTACTATACATAGAAAGCACCCAGAACAAATATTTGCAGATCGTAGAAACATTTGTTCCAAGGATTCGAATCCGCAACCTCCTGCGTTGCAGGCAGACCTTCGCCCACCGCGCCACATGGGTCGTCAATATGATATTATATGTTGGGGTAAACGTGTTCTTGAGTGGAGACCGCGATTCGGCAAACGTAGTGTAGGACGCCCTTCTGCCAGGTGGGATGACGATCTGCGAAGGACTGCTGGCAGATGCTGGATGTGGTAAGCTGAAGACAGGGCGCTATGGGAGCTCACTAGGGGAGGCCTATGTCCAGCAGTGGACATAGGCCTGAGGTATAATATAATATACAAAATGAATGAAAATGAAAAAAAAAAATGTTGATAAAGCTTTTTATTTTCTGAAGATATTAAGTGTTTTTGCACGTCTGACATCCAGTTTCATAAACTGATAACGTGTAGCATTTGTATTTTCTCCATATACCCTTATTATAATATGTTTCATTCGTCAGATTTGAAAATCTACGATTTGCATGAAAAATATCCATCTTTACTGTTCAAGGATATTATATTGATCATATTTCCAACAAAAAGGTCTCGTCATAATATCATATCTTCCGTAACGATAGTTAAGCCATAAATTAGGACGCGTCTGTCGTGAATACATTATCATGTGCCAAAAATGTTTATAAAGCGATAACGGGACACGAGCTTTATTGAAATACGTAGACTTTTTGTCGTGGTAACATAATCAGCATTAGTCGGTAGAGTGTCTCTCACTGCTATTGTGAGATAGAAACTGTTCAGCCGTGTCGTCGTGAAAAGTACCAGTACACTTAGTATCAGAGAGCGCCCGTGCAGTATTCGTCATCAAACTGACAAACGCTCGATACGCTCTAACTTCTATCATTATCTATCTTTTTATTGTACGTTTACACGTGCAAAAAAACTAGTATGTCAATATGTCCATGAGCATATGGCCAATTGAGTTGAGACTGGTCGACAACGTAGCAATAGACTCATTCAGTCGAAACTCGACTGAATGAGTCTATTTGATACTTGTTTTGTCGATTACCTAACGTTATCACTAGCCATTCGTAAATTTTACGACGATCATGCGATATATGGAAACTAGTACTTTGTGGATCTATACGAGCGACGTGAGTTCAGGTAACTAATGTAATGAAGTGAACGAGAAAGGTAAGGGTCGTCGGTGTACAAATAATACCGAAAAACTAAATGTAATTAATGGCACGCGTCGTAATTTTTTTACTTTAGAACTAAAGTCTACTTAATTCACATTATTATATAGTGTTTTGTTAATCTCCCATTTGTACTCCTTTTTTCTATTTAAATTTTATTTGATTCAACTCATCATTACTAAGCAAGTAGTATTCACAACGGGTAAGTTTTAGCCTCATTCTAGTGTGTTTAAATATGTTAAATTTTATTTTAGTCATCTTTTCTGTGTACCTAACAGGTTAGGTTGGTGAACTTATCAATTAATAATTATAATACAAGTGAAATTAATAAAATGGGTTATTGACACGTTTAGATCACGGTACCTATACTCATTGATTTTATTATTGTATTCGTAGAGTAGGTAGAAGGTTTTAAACTAAATGATTGTACCAAATCCGGCCTAAAAATCCAAAACAGTAAGACTATCCGGCGAAACACAATTTAAAACTTTGATTTGTTTGTTGGAAACTATTATTTCTTTAGGAAGCTTCAAGTAAGTGGGTAAGTAAAGTACTGCTTACAAAAAAAGCCACACTGATCGGCTAAAGATTTAAATCTCGCTGAATGTTTTATAAGGCTGCTCGTCTCATTATCTTGAAACACATTTAGAGAGGACATTTTCCGGCCATCCAAACATATTTCATCATCTGTAAGAGAAATAATGTCGTTTACCTAAGCGGTGTCCCGAAAATCCCTATAATCCTATTTTGGGCGGTTTAGTGCCCTCACCGCTCTGGCCCTCCAGATACTTTGGGGTTCAACGTTCAATTTAGTTGCTCTGTTACAACTACGGAATCGTTTGTCTGTCCTATAATGTCCAAAAGTATAAAATGAAATTATTTACTCATACATAGTATAAAACAAATTACCTTCCCGCCGTCTATATGTCCCTACGTATGCTAAGATCTTTAAAACTACGCAACGGATTTTGATGCGTTTTTTAGATAGAGTGGTGCAAGAGAAAATTTTATATGTATAAGTATAATAGGTACACCCGTGAGAAACCGGGGCTAGTCTAGAGATAAAGATCATTTTTTGCATAAACATTTGTGTATAACATAGTTCATAACTAGCATGGAAAGTAATTTTTATTATCTTTTGTATTCCATCGAAGGTTAGTTATGTTGTTGACGAATTTTTCATGACCTTTGCTGACTGCTACATCGCTACATCGGTCGTCAGGTGAGGCCTTTATCCAGCTGTAGACTGATATATGTTGATTATGATGATGATAACGTTATTGATGTCCAAGCTATGCTCGGGCACAATGTAGTTACATTCAGAAGCTCTAACGAAGTTCCTCGTTCCATTTACAGCACACGCTTGCCTTCATCTCTGCCCGGAAATGTAAAACGTTTGTGATGTTCGTCGGTAGTGGACGGGCAGACTCGACCATTTATAATCATGGAGTGCTCTACTCCACCTTTATAAAATACTAGGAATGACCGGCGGCTTTACTCGCGTGAAAATTGATGAAAAGTGAAAGTGAAAAAGCCTATCTTTTACTCCGGGCGCAGAACTACATTCTATTCGACATTTCTAGGTAACTGATATGTACAAAGACAGAATTTTTATTTTCTATCTACTATACTAAAAATCTGTCTTTATAGTAGAGCTTGTATTGTATGACACAAGCTCTGCATTGCTTTGGTCTAAATGATGCTGTGTGTATTTTCTTACATTTTTTTAACCACACTAGTGTGATTTTAGTAACTGGAATATATCATAAAAAAAAATGGTGTCGATTAAAGGAAGCTGATACTCGAGTCAATCTGTACAGAAATAAACCAATTCCACTTAGCAGCTTTGCCATGTTTCTTCTGTTATTGGCTTTATGTCAACTGCAGTGCTGACTATGTTAATTATCTACTTGAGGTGTCGCATCAAGGTGTTATAGAGTATATTATTATGAATCAGGACCCTGAAAAAAAATATAGGTACCTAGTACGTATTTCTTTCAGTAGTCGATTTCCTCGGATTCTAGTATAAACCCCTTTCTATGTACCTGTACAGTTTGTTTCTAAACTAATAATATTATAGTACCTACTAACCTATTTTTTAACCCGCTATCATGTTCCATCAATTTGCATCAAAAGCAATCATCAATTTGCTCATTGATTTGGCTTTTTCTTTTCCAAGAAACCAAGCATGAATGCAATTGTATTTTAATATCGAAAGAAGCATTGTACAGTCAACAAAAAAGAAACTTTTACTGTTACTTAATTATATTTAGAAACTATGTTTATATTTATACTTGAATTTTTGCTAGAATTTTTTTATTACAGTAAAGTGTTCATTCATTCTTATCAAATTTAAGTTTAGTTTCTTTTTTCAGTTGGCCATATCTACTGAAAAAAGAGACGACTGGTATGTCTTCTTTTTTAGTGCAGTGTGCATACAATACCGTCCTTTTCTACTTAATTATTTTAAACCACTTCAAGTTTCTCTAAGAGAAATCGCTCTCGGCAATAAAAATGCTTTTTAACTGTAAATTTTTTACTAAGATGTGTTTTTATGGATGTTATTTTCAAGTACAATAGAATGTTCGTTAATTTAAATGCTGAAAAGGAATAAAGCTCCATGTTTATCCAGTTGGGAATTCAAAATATGAGAATGAACTGAAACAGCGAGTTTGAAAACTATAGTTTGGAGTCCGTTCTATATTTCCGAGAACTGGGAAATTGCGCGCGAAGTTGGATATATTCTGGGAATGTATCACTTAGTTTGAGGTTTTAATGTCAGGTATTTTTTTTTAAGCTTTGAATATACGACGATAAGAGTTCTATTAGGTTCTAACGATCAAATCAATTTGCCTAAAATCTACATAAAATAAAAGGGTGAAAGTTTAGATGTTAGTTTAGATTTATGTACGTTCATTAGCTTCTTCACGCCAGAACTACCTACTCAGTGGATCGCGCTGAAATTTACAAGATACCTAATTTTAGATAATCTAGACTTGGAATAACATATAAGCTACTTTTATCTCTGACGACCAATGCGGCGCGGTGGGCGAAGGTCCGCCTGCGACGCAGGAGGTTGCGGGTTCGATTCCCGCCTCGGAACGAATTTGTGTACGATCTGCAGAAATTTGTTCCATTGGTCTGGGTGTTTTCTATGTATATAATAAAAAATATCTATCTATGTAATGTATAGAAAGAAAGAAAGAAAGAAAATTCATTTATTTGGCCCTTTACATAACAATAACAAACAATAATAGCAACAATAATAGATATGTATCGTATTAAGTATATCAGTCATCTAGTACCCTTAACACAAGCTCTGCTTAGCTTGGCTAGATGATGCTGTGTAGACTGTCCGGAATTATTTATTTATTTATTTTATTTATTTATCTCATAAATCAGTTTCCAAGAAATGATCCTTAAACGCTTCCCTACAAACAACGCGTGTGAGAAACTATTTCATCAACTTATGTTATATGTGTAATGTATTATATAATATCTAGTACCCATAGTACAAGCTCTGCTTAGTTTGAGGTTAGATTATGCGGTGTGGTGTGTCCAGCATTATTTATTTATTTTATTTTTCGATATTATATTTTAACGAAGAATCAATATTCTGTTCTGTAATTAAAAGTGACAACCACGTGTATGAGTTCTCCATTTTAGCCTTGATGTTATTCGAAAGTAAATTGATTTTTTAACACCTTATATCAGTTCGCTAAGCCAACCGTATTCGGGCTATTACCGTAAGGTTTTACGATGCCTTTCAGCTAAGAAGATTAGATACATACCTAATACCTGCTTCTTTAATGTGCTTCTAGTACCATCGTACATATATTATTATGATAGAAATGAGATTCTCCAGTATTGATACAGTTCATTATTCAAACACTTGAATGTCCTAAAACATCGTTAACTTAGATGGATGTTACCTAAGATGGGTATTTCGTTTAATTCTCGTAAATTTATCGAGTAACCTAAAAATGGTATCTTTTCTCTTGCCCGAAAAGTACCATTCATTATAGCGTGTCATAGCCAAGGAACATATTCATAGCGGGAATTAACTATAATTTTATGTCCTTTTGTCAACAAATAATTTGTATTTTTAATTTTTGCCAGTTATCATCAACCAGTACAAAACATTTTTCTCATTAAACTTACCTCGTTCTTGTCATTCTCCCTTGGTGCGCTAGTATAGTGAGTTAAATAGTTTTGTATATAATGCGATGGTAGATTATTTTACAAGGGACTTACCTGGTAAATCAATCTATTATTGTAAGATTTCATCCTGATTTTTTGAGGGAATTATTGGGTAAAAAGTACCACTAAAGTAAATTTTTGTCTTCCGACTTTGCTTTATCGTTAAGGGGATCTGGATTCTGCAAGTTGATTTAATGACCGCGTCTCAGGGACTCCGGTATCTCCATCAAATCAAATCTATCCGCTTCCTTCCGACCATCGATCTGTCTGCAGGGAATTACTTCGTTATGAAGAGTTACAAGCGACGGGGGATTTGAAGAGGCGGAGACGAGGCTGCGTAGGCTGGTCGTCGACACTTTTGTGATACAATGTCTTATATTATTTGTTTTCTTTTATATTAAGGATACCCTAGGTATTTACATAATACATGCCGGCCCAAACCAGCGCATGTATGTTGAAGCCCAATCAAAGAGTTTCCGCAGATTTTTCTAAAATATGGTAACGAATGATGTACAGTGAAACTAGACTACCTAAAACAAACAAAACGAAACAACACAACGCGAAGTAAAGTTATAGATGAAGTCGATTATGTAATCAAAGAGACATAGTTAATGATGCGTATAGTAGGATAGATGCTGAATGCGGTAGCGTAAGGGGTACAATGATAAGGGAAGGTTTATGTCCAGCTGTGGACTAGCATGGACTGGTCATAATGAGCAGGCGTGGATTCAAACCACGCAGTTTCGTACTACTGAGCTTCTACCGTGTATGAACTGGCCCTAAAATGACAAGCAAAAACTGGAACGAGCGTTTTCACACGTCTACGCACAGAACCTCTTAAAGGATTTTCTCACTTATCATTCCATCTCAATAAGTGTTCATTCGACTGGTTCTTCCAAACATCAATCGAGGTCGGGCCCTCGAAGCTTTCAATCGGTTATTATAACAGTATCGCGTTCGTAATATCACATGTTCATACGGTATGTGAGCGGCTCAAAGCTCGAACCGAGTTGAGCACAATCCGAGCGTTTCGAGGACTCAATAAGAGGGCTTTAAATGAGGTAGATCTCGAAACTTTGAACGCTCATATTCCTGGATACATCGACATTTAGGTTTAGCCCTTGTACTATTAGATCATGTCGAATATCTTCATCGATGCCTATACGTTTTTTTCGAGCTAGATTTTATTGTGTTTCATCCATCATAAATTATGACACTTCAGATGTAAATTGCTGAAAATTGCTGACTCACTATTTAAAATTGAGTAGAGATCCAATAAGAAAAACGAAATATAGAAAATAAATGTGTGTCATATTGCGAATATTTAAGTAAATTTTCTTTTGCAATATTTACAAAATGCTTCTGATATCTTGCACAGTTTGAACATCAATATTCTTACAATCAATACCAATATCTATCGATATCGTTTTGGCAGTGTCCACAGTTAAATTATTAGCACATCAAATGCTATCGCCTCATTCCAAAAGCAATCAATTAGCGAGTCGCTTCCGAAGCATAAACGGTCGAATGGCTATCTGCATACCAGATTGTAGCACTCGGCCACAAATCACAATTACCTATCTATCTACAGTCTACAGCTACTACCTATTATTGCTAACTAGTGTTACGCTGTTTAAAGTTGTGATATGCGATTATCGCAAGAATGACTATTAGAAAGGAAGAAAAGAAAGTAAATTTCACAGGCTATAAAGTCTATAAAGGCGAGACTTGCTCAAACTATTTTAGAGCAGTCTGTACTAAGTAAAAGAAAAGATCTTATTTATTTTCCTTACTAGGAGCGCATTCACACTCCTTATTAAGCATCAGCACTGAATTAGTCTCCCTATAATTCGGCAAGATAGAAACGTGCATACCGAAACACTAATACAACTTTGGTCCTTACGTTCCTCGACCGCTGTCGAGAACCGTAATCACGCTCTAGCTCATTTAATGTTTTTTGGCACTCTGAATATGAACAGATAAATACACCAATGAGCGGCGAAAATAATCTGAGCAAGTTATTAGCCTTAAATACCCAGTAATTCAATCACTGATTGCCATAAATTGACCAGCGGGTTTCAACGATGTGACCCGAAAGGCGTCGTGTTAAAGAGTCACCACCTATCAAACCTTAGCACTTAGGTTGATTTATAGCATCTATAACGGGACATTAGCCACGATAAAAATGATTGAGTGCTATCTGTGTTTACAACCATAATAGCTTCAAAAGTTTCACCTATCTCTTCTTCCTTTTCTTATTTATTACAAAGGGGTCTTAACTTTATCATCATAACTAAGTTTCGTTGTTTGAGGTATCATAGGAGCTACTACTACTAATCCTCTTAATTTATATTGGGAATTTATTACCAATTCAAATTAAATTGGAAAGTTCCTTCCCCTTCAATTATTTAAACATTCGCACCACGCGCTTGTATCAACTTCAGAGCGCTGTGCTCAAGTTGGTCCTTTATTATTCCTTACCGATCTTGACTTACTATAACTAGTGCATACAGGTACTTACTATGTACCAAACTAAGAACGTGTAATACTTGATCTTAGGTATCAAAGCATATCAACTTCAACTTCTTTTAGTATGGCGCCGCTTGGTATTCGCCACGAGTCTGCTAGTTCGCCACGACTCTCTAGAGTGTCATAAACTTCTAAAATATAATATGATCGGATTAACGAAATAAAAACCTTACAATTTTGCACCAAAGTGATTGTGCTAAAATCAAAGGACAACACAACATAAGCAAAAAGACATCAGTACATACCCATAACTGTGTCAGTGTATTGAAAAGCAAGTTGTCACTGTCATATGTCACTCACGCTCTGTCATGCGAGTAGCTATGGCGGGAATGCGAGGGTAGTCAGGTGAACAAAGGCCGACTGGCTGATGTGCTGAATCTTGGAACCTTTTTGCAAAATACGTGGATTGTCGAGCTGGTGTATGTAAGCTTGCACGTTGGAGATCAACAGAACCCCTAACCTATATTTTTTATCTGTTTGTTATTATATTGTGCAGTCTATCTTACTACTGTACTACGGTACTGGTACTAGTAGATTATTTGGTTCACATACATAGACAGACTCAGACAATACATTTTACAGATTACAGAGTACTGTAATCCTGTTTCGGCTGGGTTGCTAACGCGAATATCAATTACCACAAATTAAACGGAACGGATCTCACCGCATATACATTGGTTCGCTAATCTCAATTACTGTCTGCAACTAATTAAACTCTCTTCAGGCTCGTTTCTTCCACGTTAATGCTCTCTTCTCTGTAATTAAAATGCTGGTAAACTTTATTGCTTTTCTTTAACAATCTGTTGGCTATTTTGTTGGGGGAAAGAACTACTTGATTTTATTATAGTTTTTAATGAAGTATTCAGTTACTCGCTTGTTAAACTGATATTGTTGTTCCTTTCGTGATGGTGCGAGATTATTTTTCTAGCGATTGCTAAATTTTTTTACGTTCTAAGTACATATATCAATAAAAACTAGCGGAAAAGTTTGTCGCAAATCGTAAATCGTTTTCTATGAACTCACGATATAACTCATTCCATTATTACTAAATATCTCATATTTTAGCAAAATTAAATGCTCCAACATTTTACTTTGGAGTTTATAAAAAACTAAAAATTTCATAGCATATTTTCAGGAAATTACTTTACCGTTAGCTTAATTTGAACGGAGAAAGTAATCAAATCTCACACCACCACTAGTCGAACCTCCTTAAAGCACAAGTAACGGTAGAACGTTCGTACAAAAAAATCGTATAAAATACTGATCCGAATGAATTTATTCTACGCCGTAGCAGTATGTGCTACGGCGTAGACTTTCGTAGCGCCTCGTAGCAAAGACCGTAGCACCGTGCAGTGCCAGGGAACTTTCTAGCCTTTTTATCGCTATCCAATCGGATTGTAAGAGTAAGGGAATAGATAATGTAGTTGCGTTCACACTTGTGCTCTATACTAGGACTATACTCTGATTTGGAATCATAGATATGTTTTGTAAACGATGATGTTAAAGAATAACGTCAACGGCAGGGTAACCGTCAAGGTTAAAATTGAATCATCAAAAATAACTTCAAAAACGATAATTCCTAAAGCATAGTGAAAAAATGGATGTTCGAATTCGATGACGAATAAGAGAATGAGAGACCAATGGAATGATGAATGAAAGCTTACTCTGATGATACCAGTGTCGTAAAATATGTTCCATCATTATTCCATTGTAACATGTTGGATTACATAAAAAAATCTAGTTATTTGAATCGCGGTATAGTCATGTCCTGCCCTCATGGCTAGTCTCAGTTAAGAGTCCGAAATTTAGCTTGGAGTTCAACACTAAGCTGTGTACTACAGGGTTCAACCTTAAGCAGATACTGGGTGCGGCAAAATGAAGACAGATAGTTTGTGGCGCTCAATAGGGGAGGCCTATGTCAAGCAGTCGACTTGTAGAAGGTGATGATGATATTACTCTTGTGCACACATAAATGACCTTGTTTCAAACAATGTACCTATAGGTAACTCAACTGATAATTTTTGTTTTAATAAGTTCATTAGATACTTAGCATTTTGGTGTAAACTGTTACTCTCTATCAAGTCCAAATTAATAAAAGACTAATTGAAATCGCGGGTAGACGAAGCTTTTAAGTGACATTGAATCTTATATCCAGCTAAAAGCCACACCTACCGCAGACTTCATCATAATACATTAGCTCCATTATATTTGCATAGCAATTTCATTTCACCAGTGCGTTCAGAGAGGTTATTGGTATGCAATCGCCTCTGAATTCATCGATGGATATTGAGACGTAGTGTGATATGATTAGGATGATTTTTCATTGGATTACTGATTCCTGATTTACTATCAGGGCTTCATCAGGGTAAACACAGTTACTTTTGTTGCTGACTAGTTTCAGCGGTTTTAGCGTAACCACTGTCCTTCAATGTTAATTAACTCAGCTCATTTGAATAGTTTCTACAAACTTTGGAACTTTGTTGTTTGTTACGTATCTATGTGAAATCAAATGTAAAAAGAGACGAAACAAATAGGTACCTGGGTAAGGACCAAAATTTTTGCATGTTTGCACAACGGAAACGGAGCAAATGTACACTAACCTTAACAGAATTTGTTAAGGTTAGTGTACATGGGTCTGGAAATGATCACACTGGTATAGATTACTTACATTCTTATTGTTTCTTAACCATTGAAAAATATATAAAGGTTTAGAAAAATATAGCAAATACAAATATATTATACATTAATTTAATAACACCTATTATAACACCTAAACCTGATTGAGAGTTAAAATCGTTAAGTAATGTTGTATACCTATCTTTACAAAATTCCATTGTAACACGTCACACAATTTCGTGACATTCGTCGCATACAGGAAAAAAAAACCACATGACACAGCATTCAAAAATTCATACTGAAGAAATTAAACACCTTTATGAATACACATCAGAACTATTCAATAGTAGACAAAATAAGCTACTAGAATTAATAGTAAAAAGTAAGAAAAGTTGACGCAAAACACTTTAAAAGTCTTACAGAAAATCCAAATTTATAATGGTACACATGCACCTTCAACACGTTTTTGCAAATAAGCGAAAAACAACGTGGCGGAATTGGCCTGAATTTAGTCACAACTTAGATGACGGTGTAGCCTTTGCAACAAAACATTATTTGTTATCCTATCTTGCCATGTTCTCGATTTATGCTGTCGCACAACTGAGTGACACAACGGAACGAAATTTGGGACACGCTTTTAGATTAATATTATAAATTAACTATAAAGTTTAACGAGACCGTAATAATAAAAACGTGAAGATAAATTCATGGTGAATATAAATAAATCAAAAAGTCTTTGAAAAGTTTTTTAGTTTAAGAATAAAATTGCAAAAACCTGGAGGAGTCGGAGATGTGCCATTCACATTTTGTATGAAAAACGAAAATGGATTCAGTATCCTTATTTACATAAAATTAATTTTACAAAAACCTAGTGAAAGAAATTTAGATATGAATAAAGCACAGGGTGCAAAATAAATTCAGCTATAATAATCAAGTTTTAATATTCACATAAGTTAACAATTTTTTTTTATATGTTGATTTGAAAGTAATGTGCCATCGTACTCACGCAAAAAGTGCAAAAATTTTGGTCCTTAACCACCTATCATTTGTCGTTAAAATAAGCAATAATTTTGCTATAGTGGATTTATGAATAATAAGTCATGCTGTGTTTTATGTTACTTAAACATGCTAGGTTTTAAACAGCATGATTTTCAGGAAAGTAACTTTGCTTTCGCAATATCTAGGCGAGAATTTTAGCAAAGAATCTCTGCAAAATTCTTGTGAAACCCGAAGCCATCTAAGTAAGTGGGTGCGGGCTTCGCGCTAGCCTAAAATACGACCGTTTGCAACTCCTCACTATTTGTGAATGTTATTCCAACAGCAAATATCGAAAAATCTAGCCTTATGTTGATTATTGAGTCTACTCAAATGTGATATAATAGTTCTTCGATGTTTGTTAGTGAAAGTTGTAGAAAAATCGTAAGAAGATTTTTTTGACAACATTCTGTGCATAATGAGAGGTCCATTGCTAATGCTCGAATGCCAAAACAATAAACAAAAGAAACGAGTCCCCAAAAATAAACGCAACCTTTCGAGCCCGGTCATTTGGGGACATTGAAAGCATAACCGTGTTCGGCCTTCGCATTGGCAACACTGGCTAATCTTGAATTCCGCGCCGCAGTCGCTCCTTTGACAGTTGCTGAGAGCTCTCCCCCTGAAGAGCTAAACAAAACCAGGGATATCCGCGTACCATCCTCGATATCAAGCTTCGCTCAAGTTGCTGTGACCGCGATATTTTACACTGACCTACTTTTCTCGAGATTTTTCAGAATGAATGGTGGCGCGCAATTTTTTGTTATTAACGTCTAGTTTGACGAGAAACCGTTTTATATGGAAGTTGGATTGCTTGCCGCTGACCGGGCTACGTGTGACTTCATAACCTAGATATCTGATAGATCAGTGGCTGGACTATTTATGTTGAAGTTTGAGACTAGTTTTCTTGTAATTGTAAAAAAGAGCCACCGTTGTACCTACATTTTTATTTTTTTATTAACAAAAACTAATAATAATAGGCTACCTGTGGAGTAGGGAGTAGGTTAAGGTTACATACAAAAGAGTGGTTTTGAGGTTTTCTTTTGATCGCCAAAGCACACAAACCAAAGTCAGGTATACATTTTCCTTTAAACCTATGAATAAAGCTTCCATTCATCTTCATAGAACCGCCACATACAAGCGTGCCTTCCGGCCCGGCTCGCGTTGACCCAAGGTCGCCTATTGTCGCTCTTCTTTTGTCTCCTGCGATAAGTATACAAACCTACAGACAAGTGGTTTGCTGTTCGAAGTTAATAGGTCAACGGATAGATTTTACACGGTTGCAGTTTTTGTTCTAAATTGAAATTGATTTGATTTTTAGTATTGATAATGATTACTTACAAAGAATACTTCAGTATACACGCAGATGTACTGCCAATTAATGGCATGGTTATAAAAACATAGACAAACATTACATTTTCATCTACTCTGAAGCACAGCAATGCAGTCTTAAATCAACACTAGAGCGCGCTCATACAAGTCAATGATTGCAGTTCACTCGACGCACGCTACTCGATTCTAGCCCGCACTCGATTATTCTCGATTCAAGTTCAATTCCCGCGAGATCTCGAATCGTGTCAGCTTTATGAATTTAAGTATAACGAAGCTTAGGTACAGTAAATACTTACTTTCAATTAGAAGAATTAGAAGATAGAACTTTAATTGGTTCTTAAAAATTATTACAGGAACCATACGTGTTCAACAGCTACTTCACCTACTAATCTACCTTACCCGCTTAGGTAATTAATCGGTAGACTCATTTAGCGCTTAACTATGATCGCAAAAGCAGTAGATATATCTAAATTATTGTCTGAAATAAGTTTATGTGCTCTCTCTTACCAACTTGGTTTTTAAAGTTTTAATATATTTTGTTACAGGTAAGGTTCTCGAGGCTGCAAATCAGCTTTTCATAACCAATCAGGTAGAAAAAACATCAACACACTTCACATACGATATTCTAAAGAAATGAGGACAAGGTATAAAATATTTTTACCTGTATGAAACGTTCCAAACAGCTTCCCCGGAGTGGAGGCGCAATTAGTGCAACGGCATAGCGCTAATGAGAATCCAGTCACCGCCATCTTAATTTATACCGCGCTCAACAAAATGGCGGATCAGTCTACACCTCCATTCACGCTTTTATCTGTGCTATTAGGCTATTATGCATTCTATATGACTCATCGTGCGTCCGCAGCCGTATGAATATTCAATTTGTGAGAAAACGAATGGAGTTGGATCTCATTTTAATCGGAATAAATGCATTCATTATGAGTACAAATTTATTCTTGCTATTTTTGTTCATAAAAAAACTCACTCGGCTCCGCGTAGGTAGGTAGGTACCTTACCTACCTAAATAAATGCTAATATTTATTAACGATTCCGTGATAAATCTCTGATAAGAAAATGCGATTAGCTTGCACCCCGCCCGCTCTCCAAAAATGCTATGTCATGCAATCAGAATAGGTAACAGACTTTCACTTAAAATAGCCATGTCACTTTATCTTCCAACTTTAAGCACACACGTGAAATAGGTATTTTGGTAGGAAGGTATTTACTTTCAGGTCGGCACGATGAAGCACCAATAAAAACCAGACATAGGCTGTTTCAAGCGAACACTTGAAATCTCTGACAATAAAAGATACGGACAGTAGACACTCAATGTCCGCAAAGAGAACAAATGCTGACAAAAAGTTTAAAAATGTGTTTTAAATAGCGAACAAAAAACAAATGGATCTTTTTTTTAGTTACAAATCTAGTCCTTACTCCTCAATTAATTTTTTCAGCCCACTCCGAGCAGTAGTTTGAACGTGTAGCATTATCAAACATACATTAATACAACAGTACAATACAATTACGTTTTGTTTTATTATAGCGATCCGCCCAGCTTCGCACGGGTGTATTATACATATAAACCTTTCACTTGAATCACTCTATCTATTAAAAAAAATAGTATCAAAATCCGTTGCTAGTTTTAAAGATCTAAGCATAAACAGGGACAGACAGACAGACAGCCGGGAAGCGACTTTGTTTTATATTATATAGTGATGATAATAATTATGTATTTTTTAACTAGTCCGTTGTTTTATATTAGTGTAGTGATGAAAATATTACTAAAATTTTTCTAACTAGTCCGAGAGTCCTGGAAGTCCAAAAACCACTTTGAATTATTGAACAATTTGCAAGGGAATAAATAGGTATTATTTTCCTCTTTGGACGGTCTAAAATTCTATTTGTTTAAGAGGTTTACAAAATCGAAAGGTAGGTAAAAATTTCAACAAGAATAAATTTTTCTTCAACCAGAATTTTTAGTAGACATATCAGTTTCCTTAACTACCAGATTTAAAAGACGTCATCATGTAATCAGCACCAAAGCACAAAGGAACCAAATTAAAGTTAGGTAAAGCGCGTCAAGCCGTCGTCCCTTTGTCCCTATAATTGAGGGTATACCACCGGCAGCTCTAAATTATCTCACTCCAATGCCTTCGGATGGAGATTAGACTATTAAGAAAGAATCCTTACACTTTGCTGCCACCGCTCGCTCTTTATCTAATTCTTTTATCTAAATGAATCAATGCCGGAAAAATTAAAACTTTTTTTCAGCCATTTTGGCAGTTTAGGTGTCGATTTTAAAAGTTTTACAGATTACAGAATATGCGGTTAAACCTTTGTTTAGATGCAAATGTGACGAAGGCAAGTAGGTATTTAGGCCTTTGAGATGAGATACAATACAATAATACTACTACTTACTGAGATACTTAGGTACCTGCAATAATAAACCAATTCTAGGACAATCAAAGAATGCGTACGTCCTCATTATTTTTGTGTTGCCAGCTGCGGCCCAAGATTTAGTTAGTGAAGTCCTACAAATCGAATTACAGTAACTCGATACATATAACTGATGAACGTCGCTTGAAACTTGCCTCGTATTACGCCGTAATTGAGGTTTGGCCGCTCCGGAGGCGGGAAAACCCATCCCGTATACAATTATCAAGTAATCTTGAATTAGGTTACCCAGGTGTAAACGAATCTAATGAAACTGAGTGGGTATTATTTGTCTGGGAAGTTTTCATGACATTGTACCAACTTTACTGGTTTTTTGGTTCTTTTTATATTCCATTTGTGTGTAAACCTAATAAAAAGATTACCTACTATACCTTATATACTAAGTAAGTAAAATAAATATACATAGATCTATTTTACTTCGTAACACTTTCAGATAGGGTCTATAATAGTGAATTTTCTTGAAAAGCTCCACTAGAATTTTTAACATTGCTTTTCATGCAAACCAGCATCGTTTTACTTCCCACCATCCTTTTCTTCATTTCTTTTGATTCATTTGAACACATTCTCACTGTAAAGGAATTTATTGATTCTACGTTCGCTTCTACAAGAAAGTTAGATAGGATACCTTTTGGTTTTCGCTTGCGGTTAATTTGCACCCGCACCGCATATTCAAAGCTTTGTGTGCTTCTGTTTGAGTTACTCCATGTCAGCAAGGGATGCTTTGTGTAAGAAATACCTACGTTGAAATTCTTTCTTGTAAATACTTATCATGTCGCCATTCTACCACGAGACTTTTCGCTGATACGTATTTTTTGATTAATACGGATATCACATAAAAATATACGAATCTTTTATTTTCTTGGCACTTAAAACTGGTATTAATGGTATGATGAAAGAGCTGGCAATTAAGAACAGAGGCAAGGCTGGCCGATCGCTGCGATCTCCAATATCCGTCGCCAATCAAGATGGCCGTTCTTCCGGGCGCCATGTTGTATCGTTTCCAAAATGTTACAATTCGTAATGGTTCAAAGTTTGCCTTGTTGGTCTTAAAAATTTTTTCTATTACTCATACTAGAAAGTAGATCTGAAATTGCCTGAAGAGCGGGTTGAAAGTGTTATTTTTCAGACCTAGGGAGAATCGTTTTCAACTGATAGCTATCACGTTTTTATTGAACCATGACAACGGCAGAAAGTAAAAAAAAGGCTGAAGCTAAAAAATATAAAGGCGGGAAAGCGGCAATTTGATCTTGATTTGTTTTCTCGTGTTGTTGAGTAACATAAAATTCACAATTTTTTTTGCGTTTTTGTTTATATTACCTTGTATTCGTAATCAAAAGCACAGTGTTAACTTCGGGTGAAAGTAGCTAACTTATTTAGTCCCTCGAATTATTGGCGGCTCGGGACTAAATAAGTTACTTTCAACCTTATGAAACAATGTACTACCTATTATTTTTATACTTAATCAGTTTTGTGCCTTTTATCCAATCAAAATTAGTGTCCGTCGCTGCCAATGGATCTAAAAACGAGCAATTAAACATTTGTGGTAGAGGCTTTGTGTATACCTACGTAATTTCTTCGGATATGTAAGGGTTGCCACCACACCGTGCAGCGAAAGGCTATCCGCAATACCTTCCTACATAATCTTTCTAGTCTGGATAACAATTTAGTTAAAAAACCGTTCAAGTTTCATTATCTGGATTCACTTTCATAGGTTATTCGATACTCCTCTCAAACGGCTTCCTATTTGCCAGTCTTCAAGTTAAGATTGTTTGGCTTCTCTCGGTTTTCTTTGCAAAGTAGGAATACTTTGCAGTTAGTTATTTGCCCTCTTATACCTAAGTTGAATAACTGTTCGCATTGTTTATGAAAGTTGTGACGACAAAAATGTTTGAGGTATTTCGCAAAGATGGAATTTGTTTAGACGACTTTAGCTTTACAGTAGTAGAAAAATCGTGAACCAAATATGCGCCAAATTTCTTTGCACTGGTTCCTTATTTTGTTCCTTCACCAGCTGTAGCATCAGAGATTTGAGAATCATTGAAATAGTTCAATCATTGTAATGATTCTCTTATGAAATATCTAGGATTGAAAATGTCAACTTCATATTCTTCCATTGTAGTCGACTGCTAATCTGGACCGTTGTCGCCGCTTATTTCTAATATTTTTACGATTGCAACGTGCCCTGGCAACCCACTTAATAAGGGTTGTACGATGGAAACCTTTTAGAAAGGGTTAGCCCTCGAACATGCCTCGCTTTATGTTTCTTGCTCATTTATAGAAGTTTCTAGAGTATACCTATACCTATGCATTAGAGTTGAATACAGACCGTAATTATTGTTCATTTCATAAGGCTTAAATCACTTGGGTTCTTTACATTCGGAAAGCAATTTTACGCTCAACAGTGAAAATAAAACAATAGGTTCTTCATTGAATAATCAATCAATGTATTAAAATAACTTAAAATAAAATCAAAACATACCTAATGTATCGTTACTTAACCTACTTATTACTTTCAAATTTCATTTACTAGTAATTCCCCTTAACTGTTATTTAGGTATATCTATTATTATTTTACTTTAAATAAATAAATAATGCTGGCCACACAGCATCATCTAGCCCCAAACTTTGCCATAAAAGAGTAGCTAAACTCAAGCGCAGCGTTGTCATGTCTTTCACTGGACCCTTGCCAAATGCACATGATTGTGTGCAACTGCATACCTCATCATCATCAACTAGTCCACAGCTGGATATAAGGCTCCCATAGGTGATCGCATAGCGCCCTGTATTCAGCTTGCCTACCTTGTATACCTGCCGCGTCCCTAAAAGATCTACATCCGCGCCATACAGCTACAAGGAAACAAGAAGGTGACATCGCTGTGTTTGGTGCGTAACTGCCTAAGGTGTTTACAACTTATCTATAATGCTAATTTTAGGGCCCAAGAAAGTTTAATTAAGGATTTTAGACACTATTAACCAAAAAACATGTCACCATATGTCGAAAAATAATTTAAATTTATCGATAAATAATCAAATGGATTACAATGAAAAACTAGGATATATAAAAAGGTCCTAACAGTGAACATAAAACTCCACTACCTACATATCCCGGTTTATTTGAGTTAAATTTTAGTTCAGATTCATAATAATTTTACCATGGTGGCTACAACCATTTTGAACCTAAAAATTATGAAAATGCCCCTGTTCCCATTTCTCAATAATTTACACTTATTTTTACCTATCAAAAAGAATGCACTTACTGAAAATATTATGAAATTCACGAACCTAATTTATTTAAAGTTCATGTGTATAATGAATAAAAAGGTGCCAAAGTTTACTTTTCTTGAAATATTTTTATAAAACTTCTAAATTTGTAAAAAATAAATCTTATAGCAAATGCCTTCAGCTTGACTGATCGAATAAAGACAAAAAACTTCTTTGGAGAGTTTTTATAGAGTACTCCACAAAGGAAGATAGATGGTATTCGTCAAAATGATGATGAATGACTATTCCGCTAAGAAAACCTGAAGAAAGCTGTTCTAAATGTAGAAGTCTCTACGAACTTTAGTAATTAACTGACCGCGCTTTGTGACTGAAGTGGGCTAGAGCCTTATTTCCGGGTTTTGTTCGAGTTTAAAAGAAACGCGGTTACAACCTCGATTAAAATTTGCTTCGTTAGTTCGTTTGTATCGTTTGAAACTTTGACCATTTCAAACTAATCTTCGGTACATTACAAGATATTTACCTACCTCAAGGTAAAATGATTTCCTCTAAACCTCAAAACAGTACACAAAAACGTTTTAATCGAAGACATAACAAGGATTAAATTTTGATTAAAATTGTACCTATCCAGAAAAGAAAATTAAGGCTGAAAAATATGTATAAAAACTGCAGATTAAGTTTTTTATGATTTTCGTGTATGTATGTATATCGTCTCGCGCAATGATGCCGGAGGTAAACATGTCACTATTATATACATGCACTAGAAACTATATACCTACCTATCGGTGCTTGCTACTCTAGAATACCTACCGGTAAGGCTCCAGAGAATACAAAAAAAACCTCAGAACAAAAACTCCTTTCATAAATTTGCTCTATAGTTATCCTTGGGTTTTGGTTTGATCTCTATATAAAGAAGACTTTGGTAGAATACATAATCAATCTTGTCAAACGGTGGAATAAAAAACTACAATTAAAATGTAAAGATACAAGGAGGTTCTAGAATATTTTTTAATTAGCTAATAACACTGACCTCTATCTATACAAGTACGCTGTATAGATGGAGGTCAGTGGCTAATAAGAATTGGCTGTGACGATTTTTCTAATGATGTTCTTTTTTCAATTTAAAAAAAACGTTCGATTTTCCTTTGCTTTCTTCTTTTATTTTTCATGATTTTGTGTAAATGTGTTATTCTCAGATATTTTTCAGATGTCAATCTTATATAGTTACTTAAAATATTCCGTCGCATCGTTAGATTAACGTGGTAAGTGCTGATTTACATAGGTATTTATACCCTTTGTGATAACGGTACCTGTCACTCTTTTTACAAATGAGAAGTTCCTTTTTACCCAAACTCAAAAACCGAGGGTCTAAAAGCATGACAAAAATATCACCATAGGGAGCGAATAAGCACATAAATTACTCACGTCGTAACACATTTTTATGGCCTATCCTGTCCAATTCATTGGTTTGGATAACGGCGTTTCGTGACATGGAATTTTTTTATGGAATAAAAACATGTAACATCTGCGTGAAATGAATTCTCAACTCTTCATTTGCCTACAGCCTATATCTCGGAAACAAATCTACTTGGAGCTTGTAGACAGGACATAGTTTCAGGAAAGTTCAGGTTTATATTCATAACTTCTCTACTGAAAAACCTTTGAAAGTCTTCTTCTAGTTATTCGCGTACCTACGTTCAAGTTCTTTGCAAACTTGCCCCGAAGCCCTTGAAAATACTAGCTGGATTTTATTTATTCTCAAGAGCGTTGAAATAAAGTCAAAGTTATTCCTATCCTTTTGGTTTGCAATAAATGTTCCTATTCCTTGATTACTTTAATGAAAACTAAACGAAATGCCTAAGTAAGTTCGTAAAAACGAAGCCACAGCCAAAGACGGCAAAACTCATCCAGACCTTACCGCTGGTCTAGCCCTCCCCTAAGACCCCCTCTAGAAATAACAAGCAAGTCCTAACGAAATGTTGTTTCTGTGCAGTGCTCGCGGGAGAGACTACGGAACTCTCGACCCGGGACACGCTAGCAGAACCCTCGCCTACTAAACTTCCAAGTACGTTCACAAACAAACGCTACAACAAGATCTCACAACAAAATCACTCGCCATCCAATCGATAAAACAAAAGGAACCGCGTCAAAACTTTTGATCCCTTCATAAAATTCGTTCTACTGGGAGTTTGTTTCGTGTTCTTGATACCTTGAACCCAAACGTGATTGGCAGGTGATAAATTTTGCCTAGGGCTCAACTTAGCTGCTATCTGAAACCAGACAAGGATTAATACTCACCTAAGTAATTCAAGTTCGCAGCCAGCTTCGAATTATTACGTCGTCGAAATTACCAGTAGGTACCTATGATTGATTCCATAAACGCGGTGGGCGAGTAATAAGGAGATCTTATTCTAGCGTTTGTAAAGCCCCCTATACGTATGTAGCAAGCACTGCACGATTTGAAGTGAGCACTCGGTGTTTATAATTATCTCAATAGGTAGCGACACCCTGAATTTATAACAAGCCGATATCAAAATAAAATTTTACTTTTCCGCTGAAAGTGATAACCGTTGAATTTGCGGACGCTTGAAAATGGGAAACATTAGGTGTTGGTGTCGTTTTTCCCAATACGTGCAGGCACACAATGTAGATCCCTATCAGCAGCTCGTTTCCCTGTGTACCCTCGCACCTTGTGTATCGCCCGGCGGCCATCGAACGGTACCGCTAAATTAAAAAGCGGTGATTTTATTCCTTTTAGCAATTGGTTTTTGTCCCCGACACTTCCAGCTTTTGATACCGCTTTGATGCATGCTAAGTGTTGTCACCCTGTATCTAGTTTAAGGTATAGAGTTATCCTAGAGCTTTATCTTAAGTACCTCGCATAAATCCGTCGCACGAAGTTGTTAATAGAGTCTGCAGGTAGGGGGAAACTTTTAATGGGTCCGCTAACAGCCTTGCGCACCTGAAGCGTGGAAACTAAGCCGCAATTTACACCTTATAGGTACCTTGTTATAAAAATTCAAGTGGGCCATTTGCTTGCTCCCTACAGATTATTTAAGAAAAAGTTTCAAATAAATAATAAATGTGTTTCATTAGGCTCATCTTGGACATCGCTGCAGATTTATTCAAAGAAAAGTTAAAAGCTAAACATAGTCGAAATTGAAAGATTGGATCTTCGGAATAACAATGCTTTTGAGCCTCTCCATGTGAAGGTCAACATAGAACTTTCATGTTTCTACGCTAAACAGACATGAGAAGTTCGTGGCCCTTTATCTACATGAAAAGTTTGTCTCAGCGTGAAGTATGAAACTTAAGTGGTAATTAACATAGACACTTACAGTAAAACTGTCGTGGTAGCTACATAATTACAGACTGGTTCTTTAATGTTATTGGCATCTCCGGACTACTGAGCCGTGAGGTTTCTGCTAAGCCTCAAGCCTCCTTTGAAGCTCCTTCCAAGTCTTTGAGACATAACATGCTATTTCAAGATCTGAAAAGCTTAGATCGATTTTGTATCAATTAATTTCAAATAAACCTGTTTTATTTTAGGTTTATTAAATTGATAAAAGCTAAGTAGGTAAGTACTACATTCATCAAAAATTTAATACAGAGTAACAATTAATAAATATTCTAGAAATAAAACAATGAAGTCTAGCTAAATAATCATAAAATATTCTGCAACTCTTTTAAAAGGTCCAATGAAATCGAGCGAGCACTTTTATGGCTATAATTCGATTGGAGCGTGCTCTCATCGAACAATATCAAAACTAGTTACAATTCCTTTCATGCCTGAATTGCTACGAAACTCTATTAGTCGTACTCTGTTGCATTTGTAGTAAAGCCGTTGATACTCTTTCGTTCCAAAAATAATGCTGCCCATCATTTAGAACAGAACAAAATATTACTAGTTAGGTAGTCTTAGAAATGGGCTTTCAATCTCAAGTTGAGCACTAAAGGTTATTGCCACTTATCCCCAAATTTTCTTTCTTTACATAAGCATATCCGTAGGGCCTTATTATAATTTATAGACGTTATGTATCGTAATTTCCTAGTCGTATCATGCTCACATAATTCATTAGTTACAGTGCAGGTAGATTTGAAATAAGTTTGTTACTAACCTGGCTAGCTCAAGTTATTTTAGAAACACGCATTCAGTAAAAACAAAACATCATTATGTGTCTCGAGAAGATCCGTGAATTTCGAGAACCTTGTTTAGTGACACCCACACGGTTTCGCTTGTGGTTTCCAACGCCAAGCTTAAACCGGAAACAAAAGAAAACTTCAAAGCTTGGAAAGGTCACTTCTGAGCATGTTTAGGGTTTAAAACTTACATACAGCCTTTAAAACAGTACTATGAGGTGTTTATAAATAGAAAAGAGTAAATTAAGCTTGTTTTACTTATTGTATAGCTTTTGTGCGATGTAGAAATGATTTAAATATAGCAAAACAATCAGGAAGGATAGGTTTTACCTTTAGGATTTTTTATGCCGTCCACAATATTATTGGAGCGGATGAGAACTATTGTTTCGAAAAGAAATTAACTAGGGTAGGCTTCGTTTTGGAAGCAGGATTTAATTTGACCTTACTTCTGGATACTTTCCACTTTGCAGGCTCTTTGTTTAGTAGAATTAATCGAAACCGGAATACTCAGCGAATGAGCTTTGGTACTGGGCATCAATTCTCACCAGCAGCACTGAAAACTACAACCAGTTAATTACAGTATATTTAAAAGATAATAATTTGTCCAGTGGAGCCTTAAGACACTTTTTCGGAATCGTTATTCATTTTAGGAACCAGCTCAAAAAACATCCTTTAAATAAGCAAAAATGTTAAAAAAGCCAGACAGGTGTCTAGTTGCCTACACTTGCCATTTTACTTTCTTTTGCAAAAACAAAAAAACATTCTTTGTTTTCAATACCTCTATCGATGCTTCAGAGCTATAGATACATCAATAGGTAACGTTCCGTTTAATTCCAGAGTGCGACCGCACGTTCGTGAGCCGCGGCGGCGCGAGCAACGGCACGTTCCACGCGCCCGAGCTGGTGAACCCAGGGAACCACAGCCGGCAGTGCCTGTACACGTTCCTCGCGGCGCCGGGCCAGCGCGCGCTCGTCGCCTTCAGAACATTCGACCTCCGAGGCAAACCTCCCGAGTACGTACTGCACTCTAACATACCCAGGGAACCACAGCCGGCAGTGCCTGTACACGTTCCTCGCGGCGCCGGGCCAGCGCGCGCTCGTCGCCTTCAGAACATTCGACCTCCGAGGTAAACCTCCCGAGTACGTACTGCACTCTAACATACCCAGGGAACCACAGCCGGCAGTGCCTGTACACGTTCCTCGCGGCGCCGGGCCAGCGCGCGCTCGTCGCCTTCAGAACATTCGACCTCCGAGGCAAACCTCCCGAGTACGTACTGCACTCTAACATACCCAGGGAACCACAGCCGGCAGTGCCTGTACACGTTCCTCGCGGCGCCGGGCCAGCGCGCGCTCGTCGCCTTCAGAACATTCGACCTCCGAGGTAAACCTCCCGAGTACGTACTGCACTCTAACATACCCAGGGAACCACAGCCGGCAGTGCCTGTACACGTTCCTCGCGGCGCCGGGCCAGCGCGCGCTCGTCGCCTTCAGAACATTCGACCTCCGAGGCAAACCTCCCGAGTACGTACTGCACTCTAACATACCTACCCTAGGCCCATAGCTGCTGAACCCCGCGAGCCCAGCAGTGTCTGTACACAATGGAGCAAATAGTTGATGGTTGGCTTTTCCGATCCATTTCAGAAACGTAAAACACTATATTTGGGGCATTTTTCACTTTCAATGCCATTTTATTCAATTAGTGTGTATAGAATTAAAATTAAATACTGCATCGGCAGGTGCAGTTTTTATTACCGGTCAGGATTTAACGAAGGGAATTGCGTTCAAACTTTTTAATTGAATGGTGTTTCCAAGTCATTTTGTCTCAGTTATTAAGTGCGGAGGAATTAATCCTTTTGCGCGTACTTATCGAGTAACCCTTCGCCTTTTTTCGAAAAGATGGGATGTAAACTATATTATAGTACCAAGTGACTAGTACCACCATTTACTCACGTTTGATTTTATTTTATGTTCTAGTGGAGCCGCAGTTGGGGAACTACCGGCGTAAGTATCGATACATTCATCTCTTTCATACTCATATCGG
Source organism: Eupithecia centaureata (assembly GCA_944547425.1). Taxonomy (NCBI): domain Eukaryota; kingdom Metazoa; phylum Arthropoda; class Insecta; order Lepidoptera; family Geometridae; genus Eupithecia; species Eupithecia centaureata. The sequence goes on along the minus strand of OX155680.1, from coordinate 2,268,762 downwards.
TTGTAATAAATTAAGCGAGACAAACATGTTTTTCCGCAAATTATTAGTTTTGTTTTAGTTGCAGAATTAGGTCAAACTGTTCGGACCTTGACTCGGAAGTTCTCTCGTAATAGATATCAAATTAGCTAACGTGTGTTACTAATTTGATTCATGGCATTCAAAGTCAGAAAATTATATTTGGAGGTTATAATTATGGATTCTTGTAAGCTGTAAATTGATAAAACTTTACTTACTTTTACGAACATTCAATCTACGATATTTGAACGTTAACCTCTTACCATTTTTGGTTTGGGTCTGCCCTTTGTAGAAGCCTTATGGAGATTATAATTCCGTTCTTCTATCATTAATCTTTTTATCTCTGTTCTAAGCAACAAGGAGTCTACAAAAATTTAATAAATGTTTACCTTGAGAATTTATAATCCATCTGCAAAAATATTAACAAAATTTCCGGCCCAAGGCAACGATAACTTTATTAGAGCAGTTCACATTAGGCGCGAGCCTACCTACCTAGTTAAATGAGTTTTTAAGAATATAGAATGGACTCAAAAATTTAAGGTCATCACGTTCTCAAAAACCTAGGCAGCGGTATTTATTCTTATGGCAGCGGCCGAAATGGCTACCACCCAAACAGAATTCAAAAACGGCCCCATCTGTATCTCCTCAAATTTCACTAGGTTATTGCGGTGTTCTCATTTCATTCATTCAATCAGTTATATTTCTTACTGTAATGTACAAAAGCCGTTGTAAACCACAGATGCATGCACGAGTACATGGACATCTACTCGGAAATGGCATCGCTGGAGACGGGCGAGCTGGTGAACTCCGCGTTCGGGGGCCGCTACTGCGGGCCCATTCCCCCGCGCCGGCGGGTCTCGCTGCACCGCGCCGTCGCCCTCTCTTTCTACACCGACAAGAGCTACACCCCGCCGACACTCTTCACCGGTACCTACGAGTTCATCAACTCATGTGAGTGCACTCTATCACACCGACACAGAGTCTACATTCACCCATGTAGCGACGTATGATTGACAGTTGAGTGACAGGAATGGCCTACATTTCTATCCACATATAACAGTAAAAAAGTAACCTTCCGCCGGTTACCAGATAAATATTTCGTAAACATTAACCATTGTTAAGATACCATACAATTTCCACATAAAAAATCGGGTTCTATTTACGGATTCATGTCACAGAAAAATGTAAAGAGGCGTCACATATCTGAACAAGTTTCAGAATCTTTTATTTGTCGAAGTGCGGGACGGGAAATATCCTTGTTATTTATGAGTGGTCGCGGCACAATAACAGGGGAATCCAGCGAATATTGTTTGCTCTGTTTACGTCTAAGTTGCTCTGCATTGTATATTGAATGTTGGACAGTTGGAAATTATTCGGACCTAGTTTCCTACTGTTGCATATTCACTGAATTTTCAACAATGCGGATAGACCTCTTGTCTTGACCTCCTCTCGCAAAGCTGTGGTTGCTCTATCTAATCTTTCAAATGCGACATTGATAGAAGAAAAGATTATACCCAGACGTTTTTAACTGATTTATTATTAATATCACATTTTCTTTGTGTTTTTAGCAAATGTGATTTTTTGAATTATGTTATGACACATCTAACAATGTTTTTTATTCTATTTACCTTTAAAAAGATTGAAGTGAATAGTCACAGTGACCTTATTTTGCGATTTAATTGGAGATTAAGTAATTTCATTTCCTAGTTTTACTAACACAATCTGAATTTTCTGCGTGTCCGAGAATCCTGAAAGCTCTAAAGGAAATAAAGAAAGCACTTTGAATTTGAGTTTGTGTATGTCAGATATCCATACCTACATATTTCGCTCGACTGATTAATTGTAAAAATACCTAAATTCACGTTATCGAAACAACTGAAGAACGAAATATTCTCTTGTTTCAGCCGAATTCGACGTGGGAACGCCCATACCCAATACATTGTGCTCCTACGTAATCGAGGCCAGCAAGCGCAAAACCGGACTGCTAATGTCCCCAACGTACCCCGGCGTCTACCCCAAAGACATGACGTGCAACTACGTGTTCCAAGGCACGCCCGGCCAGCGGATCCGGCTGGAGTTCAGAGACTTCGACCTGTTTTTCGGAGGACCTCAGTAAGTTAGACCTCAGCAAACGTAGAGATGGGAACAGAGACGGTAAAAAGATAATTATGGAAGGAGATTCTCTTTTTGATAATATTCGTTGCTTTATTTTTGACTGCTTCTAAAATTATACTAATATAGGTACACACAAATCACATATGTATATTGGATACACATATTATACTGTACGTATATGTGACAGGGCGCTATATCGCTCACTAGGGGAGGCCTATGTCCAGCCGTGGACTAATGTAGTTTGATGATGATACTGTACGGTTTTTAATCAAGAAGCTGAACTGGTTATGGTTCGGATAATTAGCCTGATAGATAATAAACTCTCATGCGTGGAGGCAATGCAAGGCGCAGCTTTTCATTCCTGTCGGAAACTTGAAATGAAAACTATTTTTACTTTAATAAAAAATGGGACAATAATCCGGGCCTTCTGTTCTAGTTTTTATAAAAACTGTGTTTCTTTTAATATTTTTAAGGGTCTGGATTTAGAACGTGTATGTTATTGTTTGTCAGTTGTCCGTTCGATTGGGTCCGCATATACGACGGGCCCGACAACTCGTCGGCGGTAATCGGCACATACTGCGGCCAACAGCGGAACCTCGTGCTTTATTCCAGGTATGAAATCTCCTTATCACCACATGGTATACAATAAAGTCGCTTTCTCTGTCCCTATGTCCTTATTTCCCTATATGCCTATGTCCCTTTGAATGCTTAAATCGCTTAAATTTTTCATTACTCATACTCGGAAAGTAGGTCTGAACATGCCTGAAGACCGGGTTGAAAGTGATACTTTTCCGCCCTAGGGAGAATCGTTTTCAACTGACAGCTATAACGTTACTATTGAACCCTGATAGTGGCAGAATAAATGCTGAAGATAAAAAAAAAATCGCCTTAGCGACAATTCACTGAATTCAAAAAATACGAAAGACAAGGCTTTATGGCTTTCACCTGTCCTAGATGGAATAATATATTAAAAAAATAGCAGCAGTTTGATTAAATTTGTTTTCTCATGTTTTTTATTTATATTTCCTTGTATTCGTAATGAAAAGCACAGTGTTTAACTCGGGTGAAAGTAACTTATGTAGTCCCTCGAACTATCTCGGGACTAAATAAGTTACTTTCAACCCTTGGGTAACAATGTACTATTGATGCATTTTTTTAATAGATAGAGTGATTCAAGAGGAAGGTTTATACGTATAATAAAACCGTGCGAAGCCGGGGCGGGTCGCTAGTTACTAATTATAAACGTGTAAGTTTGTTATGGATGTTTGTGACACTTTCACGGAGAAACTACTGAAAGCGCCCAAATTTTAAATAGACGTAGTTTTAGCCCTGGGCTGTAACGTAAGCTAGGTGCTTTTCGTCTCATAAATACTGATTTATTCCCTGGTAATGTCCCAAGGGATAGAAATAGCCTTGAAAAGTTTCCATAGAAACAAGGCATGCGAAGCCACGAGCAGATACTAGTTCTATTATTTTCAATTTAAAAAACTAATTAAAAGTAATAGAAAAATTACAACTAGTAGGTATTTACAATTGGCACCATTGAGCTAATTAAAAGTAATTAACTTCAAAACACTTGGATCTTCTCATAAAATGGTGGAAAATCGCTGAAAAAGTTCCGTACCTAGTAATTAGTAAATCATTGAGTTTTTTGTACGATTACCGAGTTACCTGCTGTATGAGATTTCAGAGCAACGTCAACGATTTTCTCTAAAAGCAGAACGTTCACCCGACATACATTCAGAACTAACCCCACATAGCCACTTTCATAACAGTAACTAAACCCTGACAACTCGTCACTGCACCGAATATTTTGTGACCGACAACAGCTGACTAAAAAGTAACAATGCCGTGACTTGTTACTAAATATGTTACTACGTCGATAATTTTGTGACCGACAATAGCAGATCGAAAAGTTACAATGCCGTGACTTGTTACTACATGTGTTACTACGTCCATTTATTATTTTCATTGTGTGACCGACAAGAGTAGACGAATGGGGATGGTTCAGTAAAGTGACGTTTGTTCCAGCGACGAGCGGCTGCTGGTGACGTTCTTCTCGCTGCCGCGCGCCGCCAACACGCAGAACCGCGGCTTTAAGGGGATCTTCGAGTTCTCCGAGAGTTTCGTTAAGTTAGGTAAGATGACGCTTCTAGCTAAATATATCTTTCATTTGTTCGATCTATTTAATTAGTTTAATTTTATAAAGATCCTCATTTTACCCATCCATTTTTGTTTGATTTGGTTAAGCCTTATCAATTCTTTATCTTCATAATTCAAAACATCATGATCACTCCAAGTCGGTACTGATTGTTTCGTGTTTTTTTATTAACATGAACCACAACTCTACAATTTTCAGTAAAATACTTAAAATATCGTTAAAAAAAGGTGTTCGGGCAGTGTAGATTGTTCAGCAATTTACTTTTAATTTTTAATCATAGTGCCTACAACAAAAAAAACACCGCACCAACATGAAACAATCAACCAGCCTGCTGTGCATAAATAATACGCACTTAAATAATACCACATTTTATTTATATGCGATTTTTAAAGTACAACGACATAGATATGAATATTAAAAAATATCTATATAAGTAATGTATTGAGTAAAGTATATCAGTCATCTAGTACCCATAACACAAGCTCTGCTTATCTAGCACACTGCATCATCTAGCCCCAAGTGGGCTAGATGATGCTGCGTGGACTGTCCGGTTTTTTTTTAATTTATTATTTATGAATAAATTCCTTGCTTACTTTTCAGATTTTATAAGTAAACACGATGCCGAGCACATTCGGGGCTCAGAATGCGACCAAAAGATTCTTAGCAAAAAAGAGTCTACGGGATTCGTGTACCATCCAAATTATCCATTCCTGTATTTACAAAAAGTTGTTTGTAGGTAAGAAAAAACACAAAATTATCTTACAAATCTGTATTCTCATATCACCTAATTCTTAGCCAGAAAGTTTTATAGTATGATCCAATCTGACTTTACACAGACTTTGCTCATTTATATTTACACGTGTGTCAACAATGCTTTACTTTTCCAGATATTTTATATACGGTATGCAAGACTCTCAGAATTTAGAGCGAGTGCGATTGGAGTTCCAAAACTTTTCGATACCGAAGGGGGATAAGCCGAAACCCGAGTGAGTTGCCCAAACATTTCATTATTGCGCATATTGCTATCTAACTTTTCACATTATTCATGAAATCATCTGCAATCAAACTTCAACCCTTTTAGAAAGATTGATTCGACAAGCAACATTTTATTAGTTTGATAAGTACCGTGATTTCACTCTCATAATTTTTATGCCTTTATGCCAAGAGTGCGTTGAACTTTCCTTTTGTAATTTTTACTTTAATAATATCCATCAAAATGACTGTGCGGTGCGGTGTTCTGCGAACACTTCTATATGTAGTGATCTCTGCCTAACGTTATACACGTTATAACGTTACATAGCCGTTTTTCGCCAAATCATTTTAAAAAGAAAAAAGGCGTTTACTCACACACACACACTCTTGCTTGACCGGGATTTGACCCAAATCCAGATCCGCTAATCAGCTGTCAGCGTCTTATGGACGCTTCCGACTAGTATTGATATGGATCAGTATCTCTACATTTTTAGCTACAGTCCACAGTTAGCTAAATCATTTCAATTGTAAATACTAGTTTTAGTTTTACTCTTTCATTGTAATATTCCTTTACGGACGGAGCGGACGCCGCGCGCCAAGCGGCCGCGGACGCTCCTCAAGTACTTCCCGGTCGCGAGGAAGGACTAGCTTGTAAGTTGATGCAATTAACAAAGTATCAGACTTAATGAAAACTTCCCAGCACATGCGTGGATGGCTACCTGAAGGTATACCTCCGCGGGCAGGAAGCCACCGACTCGTACGACAAGCACGACGCGGAGCTGTGCGGAGAGAGCGCGCCGGCCAAGGACGAGGAGCCCGCCTTCCCTCCGCCGCTGCTGTCCGACGGACCGAGGCTGGTGATGGTCTTCAGCTCGGGGGAACTGCAGGGAAGGGGGTTCAAAGCCAAATACACCTTTGAGACTGGTAAGTGGTAGGCTAAGCATTTTGTTGAAGTATAAAGAAGATGCAAACCTGGTGAGACGAAGAACTCTGTGAATAGAGAACACTCGGCCTTCCCTCCGCCGCTGCTCTCCGACGGACCGCGGCTGGTGATGGTCTTCAGCTCGGGGGAACTGCAGGGAAGGGGGTTCAAGGCCAAATACACCTTTGAGACTGGTAAGTGGTAGGCTAAGCATTTTGTTGAAGTATAAAGAAGATGCAAACCTGGTGAGACGAAGAACTCTGTGAATAGAGAACACTCGGCCTTCCCTCCGCCGCTGCTCTCCGACGGACCGCGGCTGGTGATGGTCTTCAGCTCGGGGGAGCTGCAGGGAAGGGGGTTCAAGGCCAAATACACCTTTGAGACTGGTAAGTGGTAGGCTAAGCATTTTGTTGAAGTATAAAGAAGATGCAAACCTGGTGAGACGAAGAACTCTGTGAATAGAGAACACTCGGCCTTCCCTCCGCCGCTGCTGTCCGACGGACCGAGGCTGGTGATGGTCTTCAGCTCGGGGGAGCTGCAGGGAAGGGGGTTCAAGGCCAAATACACCTTTGAGACTGGTAAGTGGTAGGCTAAGCATTTTGTTGAAGTATAAAGAAGATGCAAACCTGGTGAGACGAAGAACTCTGTGAATAGAGAACACTCGGCCTTCCCTCCGCCGCTGCTGTCCGACGGACCGAGGCTGGTGATGGTCTTCAGCTCGGGGGAGCTGCAGGGAAGGGGTTCAAGGCCAAATACACCTTTGAGACTGGTAAGTCATCTTGTTGAGCGTATGACTTATAAAGAAGCTACAAGCCTGACAAGGTGCAAAAGTCTGAAACTCTTTCCATTGCCACTATCGTCTGACGCAGCATGGCTTGTGATGGTATTGAGTTCGGGACAACTGCAAGAAGACATAAAGAAGCTAAGAACCTGATGAAACGAAGAACTCTACTACTCTACTCTAATTTTGAGACTGGCAATGTTGTGTGTGATTGATTTTGCTTCGTTACGGTGCGGTGTGTTTACGAAATCCGTGGCTATTACGAGAAAGCTTTTAATTAAACTTCTGAAATTTAATGAAGGTGAGTTAAGTTATTATACATTAAATACATCTGGTCAAACGTTTCCTTTCTTCAATAGATTACAATCGAGGGCAGACTTTAATGGACTTTCTTGGTTTTAAATCGTTGTAATTTATCCCCAGAATACCGAGTCCCCGGCACCGCAGCCCCGGGCGGGGAATGCTCCTTCACGTACAACTCCGATTCCAAGAAGCGCGGGGAGTTCAACTCTCCCCGCTACCCCTCCAACTACCCCTCGCACATCAACTGTACATACATGCTGCAGGCCACGCCTAACGAACAGGTCTGTTCCTTTCTGTCTTGTGGGCTTAAGAGTTGTAAGGAAATATAAATAAATGATGTGTATTGCAGGTGCTGGTCGTGTTCGATCATTTCAAGGTCAAGGCGGATGCTTGGAATGCCACAGCTGGATTGTACTCGTAAGTTGTGATAAATACTTAGTTACTTAAATTTGTTGTGACCGACCAGCTCTACTGTATTTTATATTCGTATCAATCAAGCAATCCCAGCGTCTCTCGGTGGCTGGTGAATATCTGATCGATGGTTAAAGCACACTCGGAGAAAAGTCGCAGCGATCAGCTACTTTTTTTTCTTGATATTAACAATAATGTGCATTATATTGGAGAGAGAGAGGCGTCAAATGGCACATTATTCATGGCAAATTCTAAGATTGATGCTTTGCTTGTGTAGTATACGCAGCTATGGTAATCACACGTTTGGACATCACGGTCACAAATGAGGAAAAAACACGATCACTTCACTGTTTCAGCGGTCTAACGTGCAGCGAAGACTGGGTGGAAGCGTACTGGGTGGGCAAGGACAACTCGCGGGTGCCGCTCGGCCGCTGGTGCGGGCTGGCCACGCCGGGGCCGCTGCGCTCGCCGCGCGGTGCCCAGGGACTCTTGTTGGCGCTGCACACTGATCAGGAGGCCGTGGCTTCAGGGTTCAAGGCACGGTATATCTTTGAGGTGGGTCTTTAGAGCCGTGGCGGGATGTAGTAGCGCTATAGGACTGTCTCTCTGCTACTGGTACGGATTACGCGCGCCGGGGACGCTCAGGGCCTCTTGTTGGCGCTGCACACTTATCAGGAGGCCGTGGCTTCAGGGTTCAAGGCACGGTATATCTTCGAGGTGGGTCTATAGAGCCGTGGCAGAACGTAGAAGCGCTAAAGGACTGACTCTCAGCTAGGATGGATTATGCGCACCAGGGTCGTAGGACTCTGGGGCTCTTGTCAGCGCAGCATACTGATCAAGAGGCCGTGGCTTCGGGATTTAAGGCGCGGTATATCTTCGAGGTGCCAAAGTTCATCAATTTGCATGACACTGGCACAAGAGATGGTATCGAAGAGCTATGACATCAGAATATGGAGACATAAGTCTCGGTCTCAGTTCTTTGATAGCTCGAAGTACCACCTTAACACTTATGTAGTCTCCACCTTTGTAAATGGGTGATTCTCCCAGGGTGGAAAAAAACATGTCCGGCTCGAAAAATCATACAAAAAGTATCCCTAGCCCTTTCATTTTTTTTATGATAGTAGATTAGACAAAGATAATAGGGGAGGCCTTTTTTAGTTTTTTAATATTCTTATTTAAATAAGTAAAAATAAATAAAATCCTTGGAAATTCTGACTTCCGTGGTGCGTCCGGACCTCATGTTCCTGTGTTAATAAATTTTTATATCATTTCCTGAAAACACTAGTACTAATTTACATAAGTTCACAATAACCCAGATAGTTACTTGCTTATTTGACGCTATTACTACGCAAAACTAAGCTTTAGTTGACAAGTTACAACGAGATAACTTCGCGTCCGTCGTTTAGCTCTGATTCCCCTGGTGCACACTAATTCATTCATAAATGCTGTACTTTAACATCTGCGTAAATTGTTGTTAGATCGAGAGAAACTATCAGTCACGCCCCATCAGTGGTGTGTACAACAAGTGTGTATGTCTCCACGTCACTCTGTTATTTCAGTACGTAATCACTTTCCGTGGCTTGGTATCTAGAAATTCTGATTACCATGTTGACTATAAATTTGTTTATGCTAATCCTATTGTTTTATTAATTATGATAATTCATGCATTTTGTGTTCCTTATTTCGACTGCATATTTCAATGTAAAATAAACCAGCAAATTAAGAAAATTTCTAAGATTTTGTTATTATTTTTGATTTCCGTGGTACTGATTTCCGTGGATTTTGCGGGTTCATTAACATCTCAATAATATTTTTTTACAGTTTTTATGATGTTTTTTAGGATAAAAGTTTATAATAAATACAAAATGAATAATTATAATATTTTTAATACAAAGATAAACATTATTAGTGTGATTTTTGTAAAAATTTACTTGTATTTACAGTAATGATTTAAAGGTGTTTTTGTAAAAACTGATTAAAACTACAAACGTCAAATAATTGGTCCTTAGTTTTAAGAAGCTTAATAATCTACTTACTACCGGAAACACATATTTTTATTGATAAACCAACCCATATTTGATTTTGGTGATATAAATTCTGATTTCCGTGGACACCATATTTTTAAAATTGAATAACTCCGTAACCATAAAGCCAATAAAGTTCCCTTCACTACCAAAAAATTCAAAATTAAATCTTCATTTGGAATATACTATCATGATGTGCAATTTCAACAAAAAAAAATGTGCCACAGAAGCTGACTTCTGTGTGTGTGTGTGGGTGTCTGAACAAAAAACGAGTTTTCGTAGAATCACCCAAATATGGTTCCAGCCAGCGAAGTCGATATTCGGCGACTGCGGGCGCAACCTGTCCGGCACCGAGTTCGGCGTGGTGACGTCCCCGGGCTTCCCCCTCCCGTACCAGGCGCCGAAGGGCGGCGCCGCCTCACTCGTCTGCAACTGGTACATCACGGCGCGTCCCGGGAAACGGCTCTTGCTCAATTTTGAATTTTTCGCCGTTGAAGGACATTTAACCGGTGAGGGCAGCTCATTAGACTACAAAACATAAACGATGCGATTGCGATGTAAGCTAAAGCAGGGTTATGAGAAGGATAGGGTACCTAAAGGGTGCGAGCGGCTTGGCACCACTGTCTTCATTCGGCCGCCGTCCCACAATCCACAGATAAACTACAGAGGTGTTTATCTCATTCACAATCAGTATAGACCTTGCTAGGAACACTAACACACTGTAAAGAGACAGGATGTCGTCGCCGTTACAATTGTGTTCTACTATAAATGTATAAAAGGTACTCTTTTTCATGTTTTTAATTTTTGTATAAATCAAATCATCGGTTTCATCTAGTTATTTTTTTTTTTTTTTTTTTTTTTTATTAAAGGTTCACAAAACTGGTTTTTACACAGAAGAAGGATGGGGTTTCTTATACATTGTTTAAACTAGAATAAGTGTAAAACCTACTCGTTGTGAACACAGCTTGCTTATTAGTCAATTGTATGAAGAAGTTACTTAATGAGAGAAAAAAGGAAGATAAGTATATAGTTAGACAAATAAAAGTATAACAGAACAAAAATATGTTGAAAGAGGGACTTACAGGCGTTTCTTAAGAATGGATGCTGATACATAAAATATGTCTACATTTTGACAAATTGTATTATAGGAAGAACACATGCGATTAATTGGAGAATGTTGGCTATACTTGGAGTGGCACTGAGGAATGTTGAATGTTTTTCGGTTACAGAGACGACTGGAAGAACGAGGAACTGCTAGTTGAACTTTGTTTACAAGTTGAGGGTTGTCAGTTTTACCACTAACAATTTTGTGCAGGCACACAATGTCAGCAATATACCTTCTATGTTCTAGCGTAGGCATTTTAAAGTGACCGAGTCTACTTTGGTAAGAATCTAGAGAGTGACAGAGATTGTTGGCATAGGACAGGTGGTACAGAAATTTCTTTTGAAGTCTTTCAAGGCGGTTAGAGTGGACAGCGTAGAAAGGGTTCCAGACAGGGCTACAGTACTCAAGCAGGCTTCTAACATAACAATTGAAGAGAATGACTGACACAACGGGGTCTTGAAAGAATTTTGTTTGCCGGATGACAAATCCAGCGAGACGCGATCCTTTTTTGGTGATGTGATCAATATGTTCCCGAAAGTCAAGCTTCTTGTCCATAATGACACCGAGATCAGTTATGCTCGACACCTCCGCTATCATTGTGCTACCAATAGTGTAGGATGCTAGTGTAGAATATTTTTTTCTGGAAAATTTAATGTGAAAACATTTGGAGGTATTTAGTAACATTTTATTTAGTTGACACCAGTCGCTTATTTGATTGAGATCAGTTTGGAGAGTTGTTATGTCATCTTGTGAGTTGATTGTTTTATAAAGCTTAAGGTCATCAGCAAAGAGCTGGTAACCTGATTTTATGTTAATACAAAGATCATTCACAAATACGAGAAAGAATAGCGGGCCGAGATGTGAACCCTGGGGCACACCCGACGGTACGACTCTAGCAGAAGATTTGTAGCCCCGCACAGTCACTAACTGAGAACGGTTGCGAAGGTTATATACTTTATTTCACTGTACACGTAGCGAAGTAGATGGCAGTCGTTCCCGTGTATTACATAATATTTTGTGTGTATAGTATGTTTACGTCACTGCGTATGTATGTTCTCTCAGAGCGCGGCTGCCCGGCGGCGGTGCTGCGGCTGTGGTACGAGTCCCCGGGCCCGCCGCTGGAGCTGTGCGGGGAGAAGGCGCCCGCCGACAAGTGGCAGTACCTCTCCTCCTCCAACTCCATCAGGCTCTCGTGAGTTACATCTCATTACTACATTCTTTACTCAAACTTCAGGCAGTATGAACGTAACTTAGTGTACATTTTAATTCTAACTCTACAACTAAACTATGTTAGAATTTCATTGTTTAGCAAGCATTTACCGTGATGTAAGAGTTTCGTGTAGCAATATAGCAGTCTACGACGTAGCAGGACTTCAATGTAGTAAGGCTACGATAGTTGTAGCGTAGCAGTCTACGACGTAGAGCGACTACGGTGTAGCAAGGCTACGATTAGTTGTAGAAAGAATTTCACGTAGCAGTCTACGACGTAGAGCGACTACGGTGTAGCAAGGCTACGATAGTTGTAGCAATAATAACACGTAGTCTACGACGTAGAAGGATGACAATGTAGCAAGGCTACGATAGTTGTAGCAATAATAACACGTAGCAGTCTACGAAGTAGCAGGACTACGATGAAGCAATGCTATTAACAGGACATTTGTAATAAGATTATCGCGTAGCAAAGTAATACGGTTTATATTTATCTGTATAGTTATCAATATACAGGAAGAAGAAAGGTACAATCGTAGTATACACTGCGCAACCTTTATCGAAAGTCGATTGCATTGTCTCTCCTTGAGTTATCTCTATATTTAGTTACTAAAAGTTATTTAAGTTATTAAAAGTTATTTAAGTTACTAAAAGTTCGCCCCTTCCAGATTCATAATCTCGGACAAGTCGGTAGGCGCGAGCGGGTGGCGCGCGGTGTGGACCGAGGTGTCAGTCGGCGAGTGCGCGGACGCCGGCGTCGTGTGCGCCGGCGCCTGCCTGCCCGCCGCCGCCGCCTGCTCCGACTTGCAGCACTGCGCCAGCATGCCGCCGCGACCGCCCTACTGTTAGTATACACCACACATACATTATACACCTCACGTACACTAACAATAGTATACACCACACACAAACACACTTCAACTACACTAACAATAGACGTAGGCAATGGACTTCTAATCGCTACAATACTTCACATACACTAACAATAGACGTAGGCAATGGGAAGTCCATTGCCTCGTTACAATACTTCACGTACACGAACAATAGACGTAGGTAATGGACTTCTAATCGTTACAATACTTCACGTACACGAACAATAGACGTAGGCAATGGACTTCTAATCGTTACAATACTTCACGTACACTAACAATAGACGTAGGCAATGGACTTCTAATCGTTACAATACTTCACGTACACTAACAATAGATGTAGGCAATGGACTTCTGATCATGAGGCTACTCTTACGTATGACACACGAGCACTTTCTAGTTTACGATTACATAGGATATAAATTACACAGTGACAAGCCAGGGCAACGCACTTTTGATCGTCGATGTAATATTGTCAGCAATGGTCACACTGTTATCTGGCACCGCATTCACAGCTGCAAGTAACAGCCGACTAGTTTTGTTGGGAATTATAAGAGGCTGAAGTTGCCTAAGCTAAGTTTTTTAAATTTCTTTATAAATAGGCTAAAATTTGAAGTTTAATTTAAAACCTTCAGTGAAATTTGTAGATTAATCAAATAAGTTTTTCCAAAAACTTGCAAATTAGCAATGACAGCTAATTTACTAGACAAATGCCGGATTAAGATTTACTTGGAGTTTGAGGGCCATTTTATGCCACAAATTGTGAGAAGGTCAAAATGGGATCACTGCTTCGTAAATAACCTCGGGCTGCACACTAACTCTACCCATAAGGTAGGTATACTTACATAATGTGCATAGAAGTTAACTTATAAGTATAAAAATATTGAAATGTATCGATTAGATATAGGACCAACGATTTATCTCTAGGTACACTAGGTACCTATCTATAACTAATTCATATCAACTTTCTAAATATAAGTCCGTTTTTTGAATTCAAGTAGGGGTACCACACAGTTTTCGAAATTGTTAAAATCACTGTATTATACCAATTGGCACTGCACTTGCACACACTCGGTAATTGTATGTACACTTTGCATTTTGTCGTTGTATTATTTAGGGTAAAAGGTTTACATTATAAATTAAAATGTAGTTCGTTCAAGTTTGATGGAGTAAGCAGTACTTCGATTATCCAATAGTTTAGAAGATATGTTAAGATCTCGTCCAAGGACCAAAGGCAAGTACACTGTAGGGCACGTTCACAACGTGACCTGCAGAGTCCTGCTTTGCGACAGGCAACGGTTGAGCCCTAACATCGGGTGGAACATTTCCGTCGCTAGTAGTCAAAAACCCAGAGTAGTTGTACCTACTCGCACCTCCGACAAGGGTCAATGTTCTGTGCTTTGTAATCTGCTGCTTACTCCTGCTTTTATCTTCTATTGTTGTATAAAACTAACTCTAAACACGTAGATCTAACTAACAACTAAACTAATCGATAACTATGTTCACTCTTACTTCTCAGTTCTGGTGGTTCAATGCAATCTTTGTCTCAAAGGATGTTGTAAGTAGGGCTAGTGTTCAAACTATTGTTGTTAAATTTAGCGGAATATATTGAGATGTTGCAAAACTAAATATCAGTTTTATTTATAAAACTATCCCTCTAGTCTTTTAAATCTGAATGTTGTCATTTAAATTCATATTCTCTCATTCATTAATACTCTACATAATATTTACTAATATTGTGATGACTCAGGAGAGTTGTTTTCGTCCTAAGTCAAAATTTTCTATGAGTATTATTCGATTCAACTGCATATCCTATGGGACAAAGCTTGCATTGAGTCATCGCACTATGGGCCTGGGGCCTGACTAAACTTTACCAAACACACTCATGAGATTTACTCATAAAACTTTATTAATATAACTAATTGTTCAACTCTCATGAGTTTGTTTCCACAGCACGCTAATAATGACGTCACTGGCGTCACACAACACAAAGTAGAGTAGTGCGAAGCTCACCACCCCCGGGACTGCGATCGTGAGCGCAACACACTCGTAGCTCTCGTGGCCCGCGCGCGACGGTTCCTTCAGTGACGTTGTTCTTAGACGACTGTGTGAACACTGTTACCTTTCACAGCTGGGAAGCTTTCAAATGCTAACTTCGCTTTCTATGAAGCTTGATTCCTACATACGAAGAAATAAACTCAAACTAATTAATTGAAGCTACAGAGAAAGTGCTACGAAATTCGTAACATGTTAGCTTTTTTGATGTCTTCATGAAGTATCAACTTTACCTGTAATTTCAAAATTGGCGAAAGATGACCCCTCAGAATTCCTTTTTTCATCTTTGATGATTTTTCCGGATCCACTGATATAAGTAATTTCAATGTGTAGGCACTTAAGTTTATTCTAGATTCAAAGTTTTTACATTCGTCTAGGGTAAAGCTTTCCAGCTGGTTGTACTAAGGTCACGCTACGAGCATATAGAAATAATGACACGACATTCCGTCTTCCAGAGCTGTGCGTGGATGCTCGCGCTCATTCGACATGTTGCTCAGTCGACATTTAGCGATATTATGATTTAACTATTCATTACGTTCATGCATAGGTTTTTTTTTCAAGAGAATACGTAAGAAGACGCGATAAATATCACTGAATTGTAATTAAATATCACTTTTTTGTCATATTTATGTATGAAAAAAAGATTGTTTTTATTCTCATTATCGTTTGAAACTATTGATCATAAAATGTCGAAACGGAGCGCGAAACTCAACGTCCAGTTCGTGAAGTGAAACGTAAGGTCCGTGTCATTATTTCTGATACTGCGGTGGTCGCTGAGCGTGTGTGGTACGCAGGCGGCGCGGCGGGGCGCGGCGAGCGCGCGCGCGGCCTGCTCGCGCACGTGCTCGCGCTCGTGCTCGCGCTCGCGCTCTAACACTCACCACGTGAGTTACTCACTTACACGCTGACCACATCACTACCTTACCCAGCTCGCTCAGAACTAGTGCAAGTGGATCACAAGTGCATTTAAACAGTACCCGCTATCCTGTGCGGGTTTGTAAATAAAATGATGCTGAAAAATTCACACAGCATTATCTAGTCCAAAAATAAACAGAGCTTTTGTTACCTATGAGTACAAGGCTTATGTACAGGATTTTGATACCAAACGAACGCGAAAGCGAAATAATTGAAAAGGAAGAGACGTTAACATCTGATCTCTTTTTAACGCAAATAAATCTCCATAAAAAATACATAAAGAAGTTTAGTTGTACGAATTGATGAGAAGAGGCTGATTATCAGCAATCATTTTCACTATGTAAAAGATTTGAGTAGATTTATTGTAAGTGATGCGAGTCGATCTGAGCGAGCTACCTCCCTATTCCTGTCCACGCCTCGACGCACGCTCGCCATCATCTCCCGTGCTTCTGTGATCGTTCGCGTTAAACCATCATGAAAGTAAATAATATTCCTTTGCCCTTTAAACAGCCTAAAAAATAAAATTCGGACACGTAAGCGCTTAAGCCTCCCCTGCATTGCTTAGTTCTTGCATGTCACTACTTAACGAGCTTCAACTTACCGGGTACCTTGGAGTAGTTGGTTCAAGTTAATATTTCAAATATAGGTAAATTTATAAGCTCTCCAAGGTAGTAAAACTTTCTTATTTGTAAACGCAGCCTCATACATACGCTTCCTCTGTAAAACCAATTCTTAAATGTTGCATGTTCTAAAACAACACTAAATCAATCATAAAAGTGCAATATTCAATGATAATAGCCCTGAGTTCGTTCGACGTAGTATGGCGACAAATCGACTTCTCCTTCTACGGAATATGGTAAAGCATCACCATCACGTCTCGATACTATCGTCAACCGAACTCAGGGCACAGTAAGCTACAAACCTTCACTGAATATTGAAGCCATGAAAGATAGGTAGGCTCATTCATACAAAAATAGTGAGAGGATTCACTCTGGTTTTTTCCTGATCTTGGCTCCAAAATTCTCTCTACATCCCCCTTAGGTAAGTAGATACCGCTTCCCAGTTACCAAGGTACCTAACGTACGTATCGGAAGCTGTCAGCTTGAAATTTCGTAAGCGTTAGTTTATCAGGCTAAGCTAAAAATAATATCGGTCGGATTCAATTTAGCTACTTCCCTAAGGTTTGGAGCCAAGACATTAAAGCACGATCCCAGAGCGGTTCCCATTTGTATGGCATAGGCAACTAGGCGGTGTGTCCCCGTAGGCGAGTCGGGCGCGGTGGGCGAGAGCGCGATGTGGCCGTGGTGGTGGGCGCTGGGGGGGGGCGCCTGCGCGGCCGGCGGGCTGCTGGCGCTGTGGCGGCGCTCCCGGCGTCGGGCCGCCGCGCCGCGCCGCCCGCCGCCGCCGCCGCGCCCGCCGCCCCGCGCCTCCGCCGCCAGGCTGGCGCACGCGCACGACACCGTATGACAACACGACGCGCATCACTTATTGAATACATACACTTTCAATAAACCTGCCTTTTATTTTGTTCTGACTCATTAATCGTGTTAACGCACTGGCCTTTCAATAACACCTACTTAATTACGAGTAGGTGGGACAGTAGGTAGGTAATAAAAAAGGATAAATAAGGAGTCCTAGATACCAAAACTGAGGTGTGCCGTCATCAATATAAAGGTCAAGTCTAATCTGAGATTTCAATTGAACAAACGAGAAAAGAAATCAATAGTTCAGTTAACTGAACTGGACAACTGAACTAGTGGGAATAGACGAGAGTACCACCGAGGTGGTCTCAGGATGGACGGTGGGTAAGAACCGGGTGTCCCGTAGTTATTGTTTGTGCACCGAAGTTCACAAACAACTACGGGACTGGCCGAAACAATTTTAACATTGTGTCTGTATATCACACTTTTGACATTTTCTGTCACTATCATTTGCGGCCACAAGTTTTTTATACCTACATTAACATTACCGTCGTCACTTTTACCTATTCAGACTTAATGACTGACATGTCCTAAAATCTAATATTCCGAACACGTACGTAACCGTGGACAGAAACTAGTTATGTCTCACCACAGTAGGTACTAACATTGTCGATGAGAAAAAATCATATTTTATAGTAGTACTAGCGACCCGCCCCGGCTTCGCACGGTTTTATTATGTTAGTGTCAGCAGGACCCCTGGACCAAGTGCGATATTTTATATTTGGAAACTATCAAATTACAATACCTTTTCAATACTATTTGATACCTCAGTTAAATTATTTAGTACCTCGATGAGCTGTGAAATAATTTGAAAAGAAAGTGGTCAGACGTTCTGACGTCAGGTTGTCTGGACCACATCTTTTTCACATAATTAGAGACAGTAAAACTTAAAAAATCCTTTGTAAATATTTAATACCTTTTTAATACCTTCCAATACCTCTTTATTTCAAACATTTAAGCGTCGCAGAAAAAAGTTACGGATGAATATTAAATTTTGCAGGAAGGTTGTTCGATTCATATCTAATTTGCCGCAGACATCACACTAATCTTGTGAATGCGTAAGTTTGAATGTCGAGATGTAAATATGTGTGGATGGATGGATGGATGTTTGTTAACTCTTCATGACTATGGATAGGACTGGATGAAGTAAAAAGTAACTTTTTATGAAATTCTGATGAATGAAATTTCATTGTATCTTACGAATAAGGTTACAGTTGCAAAACAACAACTTTCGAGGAGACGGTTTTTTCTTATTATTTGGAAAAGTTGCGGCCAAATTCTGATAGACAACCTGGTAGATGCATATTATCCTTCTTACAAATAAACATAAAAATTTGGTTTTAAGCACAAAACTATGCAGCTGTCCCAAACCAAAGCCAGTAAGAGCCATTGTGAAAAAGTTACAGGAGAAGCGAATCAAAATTTTTTACCTGCCTCTTCAATAGTAAGAAATTTGATGAACTATTTGTTCGTGATTATTTGGTAATGTTTTTTTCAAATAGAGAGTATTAAAATCGAAAAACTGTAGCACATACACGTTTTATGAGACTTACTACATAAATATTTTCAGACGATTAATCAAGAAACAAAATCAAAAACCTAGTATAGTCTCTTAATAGGCTTTAAAGTTGGAAGATTGGAATAGTTTATAGTGTTCGTCACTAAAAACCAAGTTTTAAAAGTTTTACTCAAATTTGGCTGACCTGACTTAGCTTGATTTGACATAAAATAATAAGTAAATGGTACAAAAAAATATCAAAATAGACATTTATTAAAAACTTAGTAATAGCCAATCCCAAATTGAAAAACCTAGTAAGTAGTAATTTCAAACTCAAACACTATGAATGAAATGTTAATGGAAATGTTACATGCTACTATTATTATATATATATAGATTTTGTTTCGCAATGTAGCAAGTGGAGTTACTAGGATTAGTGGGTCACGTCACTTTGATTCTAAATAAGATGAAATACGGGTGTTTTTTCATAACACGCGGCTCAAAATTCAAGAAACGGATGCCGATAAAAGCGTTTACAAAAATAATGGCTCTTACTAGGTTTTGGTTTGGGAGAGCCGTATGAGCGGGCTAATCTTAGACCAATAGTAACGAAGAGCCGCTATAAACATCTCAAGAGACTCGCTAAATAGAGAGTAAGTTGGGTCAAGGGCCAGATCCAAAAAGGGGTTTTCCTGGACTCGGCGCGTATTGTATATAAAAAGTTACTTTTTACTTCATCCAGTCCTATCCAGTCATGAAGAGTTAACAAACATCCATCCATCCATCCACACATATTTACATCTCGACATTCAAACTTACGCATTCACAAGATTAGTGTTATGTCTGCGGTAAATTAGATATGTATCGAACAACCTTCCTGCAAAATTTAATGTTCATCCGTAACTTTTTTCTGCGACGCTTAAATGTTTGAAATAAAGAGGTATTGGAAGGTATTAAAAAGGTATTAAATATTTACAAAGGATTTTTCAAGTTTTACTGCCTCTATGTGAAAAAGATGTGGTCCAGACAACCTGACGTCAGAATGTCTGACCACTTTTTTTTCAAATTATTTCACAGCTCATCGAGGTACATACTAAATAATTTAACTGAGGTATCAAATAGTATTGAAAAGGTATTGTAATTTGATAGTTTCCAAATATAAAATATCGCACTTGGTCCAGGGGTCCTGACGCTAACTTTATTATACGTAGGTATAAACCTTCCTCTTGAATCACTATCTATAAAAAAAACCGCATCAAAATGCGTTGCGTAGTTTTAAAGATCCAAGTACATAGGGAGAGACAGAGCGGGAAGCGACCAGACTTGTTCAAAATGCCAGCTTCCCTTGTGACAGAAATACAGTGAAAGAAATCCTAATGGTAGAATCCTACTGATGAAAAATCTGGCTTTGGTTAGATTATGTTTAGGAGAAACTGTATTTGGCTATGTCCTACAATACTTACATAGGTACTTTGTAAGAGAAAATAAAACAATTTTTAATAAGGCAAACACAGTTTTGCAAATTTATTCCACAATTAACTGATAATAGATTGATACAAGTCAGGTTTCTAACATTACGGGACATGCTAAGTGGTCGAATACAAACAAAGTTTAGTACAGCAATAATAATAATAACATTACAGAACTCCTGGACTTTACAATAACTACTTGCTCACACTAATGTATTTTAAAGGGACAATATGTAGTAGTAATAATAATAAAGCAAAAAAACTAAAGCAGGAACACAGTCGGAAATGTTGTCGAGTACAGAGTTGGTGGTTCTATTTTAGCCGTAATCTAGAATCGTCGAGTTCAGTTCATTCCATTCCATTAAATTCATCCTCAAGTATCCTAAGTTGTAAGTATGTCAAAAAACAACAGTCAAACTCCTTATAATAATAATAATTACTGCTAAAATACACATCACATCGCAAAATGCGTTCGCAGGAATAAAATATATCGAATAACATGTATTAAAAAAAACAGACAGTCGACGGGCACATATGGACCCGAGCGCGCGTCCGCAAACAGGCAACCGCGGCCGCGCGCCTCGCTCGAATAAAGAGTATATATTAAATATATACGGCTAATACAGAAAAACATAAGCATAACGGGAAACTTACAATCGAAACATCTCATAACGTCCTACTTTAAGATTTTTACCGAATCGATATGCGTTACAAAATCGAAAACTCGAAAATCAAAATAAAAACACATATATAGAAAAAAGTGGTCGATCCTCCGGGCGTACGCGGCGAGGACCGCGCGCGGCGTGAACGTAACTCGCCGCCCTGAGCGGCCTCCGAGAGCTCCCCCGCGCAGCTTGTAGTTCTCTAGCGGGGGCTCGGCGCGGCCGCGGGGGTCGGCGGCGGGGGCGCGGGGCGGGGCGCGGCCGGGCGCGGCGGCTAGCTGCCCCCCGAGCTCAGCTCCACCAGCGAGCCCGCCGCGCCCAGCCGCCGCTTGCTGGCGCCCCCACAGTTCTGGTGACCCCCCTCGTGTTTACGTTTACCTGCGGGACCACACAAACTACGTTACTGACTGTCTTCTGGACTCGACCTCATACCACTACAACTACACATCTGGATCATCACAACAGATGTCGTCAACAAAATGGTAGTCCTCATACAAAATGACATACTGATAATGTTATTACGGGAAACGTGACGTAGGTGATTAAGAGTGAATAAAATTTTGGTAGAGACAAGTAATAAAAACCAAACCTATCGTTTTAAGTCAACGATATTAGCTGTAAGGCACTCCTAAACGAGCAATATTTTTCTGCAATATTTGGCTGCAATACAATGGCCGGCAACATTGCTAGCAATACCAGCCAGACTATGCAATATTGGAGTAATGTCCCGGCAATTATAGCCAAAAATTTTAGGTGTGGCCACATGTATGGCCGATATTGTTCGATAATGGCCGGCCGGGCGATCGCTGACCGATCGATTTAACGGCAATATTGTCCAGCCAGTTCTGTTGTTATTTCAATCGCTCCCTATTGTAATGACATTCTGCAGCTTTTTCTACCGACATGAAGTTAGTTATGTAAGTGTTGTTAAATAAACTTAAATTAATCTCCAGTTGCCAAGTACCGTTATAGTCAACCTTGTGGTAACAGGAATTGAGTTCCTCATGTTTTTTTTCTTTTTATATTTGGTCCGAATTTGTTCAAAAGAAATTCGAAGACACCCTTCGACATTCTAGTAAACTTAGTAGAAAAATTTGTTATCGAGACTTTTTTCCAAATAAATTGTCTAAAGTTTCACTCCTATTTAAGGTAACTAAAAATGCACCGCTTGCAAAGGTGCAAATGTGCGGTTTATACATAAATCGTACACGTACAGGTAGGTAATCTAGGGCTCTCTTTTTTTATTTTAAAATACAGTCAGCAGCTGCGACAAGTGTGATTTCGTCAGACATTGTTGCCGATTTGTGTAGCCCGTTTAAAGAGTCTGCATCATGAGCCACCCTAAAGCCGACATTTCGTAACACATGGCCCGGTCATACATTGCTCGGACATCAGTGTCCGAGCAACATTTTTGTTATGGCCGGGCAATTAGTTGCCAATAGTGCAACAACAAATTGCAGAAAAGTGTAGCCCGTTTAGAAGCACCTGTATTCAAATACTGTTCAACACTCAACTGGCTAAATAGGGAAGTAGAGAACGCCAAGGTCTCCCACAAACTTCAAATAGAAAATTTGGACTCTACTCCTACTGAAAGGGTAAAGTTTGTGGTAGCCTTCAGGGATAGGGTAGGAATGGGAAAAGGACAGGTATTTACCGGATAACATTGCATTCCAGTAGCGCTATTACGGTACTTGTTGCGACCATGTTTTATGATGGTACCGTCAAATATGACAGCTTGTTGCATACAAAACTTGTTAGATTTGACGTTGTCATCATGAAACCGGATCGAAACAGTTTCGTAATAAGAGGGCAGATTACACGCAAACCATCAGACACGCTGAAATAAAAGGAAACGGGTCAGCGCGGTGCCTATTCAAGCAGTTAGCCGAAAGAGAGTCCAAATTTTCTATTTCTTTAATTTAGAATTTTAAGGGCCTGTTTTTTACCGCTACTCATCCGAAGAATAAATACGGCTCTAACTATTTTATATCAATATCTGTTACCCCAAAACATATTCCTCCGATGAAAGCTATTTGGCGATTGAACAACTAATAGGGCCCGTGGAAAAACTAATCGCTTCTCTATGACGATAGTATTGCCATAACATAACACATTTTAGCTTCTACCTGCAGACAATATTATTGTCATAGTGAAGAGTTTTTAGTTTAGTAAAATGGGGCGATAGTAGTAAGTGTTATTAATCTTGTAGCTTGATAATATCTAAGGAAAAAAACAATATTTCGCGTTAGGCTGTGTTTCTGAAGAGCAAATCCTTATGCTCTTTTATTTGATGTTGATCAATGTTTGATTTTAATAAAATGAGAATCACGGAATAGGAATGTTAGAAATATGTCAAAAGCGACAGGTCGACGTGTACAATGCCTTATTACTATGATATAGGTAGTAGGTGAAAAAAGAAAGTTTAGAAGTTGGATGAGACGAGATATACAACGTATTGGTAAGGGAATTGTGGAAACAAGTATAGGAACGAGGATTGGGAGCAGAACTTGTAAGTAGAGTAATAACAGAAATGTACGGTACAAGGAAAGTGATTAAACGTATAAACAGGAATTGGAACTGTCCTGAACTTTATTTCAAATTCAATGACATCTCGTCACTATCGAGAAAGGGAAGCCATTCGGATTCGATATCGGAAACTTTTAACTACGATCGCTTTTTAAAAAGAGTATTCGAAAACTTTTGCCATTTGAATTTGGATCTTTAGTTCCTCAGTTTGGATATGAAATCAAAATAGCATTCTAAAGATCTGACGGAAATGGAATCGAATTCGAATTTACGTTTCCGTTACGGAAACGAATCAAATGAATTAAAATACCCCTACAGGAATGGGAACGGAAATAGTGTGTGTAGTATTGTATGGTACTGACCTGGTAAACTTGGCTTGGCGCGCTGGCTGCCACGCATGGCGCTGGGCGTGCGGCGGCCACGCGCGGCGCGTCGCGCACCACCACGGGCCCCAGCCGCGCCCGCCGCCGCGCGCCGCGCCCATCGGGGCCCGCCCGTCCCACATGACCCAGCCTACGCATCCCCAACTCACATCTTATACACTCGACGATAACAACATTCATGGTGCCTCCAACCAAGACAGCGAGACCGAGCGAACCTCATATAAAAAAACGCGAACAAATCAGGGCCCGAATTCCACTAAATAAATCACATTTTGACACGATACTATTTAAATGGTTTAAATAGTATCGTGTCAAAATGTCAGTCTTAAACTCTTTTTGGTATTCTACTAGCACAAACTTTTTGAGGTTCATTCATAGCTGTGACGATACGTTTATGACTACCGATTTGACATTCTAATTAAGAAAGTTTCTTCAAGCGCAAAAAATAGTAGTATACCAAATGCACAAACGTCATTTTAATCATCTTGATTGAATGGCACTATTGAGACCTTTGTTTTGACATTAGTGGAATTCGGCCCCAGTATGGACGTCACTGCGAAAGCAAGCGAGGGATTCGTTCGCCGGCTTTCGCTGGGGTTCACATGCGTTCATTTAGTGTAGACAACAGCGAAAAGGAGTGAACGTGTGGTACCGATCGTCGAATCCCACTCGTTTGCTATCGCTCGCTCTCGATGGCTTGGTCAGGTCTCACCATTATACAGTGCCCTTTCTACCTTCTCCAATGGCCTTGCACATGCACATGGTACGTTTGGGCAATCAGTCAACGCTTTCAGGGATGTGATCAGGAAGTGCGTCGCTACTCTACGCGGCCTGTGTTTATACACCACTGTTGGCTCATACAACAAGTAGGGTAAGTTTAGATTGATGCTTCAAGTGGGATTCGGGCCCCACTGCCAATAACCCAACTTCCGAAAAAAAAATTCATGAGTATACTTTGGCGTAAAAAATTATTTTTTTTGAACTGATATCTAATTGCTATTATCAGTAGGTTAGTATTTTTGGTGTTAGTATTGGTCGGGCGCGAATCCCTCTTGACGCCTCAATCCGGACTTACCCTACTCGACATATTTTTCCGTGTGCATGTGTAAAGAACCAATGGGTGCGTTTTCGATGGGCTACGCAAGAGCGGAAGCGGATTTTCAACAGTTTTAAATGGTGTGACCTGAAAGCTGTTGAAAATCCGATCACGCTTTCCACCGAAAATGCACACGAACAGCTCTATCGAACAACTTTTATTTAAGGATTTATTATTTACATGCTCTAACCGTCTTAGATTTTTGCGTAGCGATTCGGTCCAACCCGGTCTGTTTATAGCAAGAGCAAATATAGATGCGACTAGTAAAAGCTGATTTCGTTAATATATCAATAGTCGGTTCTCCTTTAGTTTCTGGTGATCTGAGATGTGCTACAAAGCTCTGCGGCAGAAGGTTAGACGGCATCACTCCGCAAAAAATATTAAAATTTGGAAGGACTGCAATGGGCAGGTTAATCTAGAGATAATACCGATTGTTTGAAAACACTAAAAACCGACTTGATTATGAGAAGTTCGTTAATTAAATATCAAAACACGTGTTCTTTTGAGCTGGTAGAAAGGGATAAAACTATCTACTTCAGCTTATGTGACTCACCATAAAAACGATTTTACTTGCAAGAAAACAGAGATCAACGACAACTATTTCATGTAGGATCATGGTAAAAATCCAACGCGCAAACACCTGGGCAAGTGAATAGCTCTATGGTGAGCCCAAGCTTTGAGATAAAAAACAATTTTAATTTAACTAATAAACTACTTATAAAATATTATTTTAATGGTTCGTTTTCAGATGGTAACTATCTAAACTCAACGATAACGAAAACAAACCATACCTATCTAAATACATATTACTGTAACTAAAATCGACTCGACTAAAACATGCTGATAAAGTTACAGTCGCTATGCTCACTAACTAATAAGTTTTAACTCTATTTAATGTGGGTCAAATTAACTACAATATGATCAAGGTTCTACTTTTGTATGTGAAAGATCCATTGTTTGAAAGCGTATTTGTTAGCAAAGCACAGATGACAACACATAAATGGAATCTTCCACCATTCAAAGAAGCTACTAATTAAAACAACGAAACAGTCAGGTACTTACTGCGGATATTTAAATAATTCAAACATTCTATTGGTATTTACGGCCAAAATGCATTCTACGATAATAATAAGAATAAACATACAGTATATTCAAGATAATGCAATTCGTTCTACGATAATTTCTAATAGTAGATGTAATCTATATAAATGTTTGTTCTAAGTAGTAAATTTGGAAGAGTGTTTAGGTACCTGAATGCCTCCGGTTAGATCGTAGTAAAGCGAGTTGGGCCCGATAGCGAGCTCGTCGTCCTGAGTGAGGCATTTACCAAGCGGGTCAGTTAGTCTTCAACATATTCGCTAGGTCGTTGCAATGCAACAACGAGAGAACATTACTCTGGGCGGTGAATCAGGCGGGCGTTAGTATGGAACCAAGCGAAGCGCTACATGATGGGGTGACAAGCGCGCGGAATGACGCTAAGCGGTGCAAACGTGAAATGGTAACTGAAAACAACAGCGCAGGTCAGACGCGGGCGGGTTAGTCAGCCTGGCCCGAAGGTGGCCGCGTGCGCCACGATCGGGCCGAACGCTACCGTCTTACACAGCGAGATAACTCCAAGAGGTACGGGGAACGACTAATATTATCAGTACTAAAATAATATGAATAATTTGGCAAATCAAAAAAACGATAGAACGATGAGTACGGCGACTAGTGACTAGTAAATAAGTGATTAATAGTGAGTGTGTGTGGGGACCCACCGGTTGCGGTCTGTTGGGAGGCTGGCGGACGGCGGACGGCTGCGGAGGCCCCGCGTAATCAAAATAGAACTCATCGTACCGGTAAAATGGCTCATTGTAGCCACCTCGGTAATCACCGTACCCGTAATAGTCGTAATCATAATCTATAAACACACAACACAGGCCTTTTAGAGGCTAAGCTAGACTAAGCTAACTTACAAGCTACCGTGTGGGCGGTGGTGGCCCCTGCTCGCGGCTGCACTCGCACGCGCACCATGCATCCCGCACCAAGCGACGCCGCACATCACAACACTCATATTATTTACTATTTCGATATTCCAACTCATCCTCCTCATCCGACACTCGTCCCACCACCACAAGCGATGTAACAATGCCGAGAGCGCGCCCGCCAGGGGCGCCCGCGATCCACACGCTGCGGTCAAAATGAATCCTACATTCAAAGCATGCTTGTTAATATGTTAACACTGGATGACTATGTGTGGCCCTATCGGTTACGAGTGGTCAGTTCCATGCAACGGTCCTAACCTAAACCTGAAAAGATTGACAACGAGCCTTAGTTTAGCGTTAATGGATCATGTGGGGGCCTCAACGATACACTACGAAAATCCACACAATATAGAACTATTGTAGAGTTTAGCGACGACACGTAGACAGGACGTGATGGGAGATCCCGCGTGGAGTGTATGGTAGCGGCCGGTTGTTAGTAGGAGCAGCGGAATGTGCGAGTGTGCGCGCGGAGACCACACCGTGACGATCTGTGAGCGCGCGCCAGGCGCAGGGACGGACAGAGCCAGCCGACCGAGATCTCCGGCCCTCCGCCTCGCGCGCTGACCAACATTTACAGTAGTGTGTTTATGTCAGTGTCCATTAAATACTCGTGGGTAGATCAAGACGTTACCAACAACTGTTCAATTTAGCAAAAAAACCTTATAAAATGATCCCAAATCTTCTACGACCAGAGTTTGTCTTTAAAATTTCAACTGCATTTCAAAGCTAGGCTCAAATCTCAAACACTCTTTTGAGCACATTAATTTCTCCTCAATGTCCAGTCTGTCCCATCTACCCACAGCATGTCTACCGCTAGTGTGTGTGTGATGTGTGTGTGTTGTGTGTGGTTACATACCGTAGTCGGGACGGGGCTGCGGGTGGCGCGGCGGCGGCTGCGGCGTGCGCCCGCGCAGCGTGTGGACGGGCGAGCAGCTGCACCAATCAAATCTGACATTAACAGCCACACGTTACTGCGATCTCGGGATCTGAGCCTAACGCGAGACATCATCTGCCCTCCCAGCCTTACGGACACCCCGGATAAAATCAAAAATATAAATCAAAGTCCTTTATTTCCTTTAGACTTTTTACAGGACTCTTGGACACGACATAAAATCATGAAATAAAGTGCTAACTTTGATTTTTGTTCACTTCGATCTTTTTAAGGTAAAGTAAAGAAGCGAAGAAAAAACCTCTACCTTCTTAGGTTATTAGTTTTCGATTTGGAGCAAAACTCGTTCCAAGCATCTTTATCCTCTAGAGATAATCTGATATTTTATAGTAAGCCTTTTTACAAAGAATAGTTTCGATGCTACGCGATACAAACTGTCCATATCATGTAACAAACTCGAAGAAGGAAAGTAAGGTATTCCCAAAATACAGAATGGACAGTTTCGACATTTTAGGATAGGTTAAAGTGTCGAAGCTGTCCGTCCATCCTATATTTTGAAAACAGCTTTCTAACCTTCAATATTTGCCATAACTGTACTTAAACCTTGGTCAGTGAGACAAAGTTGATCTATCCTGGTAGAGCTGAGCTGATGAATATGTCTTGGCAACGACCTAGATATGCTGTAAACTACGTCATGGTCTTTCTTAGACTAAAGCTATCATGAGATGTTTACCACCTCGTATCTCTTACAACTTCCTAATGGTTTTGTCTTTGCAAACTTTTGTTTGCACTGTGAATTGCTATTACGATAAAGAAAGGGTTTTGCGCAAATATTGTATGCAGGTCATATTCAGTAGTCTAATTCAGTGATGAGGTTTGTTTAAATAGTTCTGTCGTACAAGAAAGTTCAAATGTACCTATGTACCTACTTTTTTATACATATATAAAAAAACTAATTTTAAGATTTCAATAGAACATGAAGTTCCTTAAGTTTTACAGCCTGAAATTAAGATGAAAGATTCATTCAACATCTGGTATAGCGTAGACCAGGGCTAGAACTACGTTTAATCCAAATTCAGCCCGATCCGTTCAGTAGTTTTTGCGTGAAAGAGGAACAAACATCCATACATAAATACTTTCCAAAGTAACCTATTGTGAGTGACAAATAAATGCGCTATTATTTTTTTATTTATTTATCATTACTAGTAGTAGTGGTGTGTATGGAGCGTGCTACGTACCCGCCGCGGCCGTGCATCATCTGCATCATGCGTCGCTCGCGCGCGCAGGATCTCTTCCTTCTTCTTGTCGGAGGGAGGCTTGGCCAGGGAAACCTCCAGCCGCGCGCCGCCCAGCTCCTTTACTAGCAGTAGTGGTGTGTATGAAGCGTGCTACGTACCCGCCGCGGCCGTGCATCATCTGCATCATGCGTCGCTCGCGCGCGCAGGATCTCTTCCTTCTTCTTGTCGGAGGGAGGCTTGGCCAGGGAAACCTCCAGCCGCGCGCCGCCCAGCTCCTTTACTAGCAGTAGTGGTGTGTATGAAGCGTGCTACGTACCCGCCGCGGCCGTGCATCATCTGCATCATGCGTCGCTCGCGCCCGCGCAGGATCTCTTCCTTCTTCTTCTTGTCGGAGGGAGGCTTGGCCAGGGAAACCTCCAGCCGCGCGCCGCCCAGCTCCTTTACTAGCAGTAGTGGTGTGTATGAAGCGTGCTACGTACCCGCCGCGGCCGTGCATCATCTGCATCATGCGTCGCTCGCGCGCGCGCAGGATCTCTTCCTTCTTCTTCTTGTCGGAGGGAGGCTTGGCCAGGGAAACCTCCAGCCGCGCGCCGCCCAGCTCCTTTACTAGCAGTAGTGGTGTGTATGAAGCGTGCTACGTACCCGCCGCGGCCGTGCATCATCTGCATCATGCGTCGCTCGCGCGCGCGCAGGATCTCTTCCTTCTTCTTCTTGTCGGAGGGAGGCTTGGCCAGGGAAACCTCCAGCCGCGCGCCGCCCAGCTCCTTTACTAGCAGTAGTGGTGTGTATGAAGCGTGCTACGTACCCGCCGCGGCCGTGCATCATCTGCATCATGCGTCGCTCGCGCCCGCGCAGGATCTCTTCCTTCTTCTTCTTGTCGGAGGGAGGCTTGGCCAGGGAAACCTCCAGCCGCGCGCCGCCCAGCTCCTTTACTAGCAGTAGTGGTGTGTATGAAGCGTGCTACGTACCCGCCGCGGCCGTGCATCATCTGCATCATGCGTCGCTCGCGCCCGCGCAGGATCTCTTCCTTCTTCTTCTTGTCGGAGGGAGGCTTGGCCAGGGAAACCTCCAGCCGCGCGCCGCCCAGCTCCTTTACTAGCAGTAGTGGTGTGTATGAAGCGTGCTACGTACCCGCCGCGGCCGTGCATCATCTGCATCATGCGTCGCTCGCGCCCGCGCAGGATCTCTTTCTTCTTCTTCTTGTCGGAGGGAGGCTTGGCCAGGGAAACCTCCAGCCGCGCGCCGCCCAGCTCCTTTACTAGCAGTAGTGGTGTGTATGAAGCGTGCTACGTACCCGCCGCGGCCGTGCATCATCTGCATCATGCGTCGCTCGCGCGCGCGCAGGATCTCTTCCTTCTTCTTCTTGTCGGAGGGAGGCTTGGCCAGGGAAACCTCCAGCCGCGCGCCGCCCAGCTCCTTTACTAGCAGTAGTGGTGTGTATGAAGCGTGCTACGTACCCGCCGCGGCCGTGCATCATCTGCATCATGCGTCGCTCGCGCGCGCGCAGGATCTCTTCCTTCTTCTTCTTGTCGGACGGAGGCTTGGCCAGGGAAACCTCCAGCCGCGCGCCGCCCAGCTCCTTGCCGTCCAGTTCTTGCATCGCCTGCAACAATTGAACGAGTGACTTTAACATTTTGTATACCGAAGGGGTGAGTCCGGTTCATGATAGTATCGAGACGTGATCGTTATGTTTCTTTTTATTGGATTTAGTACCTACAGAATAGAGTATTTTGTATGGACCTACGATACTCGCATACGGTCACGATCACGTCTCGAACCAATCGTGAAGCGGAGTCGGGGCTTAAGTTTTTTTAGAAGCTCAAAGATGACAACACCTTAACGATGCAGACGATTTACGGATTAGAAGCTGTCGCGTTGTTTGAGCAGTGATTATGTGATTTACGTTCCTTTCTGTAGATTTAAAGCCTTTTTTGACGAGACAAAGCCGATATGAGGCCCTTGATTTCAATAATATTTTCAAAAAGGTACAAGGTAGGTGGAAGTTTGAGCCTGCGCTAACTAGGTGGCTGAAGCTCATTCCATATATGGCTGTGGAAAGTCGCAATCTTTCACATTTGCCACATGTCGATTGAGCAACTGAGCGTGATAACGAAATGCATGCATCACCTCCAATTACAGGATACTTTATTTCGTTTTAAATACTCGTTGAATAACACCTTCAGTTGTAGGATACTTAGCTAATTTGAATAACTCATTACTGTATGTAATCTTCCTGCAATAAAGAGACTATATCTACATTAACATTAAGTCACCTTGACTGCAGAGTCCCGATCGTCGAAGTGGACGAATGCGTAGTCCTTTATCTTCTTGACGCGCTCGACGGCCCCAAAGCGTTCGAACTCGTCCTTCAGCGCCTCTTCTGTGATGTCTTGAGTCAGGTTCCTTACGTACAACACCTTCACCTGGGGAAACAAATCGAAACATTCATTACTAAGTACTAAGAGGTCTCTTGACAGTTCAAGAGTTACAAAAAAGGTTCCCAATTAGCCTGTTTTTTATGTATCTGTGTATCTATGTATGTATATGAACTTGAACCTGAACGATTTGATGATTATTTTTTTATTTGAAAGCTGCTCCTCCAGTGGTTACATTTTAATTAGATCAGGATGTGACCAGTAGTTTCCTTAATAAAGCATGAAATTCGAAGTTTTTATTTTGTAAAAAACATGAAATTACGTTTGGATTATGACAATTTAACTAGCTGGCAGCATTTTCTCAACTCGTTCTGCGTGATTATTAACCGACTAGAATTAAGTGTGTAAGTTTACATTCTACAAGGTTACGGCACTTACTTTGCTCATTGTAACTTCATCGGGTTCTTCTTGCGGATCAGCCCAGTCAACTATTATATCACAGCCCCAAACCTGCTAACCAGAAATAACCAAATTAAACATATTGACATTACCTTCGCGAGACATTACAAGAAAGCGGTGAGCATGTAAACGAAGCCATACCTTTATTCTACCGGTGCCCAGTCGGCGCTTAGCCAAAGACGCCGCTTTGTGAGACTCGTATTCCAAAAAACAAAATCCTCTATTTTTCTTCTTGTCATCGGGCGAACTATATATAATAACTTCCACGAGTCCGGCTGCAACCACACAAAGGGATAAAGACACGGGCAGGGGCGCACGCGCACTTTCAAACAAGCTTCCGCGAGCCCGACGCATTCATTCATTCATTTAACGCTACTCAAATATGAAGCAAATCAAACGATATTCCAGGAGAACATAT
The DNA here is from genome assembly GCA_944547425.1 of Eupithecia centaureata. Classification (NCBI taxonomy): domain Eukaryota; kingdom Metazoa; phylum Arthropoda; class Insecta; order Lepidoptera; family Geometridae; genus Eupithecia; species Eupithecia centaureata. The sequence continues at coordinate 2,236,387 of OX155680.1, read as the reverse complement.
AAGGTACCGAAGAAGTACTAGTCTAGAGAACAACAGCAAGATTCTCCAGTCATTACGGTAGCATTCTCGAGGCGAGGCCAATGGTACTCTAACAGGGGGCGCGCGCGGCCGGCCCGCGCGCTCCGCTGCGTCCCGCGACGCCGGGGCGGCCGCGCGCGCGCCGCGTACTAATTATGAATTCGACAAGGACTTACGTGCGTGGCTAGTAAACTCCTCAAACAAATCGTCCCGATCTCGATTCTTAGGGATATTCCCCACGAATAACCGGTGATTGTTAAAGGAAACGGTAACGCCAATCTTTTTCCCCTTTCGAATTTCATAATCATTCAGCTGCAAGAACAATTCGAGGTTCGATAGCCTGAGGCCTGGGCCGGGTCGCTCCGCGGCGCAACCTTGTCCGGGCCCAATGACTGGAGAGAGGCGGGAGCGGCGTGCGGTGCGGGGCGGGGCGGGGCGGGGCGGGACGGGGACGGAAGCGGGACGCAAGCGGGGCACCCTCAGCGGTCCACACCAAGCCCCACGCAAAAACCCCACTATTACAACCAATTCATTCAATCGAGTGACACTTTACCTGTTAATTTACCAAATTCCTCCAGTATCTCCTCTTTGCCTTTAGACTTGGGAATGTTGCCGACGAAAAGTCGAAGATTCGGTACGCTAATCTTAATTCTCAGAGTCTTCCCTGGTTTTATTTCGTGATTATCGAGCTGTGGGAAAAATAATAAGGGAACAATTTTGAAAAAGGGCTTTTCTTTGGAAAGCCGTCTTTGGTGAGTCGCTGAGACTCATATGCGCGGCGCACGCGTGACGAGTGTTAGAGCCAATCGGATGAGTTAACTGGACTGACGATGAGAAGCCGAGAGGCGCGCTAGCGGGCCCACCAGTGGGCGCGGAGCGCTGAGCAAAGAGGAGAGCCTGAGATATATTACATTCTCAGTCAGAGAATTTTTGAAGCCAATTGAAAGTTAACCCTGTAGTGAGTGAGGACCGTTTGATGAAGTGAAAATAAAAAGAAGCGAGAGTAAAAAGTGTGATGGTAACAAAAAATAAAATAAAGCAACTTAAAATTGAACGAGGTGCAACGGTAAGAACGGGATGATAATCTCAGGACAAGCGAGGCTAGATCAGTTTATAGGGTGTTACAATATTGCACATTTACACAACATCGGTGAATACAATCGGCGCCGGCCGCTTGCATGCCGCCGTCCCACAGTAACCACTATGGACTCTCTAGAGACCCCGTTTGGACTGGTCCAGTGCTTGCGGTTGCTGGGAGACGCCGGATGCAAAGGGCCGTCGTCGGCGGGATATTAATGTCATGCTTTCAAATGATATAACAAGCCTACGTCTAAATTTCCCAGTGAACTGTGAATCGTATTCGACAGGCAAATGAACGGAACTTGCAAAAATACTGGCAGATGATCACTAGTAGTCTTGCAAGTGCGGCCGAGTCTGGAGGCTTCCCCCGCACAGAGAAAACCACCACGATCTTGACGTCTTCACCACCCTCTGTTACACACGAAACGACATTCAAATTGGTCTCATTCGAAGGTTGTGGTAGTTTTCCCGAGAGATTAAATAGGGGATTACGATGCGGTCTGAAGCCTCCATACCTGAGGCGACTATGTGCAGTGATTGTTAATTTTCTATGGGATTATACTTAAACATTCGGCGAGACACCTGGAAATAGATTTAAATTAGAATAAATTTTGTTTCAATTTCACACCAATCAGATATATCAGAATAGAGATGAATCGTGAAGCTTTAGAGTTTTGACACAATTTAGATACCAATGGTTAGGCTGGTAGCAGCCGCGCGGTGTTTGTTCGCTAGCGTATCCAATGTGCAACTGCATGGAGGCAGCCGCCCACGTGGCTGATGTTTGTTCAACAACTCTACTGCTTGTGGTGCATTGCAGGCCGAGACGGTGGTAACGGACACCAGCTCACTGACTCACCAAAACCGCACGGATCTAGTGTAATCCGGATACCAATACGATATCTAACGCAGATAACAAGTCCTACATTGCCACATTTGCGCGTGCAAAAATAGCGTGTCCTAATTTTTTGCTGACCGCGAAATCCAAGGTCAAATACTTGAGAGAATAAACGTTATCGCGCTCGTGTGTACCGGTTACCACTTTCTCTGTGCAACACCCAGTAATCGTGTCTCATATGCTGCTTTATTAATGTTACGAGCATTTGAGATACGATTTAGCCAACATCGAGAGGTAAACAAAAATGGGGGATCACATAAATTCAGCAGACAATGTTTGAAGAGGTGACCGAGCGACGAACTTATTCAATGTCATAAATTTAGATTATTTAACATATTATTTGATTTATCCATCGTATTATGTTTTTGTGTCGATGTAGGTCATACGAGTGTAGTCTGAATTGGATACGCGGTTTATTTATTGTCCTTTGTTTTGAGCTCGATAGTCTGCTTTCCGGTCCCGCTGAGCGAGGTCAAACGTGGTCGCGAATTATTAGACCAATCAGGCATACGCCATTGTGACCTCCATAGAGTTGGCGGTGAGATGTTCAGCGTTTTAGAGTTTGAATCTTGTTGGGACAGATTATGGTCTAATTTACTAATAATGCTCTGTTTATCTTCTGATAGGATTCTTATGAGAACTGTGTCATGCATTTGTGCCATTCGTTCTTATTAGATAAGAGGATTTGGATTGTTATTATACAGTTAGCTTAACCTCAAATAACAAAAAAAAAACATACTAAATCCTTTCGGCTTATAAAAGTTCGTTGATAAATCAAAATGCAAACTATGAATCGAACTAAAGATTCCTAAAACAATGGATGCTGCCATCTCAAGATACCGATTCTCACAATATTCAACTATAACCATTTGAAAGTCTGCTACGTCAGAACAAGATAGTTACTATGGCGACGAGATAGCAACGCCGCAGATTACACAACAGTCACTATCAAACGTAGCCAGTATGCCAATGACCGCCAGTTTTTGCGCGGTTCCTAAAATTAGCAGGAACTAGGTCATCCAGAACCTCGCGAATTCATCGCAGATAAGCGATTTCGAATCAGCCATTATACTTTGCAACAAAAATCTTTGCTTATAAATTGTACCGACATTAAAAAAAGCATCTGTTTAACTTTTAAAACTATCATTTTTCCGATTTTCGATATTCATTGAACAGGGGATATATTTACCATGATTTGATTTCTTTTGAATTTTTCGATATCTCGGAACAGTTTCAAGCACCATGATCACGAAAGAACGAATATAACGAATATCGAAATACCCAAAAGAAATCAAATCATGGTAAATATCACGTGTTCAATGACTTTAAAATCTGTATATTTTTACTAAGTATCGGTGAGTTTGTTCGATCAAACTAAAACCAATCAGAGTCTAGTTCGGTCACCTCCTCGAGCTATAGACAGACAGTATCTAGAAGAAGTCTACAATGTACACAGTACATTGAGTACAGGATAGATAATATATGGTGAGGACAATCAATGACAGATTGTTTACAGTTTACATACACTTGGGCAGTGTACCTGGCGAAGGGTGAACAAGTCCGTTTCAAGGTTGGAGGATAAAAAGGCTGAAAATTTCACTGAAAATGCGGTAGCTTTCTCAATTAGCTTTTATTTACCTATTTTTCCTGACGTTTCAACAGGTTTACACACTGTCGTGGTCACGGGATGATAAATACCAATAGATGATTTATAATGTGTTCTGATCGCGTTTAAAAAACTATTAGGTTTCAGCAAAACTATCATTACAAAAAATATTTAACAATAATTGAAATAGAACTTGAGTTGTAATGAAATTGGTTTTCGAAAATCATATTTCTGTATGCAATGAAGAACTAAACCCGAATTTCAATGAAATCATCAGACAACGACACTTAAATTATTTTAAGGTCTCTACATTTAGTCGGGTATTACACTACACGGTATTCAGGGACCCTAACCCTAACTAAGAGTTGTGTAACCGGACCCGGACCCGGACAATATTCAGGGCCCTGAATAACGTGTAGTGTAATATCTTTTAGTCGTGAGGACTCTTAAGACTACATCTATCTCCCTCTCCACCCTTCGCCAGCTCACTCCGAGTCACCCGCGAGACCGCTCAAGCCGAGCACTAACCTCTTGCACGGCGCGCTGCGTGGCGTCCCTGGAGGTAAAGGTCACGAAGGCGTAGCCGCGGTTGGCCCCCGTCATGGGATCCATCATCAGCCGCAGGTCCCAGATCGTGCCGCAGCGCTCGAATAGGGGAATCAACTCGTCCTGCAAATGAAAACAAACAGTTTTAGACTTACGTGATCAGAACATATTATAAACTAGCGACCCGCCCCGGCTTCGCACGGTTTTATTATACGTATAAACCTCCCTCTTGAATCATTATCTATTTAAAAAAACGGCATCAAAATCCGTTGCGTAGTTTTATAGATTTAAGCAGTCAAAGGGACGTACTGAGTTAAATTCTCAATTGCGATTCCCGATTCATATGGCTCAACAATGTATTGAACAAACCACGTGTTCATGAAGTTGCAAACTAATGCTAATATCAGAATGCCCTAGAACTTGTAATTTCACAATTGATATACCTACACCAACGATAAGGTTATAACTACCTATAACAGTCGAACTCATTTACTATTCGAGCTCACTACTATACATGCAAGTTTCAAGAAATCTGAAGGCAATGTTGTTACACTTGCCAAAGATGGTTAAGTAGAATAATAGTAGGGGAGGCGAAGATGCTAAATGTGTAGTCACTCGAGCGACTTATTGGATTGTGGAGATTTGATACTAGAAAGAAAATAAGTCTATGGGACGGATGCCCCCCACTGGTGGGGAGAGCGTGAATATGCAGCTGCCACACTTAATTGATGATTTTCACTACTTTGGCTCGTGGAGATGTGTAGATAATATTATTTTTATGATTTTTGAATGATTTCCTTCAAACTAAAAGCAAAATTTAACGCGCTGGAGTATTTCTAGGTTAAGCTTTGTTCGAGCAACTTTGTGACTCTCCTTTTTCCTTATGTCCTATACAAATCGTCTGATTTTTGAAATGTACACATATTTGCATGTAATTAACTCAGCATTTCTTAATCTGACGATTTCAAGCCCTCTTACTGTGGTTTTTGTTAGGTAAAAAAAAACATTTAGCTCTAATAAACGCGCGTCCCTATATAAAGAGGCTATGTTAGGTGGAGGTACTCAACAGGGTGCAAGAAATCCCCTGTATGTTAATCTGACGCGCTCGAGTAAATACAGAAATCCCCTCTTGGGCTCCCCTACTATACTAACTACACACGATGACAATTCTGACAGAGGCTATAGTAAAAAAAAAACTAGTCGGTAACAAGCTGTGGACTGTAATAACCGCAAAAACTCCTTATTGCCGGAACAAACAGATGGCCCATGGCCCACCTGGTATTAAGTGTTATTGTTATAGCCCAGCAGACGTTAAGTGGTAGGTAATATCCACAAGAGCACTGATGCTGGGAATGTACATAATAATCCAAAGCCTTCTTTTACAAAGAACCCTTACAAATAGGTAGAGTTTATGACAACCTTGCTAATATTATAAACGCTAAAGTATGTATGAATGGATGTGTGGAAGTTTGTTGCTCTTTCACACAAAAACTATGAATCGCGCTGAAATTTTAGATATACCTACCTACATAGGTCTAGCCCTGGAATTCAACATTTTTCATCACATGACAACGAGAGCGAAGCCGCGGGCAGATACTGGTGTGTTATGTCGTGGCGGTGTAAGCCATCCAGCTCAGTCCTGAGATGTCCTAAAAACGAATTAGGGAACCTACCAGCATCTTGAAAAAAAATACCTAATTACTAAAAGCCGCCACGGCTGAATTAGTGTGGAAATTAAATACGCTATAGCCATGCTTGTTTAGCAAAGAAAATTTTAAGTTAACAATCCTTGCGTATATTTTATAGTTAATTAGATAAATAATGTTGGACAATTCACACAGCATCATCGACCTTCTATTATGGGCACTAGATCATAGTTACAAGTAGACTTGTACCTAAATAAAAATAATGTGGATCATATAAGCTGACGGTAAAAAAAAATCTATTTCGGATAACCAGTATCCATATTGGGTTATAGGCACACAAAAATATAAAAAGAAAAAAGAGTGTCAGTAGCTACATCTTAAAAACTTAAAAATACTGACTCAATTAAGGTTTCATATTATAGCATGACCCGCTGACTTATTGTCTAACTTGAAATCGATTACCATTGGTCGACGTAGTCAGAATGTATTCGGTATTGTCTTAGGCAAAAGGTATTGAACAGGACTAACTGTCAAAAATGAAATCGATCTCGATTACCAGTTGAGTTCCACAATTAGAAAACACCCAGAACCCAACAGGAACAAATACAAATCATACAAATATTTGTCCCAAGGCGGAAATCGCAGGCTAAATGCTATTTAACAGAATAGAGATTTCACGCCCCAGGCCATTGATGACAATAGTTACCATGCCGCGTGCTGACAGTCAGCAGTAGATGCGCGGTGTAGGCCCCCGTTCCCTGAGTGATCATCACAAGTGCTGACTAACCTCGTACATATCCTTCGGAATCTTCCCGCAGAACAAAGTATTGACTCACCTCGTACATATCCTTCGGGATCTACCCGCAGAACAAAGTACTGACTAACCTCGTACATATCCTTCGGAATCTTCCCGCAGAACACCTCGCAGCCTGAGCCGGGCGTACTGCCTTGCCAGCCCGGCGGCGGACCGCCGTACTTGCGCTGTCCTGGAACACGACACGGTAGTTTGATTGGGAAACACACGTCGCGGCTATTAAAACGTGTACAGACCTACTTCTTATTTAGTTTTGATATGGGCCTTTCCCATCTATACTTTTCTTAAGTTGCCTGAAATAAATGATGTTACATCAAACGAGACGGGCTCAGTGGCCAGGGGCGAAGGTCCACCTCACACATTTTTGTACCATAATATTAAGGTGGGTACTGACCAACGTTACGAGGTGTAATGTAACATATTACACAGCGACCATTCTTGCAGTCAGTACTTCGTGTTTCGGTAAACTTAGTATTGCTAGAATCTTTGTACAAAGATTACGGCAAACGCTATTGCTAGAATCTTTGTACAAAGATTATATCAATACTACGTTTGCCGTAACACGAAGAACTGACTGCACGAATGCTCGCTGTGTAATATGTTACATTACACCTCGTAACGTTGTTGGTCAGTACCCACCTTTAGAAATGCGAAGTTTGGAGGTTTGTTACCTCTTCACGCCAAAACTATTGCACAGATCCTCATCCTCCTGATCCTGGCAACTTTCTTTAGCAATCGCTGCTAGTATGCATATATATGGTCTGAATGGTCTTCTTGTAAAAAATTACGTTAAGTATTAAATAAGTAGGTAAAATTTCTAGTTAGTACCAATAACCCAGAATCTGCTTTATTTGGGGCTAGATAGTGCTGTATTGATTGCAATTTAGGTATGGAGGCATTGAGACTGCATTAAGGCCTGATCGTATTCATCGTACGAGGTAATTTTAAAGCAATTTTGCAGCAAAAAACTGGAGCCTTCGGCGTTTATACTCTAAAAATCAGGATTGGCGATGAATACCATCATTAACATCAGACAGATGAGAGCACTATCGATTAAAAGCAGAGTTCACCAACACAGTTTAATTATAAACGGTTGTTAAAACGTTTTTGACAAAACATTTTCATACATTAAGCGTCAAAGATAAACGATAAAGCTGTCATCTTTGTCCGACTAGTTTCTGGTGAATACCAGTCTAAAACATTCAGACACCTGTTTCGCGTCGTTTACGCATTGGGGTATAAACTAGTATTATAGATAAGATAAAAATCAAAACTAGTAGGAAAGGGCACACACATACCTACTTGTGATCAACTGATCAAGATGGTAGTTTTCTAATAGTTTAGATTTAGTTACGTTTAGTTTATAGCTATTCATGTTTTTACTATTATTAAATTACGGAATCATTGTTCACCTACACTTCCCATGAACGATCTATTTATTGTTAAAACACATGTCATATCAACGTGTTATTGTGTTATTTTATTTTATTATGTGCATTTTACCTGTACACGCGATCGTTATAAAGATTATTATTATTCATATTCAAGTGATACTTTATAGTGGATTAGATTTAATTGTTTTAATAATATTTTAAAGAGAGTTTAAAATTCCATATTACCTATGAGATTGTAGAATCTCGAGCTCGCAATTTCGGAGTTATTTGCAGTAGCCCTACGTTAAATCAAACATTGATCAAAGCTTTGTCGTCATAGCTGCCTGCTAAAGTAATGAAAAACTGGTTACGCAAATGGAAACTCCCAAAGAAAAACGCGATCTTTGAGTATAAGCAAGCGTAAAACAAACCTCTGAATTTTGTGCAGTTGCGAAATTGCAAAGTTCAGTCGCAAACGTGAATCTAAACCCAGTACGTATAGCGCAACTAAAGCAAGTTATGGTACCTGCCCCGTTTGTTTCTATACCGGTTATCTCAATACATTTTATAGCCATGCGAGACTCGCCACTCAGAATCGCCACTCCGCATTCAAAGGGTGAACAGACCGGCTCACAATATAAAAACTTTTGAAACAGCTGTGTTCTGGTTTACTTGAATAAAAGTGCACATGAGATAATTATTATTGGGGGGTCTCGATGTTAAGAAATGGGATAACGAAGAATCATGCATTTTGTTTTCGGTTACATCCCTAGCCCTTTCTGATTCTTGTCACCAAGCCTTAAGTATCAGAGCACATCGCTACCTGATAAACTGCTTGATGAAAACCATCAAAAAATCCTGGAACCTTAAGGACTCTGGAATAGTTTAATAGTTTGAATAGTACCTCTAGAATAACAATGTAGTGCATAGTATAAAATAGTTTTTAGATAACGACTACAGCAAGTATGAAATAAAATCGACTAAATTACCTGATGGGTAACTATCACTTAACCTAAAGTACAGTCCTAGTTTTAAGAAATTATATTTGTATTATAATCGCCCCCTTAGATAAATATGTATTTTTAATTCTGATCAGTCATAGCCATACATTTAATTTTAGGTACAAACTTTTATTATATGTATGATTTGTGACAATAAATGATCAGTTTCTGTAGGATACGGACCTGTAGTGACGTCGAGCGTGTACCCGGTGCGGGCCAGGATCAGTTTGATCTTGTCCTCGTCCGGCCCCTTGACCTGGACAGGCGGAGACAGCGCGGGGGCGCCCTGCACTCCCGCCCTGCTCTTCTGTCTGAAACATCACGCATATACATATACAACCCTCACCAAAACAATACACGAAGGAGGTGAAAACACAAAATATTTAATGGTAGCAAAAACGGCGCAACTTAGCGATCTTACGTGGGTGTAGGGCGAAAAAAACGCCTGTCGTTGCGCGCCGCATACTAGAATGTACATAGTAAAAGTAGGCACTATTTATTAGTAAAATTTGTCTAGACTATTTATAGCAAGTACACTGTTACTCAAATGTAAGGGTAAGTTACATAATTTTAAAAATAATGCTAAGTGTACCACTTCTTACACGCACACAGCATGCAATCTACCCTGGAAAATGCGTGCATACTATGCAACATTTAAACATACTGTAACAACTATCCATATGTAGTCAATATGGTGGCCATTCTATATCTATAGTTCGTCTTTATAGGTACTCTTAGTCCATGTCTGAAGTGATGTACACGGGATATCGGAATCTGCGGCGAACGGAACAAAAGCTTTGAACTTTATAAGTGAGATTCATGCACCGTGCATCTCGCTCAGCATAGGCACTTAAAGGATGCGATTGATTTTCTTTCTATTCCTAGACATTCTAATACTGTTTAAAGTTGTTGGCTCGTAAAGGCATCCGTTTATTTCATTGCTCCGTTATAGAGCTACGACAGTGATTTATATTGTTAGAAAAACAGGCCTAATGCAAGCTTTGCGGGGTAAGTTTTCCATTTATTGTTACTTTAGCTCTACATTTTGCAGATTATAGCGTGACAACCACCATCATACCATAAGTTATAGCAAAAAAACAAGCGTGCAAAACGCGAGCCTGCTGCAAAGTTCCAACTCAAATAGTTAAGTTAATATTGATTGTGTTCCTTATTACAAGATTGTAAACCTCAGCAATGTCTGCGGCAGTACGCAGACGCAAAACTTGGCGCGCTTTCTGTGCGACTGCGAAGCCAAACTTTTTAAGCCTCTTGTTTTCAATAAAGAAGTCGCGTAACTCGGGAATTAAGGTACATTTCCACTAAAGCTAGATTATTGTACTACAAAAGTGTGGCATACCTACCAATATGGATTTTCATAGATCTAAGCGTTTGATCTTAGTAGATTATAGGTATATCTCAAAAAGGTAAAATCTTTCTCACTCGTAATATTTTGTCGCGCGAAATACGGTAGACTGTTGCGATTTCAACTCTACAAAGGTGAAAGAGTGCCCACATACGTAAGAACCCTTTTGGTAACGAGCGACACGTTCACAGACGATAAAGGGCATAGTTTCCAGTGAAAAAGCAGACACAAAGACAAGAATACGCGTCGTGGGGCGACGAATGCAACGCAACTACCTAAGTACAAGTATGCCCTAAAGGCAGCATTGCAGTAATGGAAGAGCTAACGATGCGGTACTGGTTTGGCTTTTAGCCAATTTGACTGTTACATCCAAAAGAAACTGCTATTTTTCAAGATAGCAGCGGTTTACTAACTTTAATAGATTTTTTAAATGGTACGTATGTATTTGGCATGATCGGCCCACACGATTTTAAGACAACCCCAGACAGATTATACTGCAATGCTAAAATGCAACTCGATTTAATTGCGACAGAAATTAGTAAGGACTTCTTGACAAATTGGACAACGACATCATGGCAAGTAAACCAGCAATTAACCAATTTAGTACAAAGTTAGAACTCAAAACTGAACAAAAATAAATAAATTGAGCGGAGGCTTTTGAGTGATTACGTAAGATCAGTGCCGACAAGTTTCTTATTGCAGTCGGCCTCGAAAACTTTAAAGACAAAATAATGACATATCGATTACCGACCAATTATTGTAGCCTTATGTCGCTGAAGGGGGGTGCGGGTGGCGTCGCCTTGACCTGTCACAATACGGCCGAATGCGTTTTTAAAACCACCATTTGAGGTTGCAGGAAAACAGGTCCTGTCTGCGGCCTCTTAGCGGCCGGGGTAATGACCAGTCGTAATCTAATCTCGCGGTGAGACGCGCAAATATGCTCGCATAACGCAAAATCACTCGATTCCTTGCACTTATAAAATAACTAGCGACACGGCTTCGCAAGGATGTATTCTACATTTAAACCTTGAATTACAAAATATATTTAAAAAAATCGCATCGGGAAGAGACTTTGTTTTATACTATGTATAGACCAACAAATAAAACTTTATTAACAACGAAAATTACAAGCAAAGGAATAGAAAAATTACAACTAGTATTTACAACTATGTATTGATTCCAGAATTATTTGACAATCTCTAAAGCAAAGGTGGGTATGTATTTGGGTAGGTACATACAACGGCTGCGACTCTAGCTTTGACGAAATTAAAATACAAAACATATGAAGCCTAGAACAAAGCATTATGATGATATTTGTGAATCACAAACGCACACCAAGTAGCCACAGTGCTACGATATTTCAGACGTGGCCCTCATTTTTATTGCATTTTAATCGCCAGTCGGTATCGAGTACATTATTATTACCTTCTCGAATGCGCTCCTCTGGCAGAGGTCAAAAAGATATTTCGACTGACTTTAAGTCCTAACCTGCTTCTAAAATTGGTTGTTTACAAATGAAACGTATTATTGGATGAGTTTGAAGTAGACTTGAGTGGTTTTAGCGGGATTTTAAATATTATCCAAAATCGGCCACTATCGTGTAATGTCGTGTCGGCAACCGCAACCGCGGAACACAAGCCCAGCGGTCAAGTATCTTTCAGCAGATTATGTCAAATCAATTTTTCAAGATAGCGACCTAGTTCCAGCCACTTTGGCTATGATCCAACATCTTCAACGGGTTGCCTAGCTAGGGAAAAAATGCAGACCTAACGTGCTTATAAACTAGAAACCGGTACTCACCTATAGGTCTTCATAACGCCACATAAGTAAGCACTCTTATTAGAAACATGTTCAAGATTTGAATCTAAAAATTGTCCAAGAACACTTAAAGCACCGTCGGATGGAAATTCTTTTAAGGCGTCTAGCGCACGTTCATCCAGTTCTGCATGCGCTAGCTTTCCAGTCTTATAAATGTCGTCTAATTTCGCAGCTACCTGAAAACAAAAACACCAAACATATGAACCCTAGATAATTACTATTATTTTACATATTGCTTTTTGGATGCACTGATATGGCATGACTTTTTTTAAATAAATTGCTTTCATGCCGTGCTGGACATCACAATTATCGTTACATATTCGTATTCATACTCGCAGAATCATAGCAATGGAAAATAAAAAATAAAACTCAAGACGGAAATGTTTATGGCTTTACATGGAAATGGTTATTAATTAGAAGGAAACTAAGTGTATCCGTAACCTATTGGTTTTCCATCCTTGAAAGTTTGTCGCATGTTACTAGCTAGAGTGGAACATAAAATTAAGCCCTAGTGACAAATCTGCGGAACAGTTGTTCTATGGTCGATAACTGCAGCGCTATGCGGCAGACGATGCGGATACCCATTCACCTAACAAGTTATTGTGAATGCGAAATGCGCTGTTTTATAATTGAGACTGGAACCGTACTGCGGCTGCTGAAGTGGGGTTTAGCATAGTCGTGCGATGATTGTTTCAATTTGCAAGAAGTTACTTTAAATCGTTTTATTTGAGAGCTCAGCTTTAGAGCTAGAATCGCTTATGAATCGATTTCAATTACTATATTAAGAATGCAGCAATAGTTAGGGTTGTTTTATACGAAGATAAAGATTATTCACATTTTTGGGAGCAATAGGAACATACCGACCAGCAAGTTATATGTATCTTCGCAAAAATGAGCTACATTGTAACATTATGCAAGTGACAATTATTGCTTTGTTGCTCATTGCAATATACCGAATTTTGGACTCTTTCAGAGTTGCGGCCGGTGGATTCATAAAACATGCGTGCTCATGAAACACCAGCATACTTATTCCGAAGAATAAATATTCACATCACTGGGCTCTGGTCTTGGTGCTAAATTTATTTACTTCAATCATAAATATGCATATATCAAAGCTTCATACCTGATGAAGCTTAAGCTAACCAGGTAGTTTATACTACCTTACCTATCTACGATATCTTTAATTTCAAGATCGAGAATGGAATCCTAAGTTGTAGGTATGTTGGGGCTTTGGGGGAGGTTTATTAAGGTGCCCGCGGCGCGTCTAAGCCATTGACGGATCTTTGGGGGGGTGACATGACGTACGAAATTTTGCATCAATGAAAAGATTAAATCCACCTGTAGGTACGACTCCGCAAGGCTGACGTAATAAGGCTATTTCCTGAAATATTCAGGTCCTTCACGCGGCAAATCGTCACATTTGAGTCGACGCGGTCATGTCGTCATAGGTGTTTACGAATGTTTGAGTAAGTGCAACAAACATATTGAGCAAATCCGTGGCCAATGAACGAGAAGCGCTGGGGTCATCGTCCTGCCGTCCTGATGACTCGTTCACACAATGTTATCAAAGGACGATGAGGAGGAAAACGACGATAGACCACCCTCGCAACGACGACCCTGCTGGCGCCTCTTAGCTTAATGACCTTAGGTCACCCATAGCTACTAAACATTTAACATGGACCTTATTCGTTCCTACAACAACATTTCAGTAAAAAATTGCCGCGACGCACTTCAAAGGCATTCAATATGGCAAAATGCGAATAACCAACTAGTTTTTTTATTGGATGGGGCAAGGTGCAATAGGTACACGGCACGGCCGTAATTGTTTTACGTAAATAAAAAGTGATAGTAAGGATATAAATAAATATTGTAAGACTAACTCTAGGTTGTTGTTCTTGTTGGAATCCTAATGGAGCCTAATGATGGTGATGATGATGATCCTAATGGAATGTCCCTTTCATAAAGATCCCTTCTGAGAACTTTTAACAACAAAATTCCCTTCATATACATTTGCGCATGTTGAAAGCAGAAAATGGCGCGAGATTCAAATAAGTACCAGTTTCCAAGTAAATTTTAAAAGATCCCTTAGTGGAATTGTCATTTATTTAATTCCTTAATTAAAAATATATTTATAAAAACCTATATAGACAGATTCCAGTAAGAAAAAAGAAATTAAAATAGATAAATTAGATTATTATATTAAATATATTTAATTATATATATTTACCTTAATAATAGTAATATACCTTAGTAATATAGGCTGATGATGATGATGATGATGATGATGATTTACCTTAAATCTTATTCATGTTTTAAAGTTCTCAGAAGGACTACATATTTAAAAGAAAGGAGGTATGTTATTAAGATAGATATTGTATTTAAGGTAAAAAGTAAATAGTTTTTAAATTTGATTATTTAGACAAGAGTGCAGATGTCTTGTTATCTAAGGTCAGTGTAAACTAGTGGTGCATGTATTCAACTCTTGATAAAATGATTTAATGATGTTACTGTCAGGTGAGTCTAGCTAGTTCTCAGAATGTTCTAGATAAGATTATGTCCTATATCATTGCTCACTTGGATTAGAGAACTTTGTGTTTTTGAATGTATGGAAGGAATAAGCAGATATTTAAATTTAAAATAATATAAATAATTATTTGAATTGTACATATCCAAGTACCAGAAAAAAAGCTTATGAAACCTTTTAAAGAAATAAATGTTGTTAAATAATGTTTTTTTTGTTTTTATCTTATTAGAAGAGGTTCCTTCACTATAGGTATTTTCTTATAAGAAACTACCTAGAAATTAGTTGCTACACCACAAAATGTTATGAAAATACTAAGAAAATTCAATAATGATAATGCAAAGGTTAACCGCCAGTGGCCTTTGGATGCACTGATATGGCACGACTTTTTTTAAATAAATTGCTATATACAGACAAATTTTTATGAAGTTTTGCTCCTAGCTAAGCCGGTCTATATAGATAGCTAATTTATTAATACTTACTTAATAGACAAAGGATGCCTGAATGAATAGATGCCTGAATGAATAGGTACCTCAATTATAGGCAAGCGGCAAGCGATCCTCGCAACCGTTTGAGATTTTTATATAAATGTCATGTACGGTAAATTATTTATTAGGTACATACATACTCAGTGTGCTACTAAGAAAAAATTACCTTTGGATCCAAGCCATAGTCGATGAGTTTGCAGTAATCCGGTGTACGGCCAATGTCGGAGTCCTTCCCAGGTCCCTCTTCAATGGGAATCTCTCCATTGCCTTCCGCCATTCTGCACATTTGTGATATATTTTACACTACACTGATACAGGTTGGTCAGCCTTATTATTGGTCTTAGGGTAGAGAGAAGCCAAGTTGATAGGTAGATAAGAAGGTACTCGAGGGAAAAGTTGTAGGTAAGATATTTTCTGCTAGGAATATAATCAACTCACATTGAGGTGATGTCATACAAAAATTCAAGGAAGCCACGTGTAAGTTTTTTTACCAGAATTCAAAGCAGAACTATAAAAAAACTACGAAAAAATAAAAATAGCTTAAAATAATTTTGCATGAAAAATAATTACCTTTATTTAGCAATTTTTGTAATTTTGGAAGAAAATGATAACAGTTCAATCGCCCGAAAAACAAAAAAACAAATGATGTTCAAACATATGAAATTGTGAAACAATATGATTGTGCTCTCCTCATTCCATCCGGGTTTGGGTAATTTTCAAAAACAGAATGCTCGGGTCATTGCAGTAGGGATTGACACAATTTTGTTTACCTACAAAAAAAATTGGATGTACATTTATTTTACATGTACCTAACCTAACATAAAGGGATGCGAAATCCGGCGGTCAATGACCGAAATAAACACACAGCAAACTAAACTGACTGACAGCTCGTGGCTAACTTTATCACATCACTTTCAAAGTTTCATCACTTTAACCCTTTGAACACTACACAGTCCTTTTGCATCAAACTAGACACCGTAAAAACTTTTAATGCATGAAACTTCTGACGATGCAAAACTGCAATAAGTTGAAAGTGCAACTGCATTGCCCCGATAAGAACCGGCCGGTGCCCGCCTTATATTCCCAACAAGATTCCAGCTAGATTAGCACAGACTTTTTCGAAACTATAAAACACTTTAACCACAATCACCAGAAAAGTAAACTTAATCAAAACACTGGTCCGCGAACATAATTACCTATTAATTTTGCTAGTTGGTGGCCGAGACAGATATGGCGGCACCGCGCGACGTCAACGTGACCACCACCACCAGTACGAGGTCGGGGTTCTCATAACGACGCGCGCGGGATAATGCAACGAGGAGTGCATACAAACTTTTGCGAAAGGCACAATTTTTTAAATAAATTTGGTGTTATTTCTCTAATATTTATACGAATGGCAGCCGGATTTACGGAAAAAATATTTTTATTGCACAGAGACTTTTTGCAATGGTTGCGAATAATTTTGAATGTGAAATAGCGCGGCGCGTCGCGCAAGGCTGCCGGCCGCGAGGTGAGACAGGCTAGCGGCAAGCAAGACGGCGACGAGTGAGAAGCGGAGAGTGAAGGGGGGAGGGTGTTGCAACCACCGGTGCAGGCGTGCAGCAGCGTCGCCGCACTGAGCTTGGCTGCATACTTGCATACAAACTCACACTCGCAAACTCTCGACCTTCATTACTTGTAAGTATACATACTACAAATACAATGAATTTTGACCAACATTTATTAAAATATATTTTTCCAATTGAAAACAATAAAAACTATTTAATTACAATTTTACTTCATGGAGAATAGGTACTTTATATTTTACCTATCTAAGCACTCAAGGCTAGAGCTAGGGTTCTACTAAATTAATTTTACTTTACTGTCTTTTTTACTAATCTATTAATTTACAGTGAATCGCGCGGTGATCAGGGTAGCTACATTTATACGTAAAATCTATGTAGGTAATCTAAGAATTAAATACAAAATATAAAACGAACTAAATAGGTACTATTTTTAAATAGTTAGGTAAGTTAGGTGTTCACTTAAACTAAAATCGTATTATGATCTAATTGGATTTAAATAAAAAATAAAAGACCACCCACACTATACTAACCACATAATAATTAATGGATAAATTTAAAATGTTAATGGACAAAATAAATTTTAAAAAAGTCTGGGTAGATTCCAATTTCTTACTATCATTGAATTAGGTTTAAGAGTTCATGAACATTAAAGTTGATATACAAATATATCTAATGCGAATTCATCGTGTGAAAGATCACGACTATTAATCAACATTTTTTTAATAGTAGAACAAGTTCAATACTCTTTCATATGGAAACGACTATAGGATAAAAGAGTTAATCGCTATAACCCCTTGCTTTAGTTGGCTTACACCTGCTGATCATTGAAGCCGTATTTGTTCACAACTCACAACGCGACATACGTACACATATTTAAAACTGGCCTTCATGCAGTACGCACATGTATGTGTAAGTAAGAAACTCGGATCTGTATCCGCCGCATTATGTAGGTAGGTAGATACTTGGGTACGAATGTCGGTACTTGGGATGGTAGGTATAGCAGCTACTGCGGGTGCCTCCTTTGTATGAACAATGTCCTAACGCGGCCAACTTCAGTGCCAATATGAATCTTACTAGAAGCAACTATCGTGTCGAAATTCGCTTACAATTCGTTCGCACTCTTCCTTTCCACACAAAGGACTCGGTGTAGTGTGTCTTGTAGCACCACGACAGACAGATATGCATGCACACTTCCTTTCTCACATTTTCTTGATATCAATAGCGTTAAAAATGCTGCAGTAAAATGAACTCTCACTGAATTTCCGGCGAAGACTAGTCTTGAGAAAAAGATTTGGCTTACGCGATTAATTTAATTCAACTCGAATGAATGGCAAAACTACAAAGGGTCAATCCTATAAGAATATTCCGAAAGGTTCTTGTGCAAAGGTTGAACGTACTAAAATCCGATGAATATTATCCGTAGGAAATACAGTATTTTTTTTATTTACTGTATGAAATGTATCAAATTTTTTTCCCAACACTATTTTTGGAATTTGACAGCATCATAACAAAATGTCATTTTTTATAAATGTTGTCAAAAAAGAAAATAGTTTTGTTTTCTCTGAAAAAAAAATCCTTTGCGTTTCATTCATACTCCTTGGTTGGAGGTGTTGCAGAGGAACAGTCATTGTCTTGCTCTTGCATATTTTTGGATAGTTTTACCTTTTCGGTCTGGAGGTACAAGGGTTTAGGCTGTGGCAATTTTTAACAGCAACAAACTAACATCAGTCCCTTCAATTACTCCAATAAGTACCTACCTAATAACTTATGGCTGAATCTTTGCCTAGATGTAGTAGGTAGGTCCCTAAAATACGACATAATTTTCTAGACGACATACTTACCTACCTAAAATAATTACCTTCCTATTCTTTCCTATACATAAAGACGACCGATGTGGCGCGGCGGTCGAAGGTCCGTCCGCCTACGTACGACGCAGGAGGTTGCGGGATCGATTGCCGCGCTCAAATGTAGGTATGGTAGGTATGCACGATCAGCAGATGTTTGTTCCGGGGGTTTATGTATTTTCCATCCATGTATAATAAAAAATTATCTATAGAAGTTGTTTTAAATAGGTACCTACCTACTTAGCAGTCATCTAGTAGGTAGCTACTGATAGGTAGGTACTACCTAGTTAGGTTGATGATGATGATTGACCTATGTATTTTTAAAAGAGTCTCGCAATAAATCTTACATCAAATCATTAAAGCAGAAAGTTATCTGCTTTAATGAAAACTTAAACGGTCAAGTGGGAAGCAATCAAAGTGCACTCCAGAGTTCCGTACTTACCAACCTCTTGCATAAAATATTACGTACCATAGCAGTCAATTTTGGAATAAAATATTAGCATAGCATATTCTATTACTAGCGACTAGCCCCGGCTTCGCACGGTTTTATTATACGTATAAACCTTCCTCTTGAATCACTCTATCTATTAAAAAAAAACCGCATCAAAATCCGTTGCGTAGTTTTAAAGATTTAAGCGTTCAAAGGGACATAATGACATAGGGACAGAGAAAGCGACTTTATTTTATATTAAGTAGGGATATTGTCTAATTTTGTCTACGGGTAGAAGTTAAAGAATTATTATTGCTTACCTTCTCACCCAGTATGCCTTGGTATAATAGAAGCTAGTGCAAAAAAAGAACGAACTCAAAAGAGGACGAGGGCCACAGATTACTACACAGTCCATATAAAATACCTTCACCGTCAACTCGTCGTTGTATGTTAGAAGTTCATTGACCAAGTTTTGCACCGCTCTTTATAATGGTGATGAATTTATTGTCTGTCTGCCTGTAGATTTGTGGGTAACCTACTTACTAAATGACGTCAGTGGGGTCCCAGACAACGATGTCTTATTATTACCTATGAAACTAGTCGGCAAATCTAGTTCTATTTCATAATAGTTGGTATGTTATTCAAAAACTCGTACTGTGCATAATAAATACACGCCCTAATCTGACCTGACTCAGTTTGAATAGTAATCGTCTGTCTATCATGTGTGTCGAGGTCATTGCTATTTGTTTATATTTTTTGCATAGGTACCTATTTATTCAAGGGCGGCGGGCCAAGTGCCTCGCGCCTATCAACGCACCTATTGTACCTATGTCGAATTAGAGTATAATCTACTGGCGAAGGGTAGTTGAAGCAACCATAGGTACTGAACCATTCGTTCGTAAAAAAAGAAAACTCCTAAGTTCGTTTAACGTACATGCCGGTAAATTATACATATGCAATTATTTAGAATCATTTGAACAAATACTAGTTGTAATTTTTCTATTCCTTGCTTGTAATTTTCGTTGTTAATAAAGTTTGAACAATATCCTGTAGCAACTTCCATAATTGTAAACCTACTTTTACTCAATTGTTTTTAAAATAATTTTGACATGTTTATATTATGTACCTACGAGGAAACAAAGTATGTTAAAAAATTAAATAATTAAAAATAATACTCCCTCCTATTTATTTTCATTACCTACCTATGGTAGACGAGTTATGTATCTATCTACCTACCCATCTAAACTCTTACCTGCTACTTATGTAACTGGATACCAGACTAAAAAAGCGATCTTAGGTAGTGTGTAGGTAGATAGGTATTTATTTATGGAGCAAACCGTGTAAGAATCTTCATTGTCGTGGAGTTTCTCGACCTTTGCGAGACAGGCCGTGCGCTCCCGCCCCCGCCGCGTCCCCTTTGCTTACTGCTGCGTATGTCTCGGCACTGGATGTGAATTAACTTTTTTTTCACCACATGTCTTCTTGCTATCATCATTAGTATGACGAGGTCGTCAATTTGCCATCAAAATAGATGGTCAGACATCCTAACTACTAATGTATTTCCTAATTTAAATATAACTACTGATTGCAGTATTATCCATCACACCCAACGCAATCTACCTACAGGTAAACACGAATAAAAAAAATAGTAGAGTGAGTGGGGGGAAGATGAAAAAAGGGGTAAGACAACACCATATTTCCATAACACCAGATTTATAGTACTTATTGGAGTGCTGGCTACATCGTTAGGGCCACAAATTCAATACGTTACACACCTCAGTCAGCGGTTGCCGATGAGAACGCCTGGTTGTGTGTAAAGTGCAATTTTCTAAGACAGTGTATTTTTCAGGATTCACAAAAGTGATTTCATCTTGCCCCGTGTCTTGTAAATTGAATTACAAGGCAGGTACGAGTGTTTAATTGAAACATCTGCGTATTATTTTTCGTAGACATTTACGTAATTACTTCTAAATCTATCTATTTCTCGTATTTTAGAATTTATTTCAACTTTTTATCTTTCCCCATTTAGATTTAACGGGGTAAGACGAACATTCGCTCATTTGGTGCGACATTGACGTAATTACACTTTTCGAAATTTTACAGGAGAGCCAATCAAAGTTTGCTATTAAAAGTATGGCATTTTGTAGGGACTTATTACAATCATCGTGATTTTAAATGTAAGATCAATTTGTGTAGATTTTATAAGAGTTCCTATCTACACGGTATATTGTACATAAACTAGATTTTAAAAGTTAAATAAAAAAGGTACCTGTAAATACGTCACTGTAACTTCAGAACTTAATGTAAAAAAATAATGCGTTCACTATGAAATTTTGCACTTGTGACAAAAAAAAACAATAATTTAATTAATCACATTTATTTATGAATGTTTAGTCAAATTAACCTAAGAAAACAACCATGTAGGTATGTTCTATGTTCACTAGCTACTCTTGCTTAAGATTAAAAGTGGAAACATCTTCATCATCATCATCATCATCAACCTATATTAGTCCACTGCTGGACATAGGCCTCCCCCAATGAGCGCATCATCGGAAACATCTTAATACCTACCTATTATCACAATTTGTAAGTCTAATTGGCACAAAATCACAGTTTGTTTACTTACTTACTTTTAACTTAGTGATAAACGCCAGCATAATGCGCGTGTGAAAAATACTTATTCAATAGAAAAAAACCTTTAGAAAATACTTTCATAAAAGGCTGAGTAATACCGAGGTATAATGTTCTTTTGTAACAGTTCTTTTAAATCTTTTTTCTTGTTTGCGGTAATTTCTCTTTTTGAATTATACACAGGAACCATATTGATATCTTCGATATTCTTTATTATTCGTTGACTAGTAGATCTTTGTTTCTGTTTTCTTATTTCAGCTTCACTCCAGTTATCGTCAAATTTGAGTTTGTACTTGTACACAGCATCATTATCTTTTGTAAATTCTATTACTTTGAGGTCTGAGATTTTTATGGTGTTCCCTTCCACATCTTTGACCATGTTTAGTTCGATTTCGTCAGATAATTTTTTTAAATCATAAAAATCATCGAAGTTTTGTTCTTCAACAATAAATTGGTTACCTCTTTTTTTTGCGGATCTTATTATTTGTACATACTGGTCTGGTACGTAAATAGCCCCCGATTTTTTAGCTCTTTTTATCGCCTTTTCAATTATGGAGTGGGCTGTATCTCCCTCATTTTGGGTATGTCCCCGTATTAAAAATTTGTGTGTGATTTTATTGATTGGTAGAGTTTTGACTGCATAAAAGTACATGGAAAATATAAATCTGAAATAAAAGATATAGAAAATATTAGGCATACGACATTTTTGTACAAAACTACATAAACAGTTCTTAACAAATGAAACAAACCTGTTTTTTTGTTGTCAAATTGTCAAAAAAAAGACACATTTCTTGGACAAACATGACGTAATTACGCAATTTTGTCATTGTTTCACCAAGAACTCACAATTTTGGAGTAAAATTGACACAATTGCTCAATTACGGCATTGTTGCACCAACAATTATCGGATTAAATGTCATAAATACCTTTAAGACGTTGTAGCTCACAGACACAACCACACTTAGCGGGGCGCCCCGCGCAACTGGCCCTCCAGACGTTGTAGCAACAGAAATGGCGCCAATTCACTCAATTCCACAATGACAATCGCGCCATCTCGCGGCAAGTTACCACAAATTTAATTCTGTCGATGTTTCCCTCAATGTAAATAGTCTTTCCGAACATTTTGACATATTTATCAGGTTTAAAAAAAAAAGTGTAATTACGTCAGTGTCGCACCAAATGAGCGAATATCAAAGTTTTCTTCTTGACCCTTTTTCAGGTTTCATACTAAAAGCCAGAGGTCCTCAAACTGTATCTTTGTGTAGGTTTCAGCAAGAAAAATAAGAAATAAGCAAAAAATGCTGAAAGTAGTAAAATAAAAAAAAAACAAGAATAGGTATGCTAAAAATGTGAAATAAAAATAGAAATTCAATAGAAAAAGAAAATACTTACGTTAAAAATTACAAAAGTAAAAAATAAACAGTTTATTATGGTGATGAAAAAGAATATTCATATGGGTTTCATGTGAAATAAAAAAAGTTTTCAGTTTTTATTTGATTTTTCATTGCAAGATAATATTTTTTTCTTCAGTCAAATCTTATGCAAATTGGCTGCAAAGTTTGAGAATCTCTGCTTCAATCTTCCCCCAGTGGGGTAAGTTCGGAATATATTTTTTTTTAAATTTGCTATATCTTTGTTAAAAATAGGTATTTTGGCACTACAGTCAGTTACAGCTTTTTAAATTACTTAACACTATAGACTAAGGACCATAAACTTTGCCTGAGACCTGCCTAAGACACGTTTTAACGATTTTAGATTTTTATTCGATCTTACCCCGTCACCTTTTCATCTTCCCCCTGTTTCAATTAAGTAAAAAATATATTTTTAATTACAGTTTTCTACTTTTTGGACAGCTTTTCCAGGCTGTTATTGACATAGTATAAAACTCTAGTCTTTACCCTTTAATTATGTCTAATTTACTTTTAGCTAAAGTCAATATCTATTCTTCTACAAGGATTCAAAAACAACACTGATCATCTCATCAAAAAACCGTTGGATCTTGCCCCCACTCACTCTATAATTTTTATTTAAAAAAATTATACTTACATAGTAAAATTTATATAAAAAAATTATAGGAAGTAAGTATAGGTAATTTTTATGTAGATTACCTCCGTAAATTTTTCGATGAAAACTAGCTCTTATGTACCTATGGGATTTCTTGGATATAAATAATGATTTAGCCACAGCTTTGCTTAGCTTGGGGCTAAACGTTGCTTGTCCAGCACTATTTATTTAAATACCTACATAAATTAATAATGCTGGCTATAAAGCGTCATCAAGCCCCACCAAGCAAAGCAGAGCTTGTGTTATCGGTACTCAGATTTCTGATTTAGTAGGTATTTGATATAATACTACATATTAGGTACCTACATATATTTTTTTTGTAATAAATGTAATAATTTACATCTAACCTACGTAAGTATATTGCTTGCTGTCTAGGTGTACCTACCTACATAAAGGTTTTATTCGGTACCTAGGTATAATATTTTGTGACCAACATCATTATTTGCCCCTTTGATAACGAAGGAAACAGTCGTCCAATAAAAAGGTCCACTCACCTAACTTGCAAGCATGCAATGTGCGATGCGAGTAGGCGTTTGTCTGACTGATCGACCTTGAGGGAGGACTGCCTTCTTTCACTTCGTCGCAGTCGGTAGAACACTAAAAGATCTTTTTTTTTCGATGTCAAAAATAGCACAACGAGCAGGCAGACCTTTGCCTACAGGTTAAACTGGCCACTGGTTTCCTTTATCGTTACCTTTTCTGACTAAATTTTTATCGCGTTATCTAAGGATACAATATAAAAAGTCTAAGATTTGGCGAAATTAATACCTACTAAAATACTTTCTGGTATTTTTTGTTACTTGGCCATGGGTAAAGTAGTAACCTAATACATAGTTACCAAATGATACATCAGTCAGTTATCCATCATTATTAACTTCAATAAGTAGGTTTTTCCCTTTTATTTTAAGTGGCATATATGAATTCTGTACCTTATCCATGGTCACAAATAACATAAATGAATTAGGTATATTATAAACGTTGCAGTAAGAATTTAAAACTCTTTATTCATTGAACTTACATGCAAATAAGTAGGTTTTTCCCTTTTATTTTAAGTGGCATATATGAATTCTGTACCTTATCCATGGTCACAAATAACATAAATGAATTAGGTATAGGTATTATAAACGTTGCAGTAAGAATTTAAAACTCTTTATTCATTGAACTTACATGCAATGTCCTAAGTAATAAATGTAATAATTCACATTTAAGACAGTGATGATTTGACCGACCCAACTGGCTGTGACGTAAACTTGTAATGTATGGACCCTTTCCCTAGCAACTTGGGTATAACCAAAAATAAAAGGACAAGGTATTGTCGGTGGCTGTGAAAGATAACTCTCACCAATCACAATTTCTCCCCAATTGTTCGGACATCCATTAAATATATTTTTCTTTGTGCAACGGCAACGGATTTGTCTGCTCGTCCTGTTCGCACAAAGAATAATGGAAGAAAAGACGCGCGATTAAATTATACAATTGTGAAAACGGGTCAGGCAACGTGTCGCGAGCTGATGAGAGAAATAAAGCCAGACAGAGGGTGAAAAGTCTGGACCTTTGTTACGTTGACTTTGCCTATTTGAACTATGAAATAGTTCAAACCCCTACCCGTTGCTTCAATAAGCAATTGCAAAGATAGTGGATAAAGATAACTGCCATCCTTCCAGCCTTTAAAGAAACTGGATTTATCTACGCTATATAATTGGTTCACATGTCTGAAAAAATATGGATTGTCCGTCTTGAAAACA
Source organism: Eupithecia centaureata (assembly GCA_944547425.1). Lineage (NCBI taxonomy): Eukaryota > Metazoa > Arthropoda > Insecta > Lepidoptera > Geometridae > Eupithecia > Eupithecia centaureata. The sequence goes on along the minus strand of OX155680.1, from coordinate 2,210,936 downwards.
GCCTGGGATTTGCATGCATTGAAATCTCATTGTCTGCGAATTTCTTAAAGGAAGAAAGCACATGAGTAGAATTTAAAAAAGTAGGCACATTCATCCGACATCATAAGGCCTTATTAAAAATGTAGTTAATAATTGTTGGTGGAAAGCATTTAGATTCATTTAGTGTGCTGTTCCAGGTCGTTACAAAAGCGGGAATTACCTACTCAGTTCCACTATTTCAATATTCCAAAGATAAAACAAGAAATAAGAAATCTAAACCTACTTACGAGAATACCTACTTCTCATCATTATTTTATTTATTTTATTTACTTAGGTAATTAATACGGTATATATATTTTATTATGAGAAGAGTACCTAGTCGATGTGACGTGTGTGATTTGGTATGATACGTTTATAATAAGGAAGTTTCCAAATTTTTTATTTAAATGTAGAAAAATAATACTATACTTGCAATAAAGCCCAGTGAAATTTTTTTTCAATTATCTTCATAAATGACGAAGTTATGATACTTTTCCCGTCCGGTTTAAAAGTTCTCGGCGCGCGGCCGCTCAACAACGTCATGACGTCACAACTTCCGCGAGACGCTCGAGTCGAGTAGTAATCGATGCGCGGTCACCTCAGACGGTTGTTGCTTTTGGCTAAATCAAGACCGAATGGATATTATCGTTGTAGAATCTGTGCAGGACAACATCTACATAGTTTTAAGATTGCTAGTATTTTTCTGAAGGTCTGATTATCAGGTTTTAGAGTTCAAAATCGTTCGTCGTTTTCAGTTATCATCATAGAATAGTGTTGGTACTTGTCTCCAACAAAAATAGGTCATAGGTTATCTTTATATACTGGCCATAGATCGTTATCCTACCTGGCCGGAGGGTGTCCTACACTACGTTTGCCCAGTCGCGGTCTCCACCCAAGAACTCGTTTATCGCAACTATCTAATAGATTATCTTATAGTTGATAGAAAACAATATATGTACCTACCTACTTTTGTGTAAATAAGGTTTATTTTGTGTACAGTCGAACATTCTAGAGCTTTCGGGAATGTGCAGAAAGCTCTGGAAAGTTCTGGAATATACGAGATCAAATACAAATTATCTATTACAGTAAACGTAAACTAATTAACATAGCTTGGGTTTGGAACCCTATTTAAATAAAGAGATACCTATGTGTGTTAGAGGGTTCCGCTCTTCCGTAATATATAGTTACAATAATATTGGAAGGTGCGTATTTGAAAGATTAAATTAAAACATTTAATATTGTTTGCAAAAGTTTGTTAGCATTTGATTGTTTAGATAAGTGTGCGCCTGTGTGTTTGTGGCATGTGTGTATAAGTATATGTGTGTGTTTGTGTTTTGTGCATGTTAGTGTTTTGAGTTGTGTGTGTGTTGTGTGCATGTGTGAGTACCTTACCGAGTGTGTTGAGTTGGTTTATATGTGACGAAGATCATTCGAGAACATAGTAGAAACTTCTGGAAGCCTATAGAACAATCTCTAAGTCTGTATAATGATATCAATAAATCCTCTTCACTAGTCCTCTAAAATCCCAACATTATGATTTTGATGTAAATATGTAACTTTAGGAAAATATGCTCTTGTAATTCCGATCACTTCTTATTAATGTTCATGACTTTGAAGTATATCATATCAAGGTTCTCGATCGAATCGAAAAGAAAGAAAGAGACAATGGGAATGACAGAGACAGATTTACCTTTCGGAAAATCGTGGAAACATAAGACAAGGACAGCTGACGGTGTGGCTGGCGTTTGAATGAAAGGGACAGAGTAATTTCTCTAGAAATTTGTCGATTTTCAACTAAGTTTTGTAATGTTACGAGGTACCTATTGGAGATATAAAAGGCCGAACATGTCCGACGATTATTCATTCAATGTTTGGAATGGGTTAAGTATAGATTAAGTCTTTGGAAACGAACAAGTGAAAAAAAAATAGTGGACTAATAGAAATATAAATTCAGTATTGCAGTAGGTATGGAAATATAATAGCTGTTCTCACAGAACAGTCTTTAAATTCTACGTCATCTTCATATATAGGACTTTCTAGTGACGTCGCATAGAATCATTATGGAAACCGTGCAAGTTGATGCTACACTACAGTATATAATATTGTGTCGTGCCCAAGTGCACAAGTACCTACAACTATTAGTGCACCCGATAAACATTATTTTATGGTTCCTAAAAAATAAGATTGGTGCAAAGTTATTAAAAGAAAGAAATCTCTTTCAAATAAAATAAACACTAGATGCGCCCCGCGGCTTCACCCACGAACCAGAGATTTTTGTCGTACAAATTCCAGAAAGTTATTGCACACCCCCTAGTTATTGTTATTGAGTAAAAATAAAAAATACGTGTTAAATTATTCATTCCAGAGATAAGTTGTACCGAGTTTTGAGAGAATCGAACCAAGGAATAATTATTTTCCATACAAACTTTACCACCCCATTTAACCCCTTCAGAGATTATTTTTTCTAAATTTTACTATCCTATATGTTATTTTAAGTCCCAATCGATTTACATACCAAATTTCATCTAAATAACTTAAGTAGTTACGGAGATTATCGATAACAAACATTCACACAGACTTTCCCATTTATTCTTATAGTAAGATATTAAGATATTAATAAGGTTACTTAATACTTTATGAAGACACTCACACCACACACCGCGTTCCATGTACCTACTTACTGTGAGCGACAAACGACGAAACAGCCGAAAAACGCTTTCCGCCCCTACTGTACCGTTGACTCGCCGGGAATTGTGACGTCACAGGCGAAATGCCTCGCACTTATTTCAAAATACGTTTGGGGTTCAGTAAAATTGGAATAACTTTGTCATTTTTCAAGTTTTTTAAATAATTCTTTCACCATATATATTGTAATTTATATGCCCTTCAATTCATGTAAGTAGTTTTTATTTTTGAAAAATTGGAAACTTCCTTATTCGCGAAATTATGCCATGATCCTGACCACCCTCTATTACAGCCCACATCCATGTCATATCACCCACCCATCCCATAGAAAAAAACTAATAAGTTCAAACACACGCACTACTGAAAGGCCTATTCATTGCGTAGTACCATTGAGAATCCAGTTGGGCCGCGACTTGGCATGGGAATGTTCTGGGGGTCAACGCCATTCGTTTCGCGTACTTGCCCCGGGTAAGCACTGCTTATTATTATTTCGATAGATGTTTTTTATTTTAGGGTCTGAGATCCGGTCTGAGCGCACCCTCGCTTCTTGCCGGCTGGCGTCGTCCGTCTTCGGTCCAGGCCAGACTCCATACGATACATTATGATCCATTGATATTCATTATTATTCACAATTTTAATCGGTAGGTTCTTATTCATTGCACTGGGTCTACAGATTTAAGAAAACCGGTTTACTTATTATCGGCATATTAGTCATCAAGTCTAAGTCGAATCCGCGAATACTTTTTTATATGATTATCGTGGTTTTTTTATTTTGCGTTTAGTGCAATTACCAACATAACGTGAAGTCTTAATTCATACAATAATTCATTTATTTATATTTATATTTTATTTATAATGTTTAAGTACCTACACCTAATTGATATCATGAAGTTTTATAGGTGCCGAAAAACGTGTCCCCGTGGGATCACCATCACTCCAATTGGAATACCTTCTCTCTCTAAATCGGGTCATATTGCGGTCAACATTCGCCTATTCAACATTGAAAACACAATAAAATGATCCCCAATGAATAGAATCCAACTCGATTCACACCGAGAGGACCGGTTCCGATCAATCCATTGAGACGCGAAACGAAAGTAGCAGCCGGTGCGAATTTCACACCAGTCTTGCTAGATTCAATATGTCGCAAACTTGCAGGCTAGAGCCTAGAACTGTGAGAACTAAATATAACGGAGCGTGGCGCATGATTGATTACGCCTTTAACTACGACTTATTGCTGCGGCCTGAAGCGGCATAATGCTGAGACAGGGACCTTTTTGACCCCTTATCCCCTTATGTAAAAAGCTTTAGGTTCTCTTCTCTCTTTTCGTTTCTGTGTTTCTGAATCTGTTAAATATGTTATTTAATATTAAGGTATATGAAAAACGGCCAAATAAATGAATTTTCTTTCTTTCTAAGAAGAAGAGAAGAACTACATACTTTTTGAACGAAAATATGTTATCTTTTAAGAAGTAGAACCTATAGCAGTCCTGGATTTGTAAATAGGCCGTATAGGCCGCGGCCTAGGGGCGGCAGCAGCGTCCTATGGGGGCGGCAGATTGCAGAGGACGGTCACTCGATTGAATTAAATTGTATGTCTACCGGCTGCAGCTAATAATGAACGGCTCTGTGTGTCATGGGGCGGCGGAAAAAAGTGGCCTACACTCATAAAAATATTAATCCGGCACTGACCTATAGTTACTTCATATGAACTACTAATCAATACCTATATAATTCTGATAAGTTGGTGACTGTAGGTACTTAAAGAAAGAAAACTTAATATAATTCCTGTAAAAAAAAAAGTTCTACACTAATCAATACCTAGCCAGTGTTTTTATGAAAACATTCACAAATTCCTGTTCACATAAAATACCTGGGCCCTGCTTTCTAAGCTAGGTTGGTAGGTACAAATAGAAGCCCTATAAATTGTGTTCAGTTGTCTAATATTGCCCGCTAGCTATGCGTTTACCTACATTCCAGTAGTGTCATTCAGTAAGAAAATGCCATAAAGTATCATTCAGTTACCCAAAAAATATTCATAATCCCTTTATTGAATGATTAATTACAGTAAGTGGGTATAATAAATATAAAAAAGTTATCATTATAACAAAAATATCATCTACCAATACTAGATCTTGTCTCTTGAGGGTAGTTAGGTAAATTCTAAGACTATAGGAACAATTTCAAATTTATTAGTTTTTTGTTAGTCTTAAGGCTAGATATTCCTTCAGAAACTAGCCACTGTCGCGCTTGCCAAGCCTCCCCGCGCCATAAGAATAGACAATAACAGAGACTCAGTTTTTATTTATTCTTATGCCCGCGCCGCCAACGCCGCACTCACCCACCGTGCGTTTTGTAGGTAGGTGTTGTACAAAATCAGGGCCGTCTTTACCAGGGGGTGCAAGGGGTGCGGTGCACCCGGGCGCGAAGCGCCCGGGGGCGCCTGCCGAGCGCTGAATATTTAGATATTTCATTAAACTTAACGCCTTAACAACAGTTTCATATAATTGTTAAGTACATGCGCAAAATTAATAGGTACCTAGATATAAAAAAAATAGTCTTCAACAATAAACATTGTTTTACTTTTATTACGCTTTCGGCGTTTGTCATACCGCTCGTGATGTGCAACCTAAAATGACTCTTATTACTAAGCAAATGACAATTTTATTTCATTTAACAGGCGCGCGACAAAATCTCTTATCCAAAGAGACTGCATAACCTTTGTCAAAAAGCCGCCCGATCGCCCGCACTTGAAGCAAAATGATCTATAAGTCAATAAAATTGTAAGTGCATTTGAAAAGGGAGCGCGGCGCGGCACCTGTGCGTCTGTCATAGGCGAGTAATTGCGCCCTTTGATATGCTGTTCGGGCGCTCGCACCGACGACAGTTAGAAGAGACAGTCAACTTGGAAGAGAGAACTTCTACGAGTATTTCACAAGTTCCAGCTAGACGTGCGCGCCGCGCCGGCGCCGCCACGCCGCGCCGCCGTTTTCACGCGCCGCCGCCGCCGGGTTTACAAGTCGACGCGCCGACTAGCTGCGGACCGCGCGGGCGGGCGGCGCGGCGGCGGCGTCAGCCGGGGTGCGGCGAGAGGATAGAGGTAATCCTCTCTCTCCGCTCTCCGTACCCCGGCTGTTGTTTTGACAGTCATTAAAGTTGAATTTGGAAGTTCATGATGGCCGTAAATATAAACTCCATAAAAATCAAACAACTGCTGGACATAGGCCTCCCCTAATGAGCGCCATTAGCGCCCTGTCTTCAGTCAGCTTGTTGCGTTCAGCATCTGCTAGCAGTCTTTCGTATATCATCATCCCACCTGGCCGGAAGGCGTCCTACACTACGTTTGCCAAGTCGCAGTATTCACTCTAGAACACGTTTACCCAACGGTTGTCGGTTCGAGAGATACGTCCATCTTGCCACTGCCACTTCAGCTTGCTAATTCTTTGAGCTATGTCGATAGCTTTATGTTTATGAAATTTCAAACTTTGAAAGAAATCATGGATATTTATTCGACAAAGCAGATGACAAAAATCCTAGGCAATGTAGAGACCGGCTTATTCTTAAAGAAACCTCAAAGTCAGCGAGACATCAAAAAAGCTGCTTGACAATGTGTGTAAAAAAAATTTATAATAAGGTACCTAATGAATTTAAATTACTGAATGACTATTTATTTAAGAAGAATTTATTTAACTGGCTAAATGAACATAATTTTTATGACATTGATGAATTTATTAATTTTAAGTCATAATTGCATGCTATAGAATAGTTAAACATGAGCTCATAAATCATAAACCACCTTGTACACCATGTTTTATGCAATAAAAATTTCATTTCATTTCATTTGGTTCTGTGTCGGATGCATTACGAATCCTATCCTTCAGAGAAACCCTGAGCATAGCTCTTCCCATAGCTCGCTGAGTGACTTTGAACTGGTGGACCTGCCTTACTGTGAGTGTCCACGTCTCAGCTCCGTAAGTCTATACGGGTAGGACCTGATTGAAAACTTTCGTTTTCAAACATTGAGGTATGGATGACGAGAAGACTTGACGTTGTTTCCTAAATGCTGCCCCGCCCAGCTGGATCCTCCTCTTTGCCTCTTTCTCAAAATTGTTTTTACCTTACTGCACAATCTGCCCAAGGTAAGTTTACTCGGAAACAATTTCGAGGATGAGGCTAGGCCGTCCAGAATGTGATTCAGCTCCTCTAGTGACTCCGCCATTACGACTATATCATCAGTGAATCGCATGCGCGAGATTTAATCGCCGTTCATGTTAATACCCTTACCTCCCCAGTCAAGCGTCTTAAATATATTTTCCAATGTGCTCGTGCACAGTTTCGGGGATATGATATCCCCCTGTCTCACTCCTCTTCGCAACTGGACTTAGACTGCTGGTCCTGTACTTGGACACTCATAGTGGCAGCTTCGTAAAGATATCTCAGCACATCGATATAACGATAGTCTACTTGGCATCGCTGTAAGTATTCCAGAATCGCCCAAGTTTCGACGGATTCAAAGGCTTTCTCATAGTTCATAAAGACTGACACAAGGGCTGATTATACTCTTCGGACTTCTGTATAATCTGCCAAACTGTGTGAATGCGGTATGTGATGCCATATCCTCCGCCGCCACGGAACCCGGCCTGCTCCGCTGGCTATATCTCGTCAAGTCTCCTGGCGAGACGATTCATGACCATTTGAGAAAACAGCTTATAGATGTGGCTCAGGATTGTGATGGTTCTTTAATTTTTAAGGAGTGTTTTATCACCCTTCTTAAAAAAGTGCACCACAAAACTCCCGCTCCACGCCTTAGGATAGGAGTTCTCCGGGAGGCTCTGGAATCATGGTCGTCTCGTCAGGAACGAGGGGCATGTGCAGTGTACAGACGGCCATAAAAATCCTCTATCTCGGCCGAGATCTCCGGTTTCGACAATACGCTCCTCCCGTCGTGCGTTTTAACCTTCGTGCGTTCGAAGCTTAAATTCAAGTATGATGCTTGTGTTGAAGCTCCGAAGGTCACATCCTTCTCGGTCACTCTTTCGGACCACATCGCAATTCGCTTGTTCAGGTCTGACCTTTCTGACGAAGTTGCTTGGGTGGTTTCTCGTCTTCTTGTCATCAGCCCCAGAGTCTCATCCGAGACTCTGGACTTCTTGCCAGTTCGCTGTTTTTTGCAGAACGCCAATGCAAATGATGCCCTCGTCCCTCAACGTTTCACTGTCTTAAACGTATCTTCTATTTTAGAGAAATAAATAATCAAATTACGTGTATTGTGTTTTCTTGGTTGACTAGGAGTTAGGACCCCTTCCATACTGCAGTGTGTCGTCGGTCACGTGCCACGCTGCAGTGCAAAAGAAAACGAGGGCGCAGGCTGAGCCCCGCACCCCGGCGCCGAATAGGCTTAAGACGGCACTGTACAAAATAATTTCATCTCTGCTACTTTCTAACTTGCGAATTTGTTTAGAAATATTTAGTTGTTACGTACAAAAAAATAATACATTAACAGTAGTTCAGTCATAATATTGAAAAAGAACAAAAATGTTAAGTAACTTTGTTTTTTTGAAGTGAAGTTTGTTATAGGTATCTTGTACGACTTTGATTAGACTAGTTTCTTTAATAATACTATTATTATAGTACATCACTACATCTTTTTAGAATTTTTAATATTTTTTTCTTGTCTCAATTGATTGTAAAATCACAAAAGCTCGTCTTGCTGGAATACCTAGCCTGCGTAAAATTTGAAATCGCTATTTAGTTTTTGTAAAAAACATCAAATCATAGTCATAGCTTAGGTACCTAGTATAATCAAAAAGGCAGAAGTACCACATAATCCTACTCTACCACTATATTTGATACGGTTATGTCCAGTGTATTAAAAGTATTATATAGGTAGGTACCTAAAAATAAATACAACCCGTGCGACGCGATGTACAAAATGTGTGGCGTGGCGTGGGGTGCACTGTTAGGTAGCACGGGTTATAACTGCTTGCCAATGTTGAATATAACAAGAAGGTATAATACAGCATGTTTATACGTGTGTGACTTTGCCATGTGTCGTTCCTGGTCTGAGTTAGGTATTTTACTGTTATAAGCTGGGTACCTTTAATGGCAGCATAGACGAGGGTGGAAAGCGAGACTGAAACCGAAGCCAAACAGAGCGCCTTAGTAAAATAAGTACCTATGTTGTTAATAAGTTTAGATTACTATTAGGTACCTATATATGTAGTTTGCAGAAGCAAATTCTAACCCGAAATGTAGTTAATACTTATGGTATCACCTAAGTGCATTTCGGATTTCATTAATAAAGGTATTTATCGATTTAATGATATTTTTATTTTGAATTAATGATTTTTATACAAAAGTTATTATTATTAATATTGAAATAAAAATGTTATTATTAAGTATCATTTTTGTGAATTATTTTAATCATAGCTACATACCTAATGAATAATATGTATTTTATTGTACCTACCCATCTATTCGTAAATCCATATGCATAGCTTTAATTAAATAATAAATAAATAATTCCGGACAATCCACACAACATCATCTAGCCCCAAGCTAAGCAGAGCTTGTGTTATGGGTACTAGATAACTGATATACTTAATACAATACATTACATAAATAGATATTTTTTAGTATACATAGAAAACACCCAGACCAACGGAACAAATTTCTGCAGATCGTACACAAATTTGTTCCGAGGCGGAAATCGAACCCGCAACCTCCTGCGTCGCAGGCGGACCTTCGCCCACCGCGCCACATCGGTCGTCTTTTTAAATAAAAATAAAAATGTCCAAAGACAGAAACATTTATGCATAGATTCATTTCTAGACATGAAAATTCCTCCCTTGTCGTTAGAGAGCCGCCAGAGAGCTACCTATTCGCTAGAGCTATTTTTCGTTTTTATCAACGCGCGATCTAATTTTTTACCTAACTTCGTAGGCTCAAAAGTAACACAATTATTACTTACTCCTTGTGAAAGCTGAATAAACGAAAGGAATGATGAGTTATTTTTCAGTTGCTTGTAATAAATTGCAATATCCAATAGTTTTTAGAACTTTCTGAATAAATTATTAAACTAAAAACGTCCGTGTTTGCAATATGGACCACCGGCATGTTGTAAATATGGACTAGTGGTCCATATTATAAACAATCATTTATATTTAATTTTAATGTTCTAGTATGGCCGAATCTAGTACCTATTAAGACCAAAGACAAGTTAAAAAAAACAGCCCAAAACAAACATCTCAAGATTAAAAAATCATCGTCTGAAAGTTCTGATAGAATAAATTATTCTGTCAAAGAATACTTATGAAAGTCTTGATCGTTCCCAAAATCAAAATGGGAAATACTTTTATTGTAATGGGTTTTTTTTCCAAAGATTTTCATAGAGAAAACTAGATTCATTGTGTATGTTGTAGGCATTGAAACACTGTGGTCCATATTACGTAGGTCCACTTTTTTCGAATTGACGAAAATTACATAAATTATAGAAAATGTTGATTATTTCTAAGATGTTGATGTTTCATAAGAATTCGGTAAATTTTATTGATATTTAATAATTGTTAGGTAAACCGATTAAAACACATAAAACTGATTTAACTTTGAAATTCTGAGTTTTATTTGAAAAAATCCTTATGGTAGTCCTTATAGCGCACTTACTCTAACTTTTGTCAGAAATAAAATACAAATAAATCATAAACGTATATGTACAGTAAAATTTACATACGTAAAGATAGTAGGATACCTAAGTTATCTTTTATTTCCATAAGATGAATAATTCAGCTGCGTTTTTTGGTACTTATCATGTTTGTACGTAAGCCTACTGCTGAGCAATGGACGCTGAGACGCAATGCTTCTTCAAAACTAGATAGCAAGCAAGAGTTCCGCTTTTCGATTTTTAAAAAGCGGAACCCTACTTCTTGTTTACGTTTCATTTCATTTTAAAGTATTGAATTGAACGCAGTGTGTTATAAAGAAAGGAGCGTTATTTTGAAATTGCCAACTATATCTAAAACTTGAATAAAATAGGTAAAACTTGGTAGCATGAAAATGTTAAAATGTCTGCGTCTCATCATGGCATTTCGGTCCCGTAGTCATCGGTATCATCGACCTCCCGTTGTGGGTTGGTTATCAATGTTATAAATGTAATATTAATAACTATCCAAAATCTAAATAAAGTGAATCCACGATGTAGATTGATAGTACAAAACACTTTACCTACCTGTTATTATTTTAATACTAAGTAATAGGCAGATTGTCAGTCAGTACTAGTCAGTATCTGAATAGCTAACTTATAGAACACATTATACAGATTTATGGTAAAACAGGTAATAATTAATCAACATAACTAAGTTCCTACGTGATTAAATGCTAATCCGACGAAAGAAAATTTAATATCGCGCATCCGCTGCAAGTGCTCACTGCAAAGAATCTGAAACTTTAGTAATAATTATAAGAGGCGTTTTTATTTCTACTAAAAAAAAATTTGTTCGACCTGACTAAGAAACAGTGCCGGCGGCGGCGCGGCGGCGGCGACGACGACGCGACGCGGCGCGCGGCGGCTTTATCAGTGGCCTTTCACAAGATGACGTGCATGTTTGATAAATTACATGTCATCTCAATGCCACCTATTGAGTTCTAAAATAATGAAGTTAGGGTTTTTGTTGTTTTGAAATGCCTCATTCATTCATTAGCAAAAACTTTCGACGCAACGACGACGACGACACGACTGGATATAAATAAAGTAAAATAAGAGTAAGCGTTGGCAGCACTAGTTAGAACTGTCAGAAATCAGTAGCAATGGGGGTGCTATCAATCGGTTCAAAACCCAATTTCTCGGGTTTACTGAAATATTTAAACAAATTGAACTGGTTTATTGTGTTTCTAAGTTTAATTAATCTATCAGTATGTATATACGAAGATCAAATCGGAAAATTCGATTGGTAATACCAGTTTTTAGGTTATAATATTTGTGTCACTCTGCTCTGAATTCAATCGGAATTGTAAATTTTTAATGAAATTAACGATTTCAGGCGTCAATCTTACGTAGGAAGAATCAAATTCTCGCAATTTGATACTGTATCGACTGCGAAAAAGCTTATTGTTGCTACAGAGGAGAATGTATTGGCTGCTCTGAATTTGAAGACAGGTATACAAAATAATTGATTTTATTGACTCCTTCCTCTCAAACAAATCGCTGTTGGTGTAATATATGAATTAATATAGGCGAGAATGTAGTAAAACAAAGGCGTATTCATAAAAAAGATTAAGATTTAACTCAAAACAACTAAATTACTATTATTACATAGGACACTTTAGAGGTACCTACAGACTACTACAATAAAATGTTAGTCTCTACCGGATTGTGAGTGCAATTTGTATTTTATTTTAATCAGTGTAAAATATGTTTTACTGTCATACACATACTGAGATGAGTTTGCTAAGAATGCATTAAGTTGGGCTCATCATAAACTGAATCATACTTTTGTGCTTACACCAACATTAAGATTTCTCACTCAATAGTAGTATAATAAACATTCCTGATAGGAGTAATAATCACTTTTGTTTATAGTTTTTTGAATGTACATTTAAACTTGATAGACTAGATTTATGTATGAGTTTTGTGGATGAAAGGAATTCACTTTTAGTTAAACAATGTGGTTATAATTATTTGAATTAAACATTATAAGAAACATTCACTGTTATTGATATTAGTTAAATAATGGATAGCCTATTGCATGTTGCACAGAAGGTTACAAAGTGGCAACTGTAGAAAGAGATAGTTTAACCAAGTTCTAAATGTGGCTTATTGTGTTCTTGATGTTTCATAGCCGAAACTGTAAAATTATCTGAAAGCAAACATCACAAAGCAATTGCTCTGTCTTGACTGCCATGCATCATTGTTAAAATTAAAATTTGCTGCTCATTGCCTATTTTGTTCCAATCCTTTGGCTACTCTGTAGCTGTTGCTTCAATTATATAACTCTCACCTCTGCCTTATGTAAATACAAGATTCAAGTTCAAGTGACTCATATAGGGATAAGGGCAATGGTAATTTTTTGACTCTAAATGTATTTCAAAAAATAAACCTTGAAACTTTATATAAACTGTATAAAATCTGCAAAATTTTAAATTGTACTTAATATATTCACATCACAATTTGTGTTCTATCTCTACTGCACTTAGTATTTATAAGTACAGTAGAGTCTCAGTCAAAAATCAGGTCTTAAGTGAGATTACCAAGGTGTCCGGATTATAGTCTGCAATATAAATTTTCATTGGTAATAAAACCATATGAATTTTCAAGTTAATATCTTCTAGTTGTATTGCTGAGATTTCCCAAAGGCAAAAGGACAGACAAAGCAAGCCATCCAAAACCTCTGGGTTTCATCAACTACCTTAGTCCCACTGGCCAAAAGCCTTCCTTTACAATTTAACCCTTCAACAGGCCTATACCTAGAACCTACCTGTAGGTTTTAAAAGTAATCATTTGTTTTCAGGTCAAGTAGTATGGCGACATGTATTCGAGAACTCCTCACCGGGCAACATCCAGCTCCTATATGTGACAGATAAAATAGTGACGGTATCAGGGAGCAACCCGTACTTGGTGAGAGCGTGGGATTCCAGTACAGGTGAGAATTTGATTCACCTACCACTTTATTTGATAAAAATGTCTAAAGTTTGTAGTGAAATGATATGAATAACAGGATTAGTATTTTATTTAGGTTAGTTAGTTAATTTTATGCAGTTTTGTTTGTGTTTAAAGCTTCATAAACATTTCATTTATCCTTATATTATAAACGAGAAAGTTTGTAAGTATAGCTGGATAGATGGATGGATGTTTGTTACTCTTTCAAGCAAAAACTACTGAACGGATCTGGATGAAATATACATACATACATACATCACACATAGGCTAAAGTTTATCTTGGAATTCCCACGGGAACAGGAATTACGCAGGGGAAACTGCGAGGCGCTGCAAGTTCCAAATAATTTTGACTTGCCTCACACATTAAAGGCCCAGAAGTAGCCTTCAGCTACTAGGGCTGCTAGAACCATATCTGTGCTATGGCTACCTAATGTGATAGTTCCTTTCTTACTGTATTTATTTGTGATTGTGAAAGTATGTAATGAAAGTATCCTGTAGGGAATGAGGATGATTGTAGGATGGAAAGAGGAAAGGGAGTCCTTTGCCTAATGGTGGGATCCAGCACTGTTATTTTTGAATGAATGAATGAACACTTTATTGTACTCAAGAAATACATTTAAAGAGCTTATATCTAATTGAAAAATAAACATAGTACAAAAAGACGGCCTTATCTTATTTTTATTATTGATGATTAGATTAGATAGATTATGATAATAATGGTTACATCCCTCAAATCCTAAATTATTATATTTCCATTTACAGGAGTTCTTCTCTGGGATTGGTCTCTGACTCTACAAAACAATGACCAGAGCGAGTTCTCGGAATGGTGGGTCCAGAACGGCCTGCTCGTACACATGTTGCCCGTGTTCGGATCCCATGTGGAAGTCACCATGTACAACCTTTACTCTGGAAGTAATAGGGGCTCTACATCAAAATTCCCAGCAAGTTGGGTTAATGAAGGGTAAGTTTTAATTTCATTCATTTAGTAGGATAATACTAATATTATAATAGCGAAAGTTTGTATGTATGGATTAATGGATGGATGGATGTTTCTTACTATATCACGCGTGGATGAAATGTGGCACAGAGATAGATTATAGTCTAGAACAGTGATTCCCAAAGTGGTCCAGGTGGACCCCCAGGGGTCGGAGACGGGAGACTCGACGGGGGTCTATGTTAGGCGTGACTAAAAATGGGGGTCCACAATTGTATGCGGGGGTGCATGAAAATTAAATTGGTTTCGATAGTGAAGAACTAAAATGTTGGCTTGACTTATCAATATAGGCGCGGCAATATTATTAGCGGCAGCGACGGGGAGATTTGCAGTTATCCCCTAATAAACTCAAGCCAAATACTGATAACTAGCTGCTGTTCTGTGTCTGCACAGTATTAGTATATCGAATATACTCGCGGTTTCACTCGCGTAAATAAAATTTGTGAGAATTGATTGGTTCCTGTGCTGTGAGTGTGAGTCACTGTAGATTTCAAAAAAGTTAAGTTGGGTGCAGTTACTTTTTCGATTGGTCAACTTTGCTTTTTAAACATCCACTCACAGCACAATCAATTAAAATTTAATTGAAAATTTGTTAAGTCGACTATATTAACAAATAATTATGATGGGCTGGATGATGCTGTGTGGACTGTCCGGAATTATTTATTAATTAACCCAAAATAATTATCAAGGATCAATTGTAATGTAACCTTTTTTTATTCGTTAACACTCAGCGACAAACGCAAGTTGCCATAGATCTAATCTTCACTTTTTTTCGAAATTTAGAGATTCGTACTAATGTAGCTGCGGGGTCGGAGGGGGAGGGGGTCCACCGGATCCAGCAAAATTTTGAAAGTGGTCTATGAAACAAAAGAGTTTGGGAACCTCTGGTCTAGAATATCACATAGGCTATAGTTTTGGCCCAGAATTTCCGCAGGAACGGGAATTACCGCGGGTGGAACCGCAAGGCGCTATAGTATTAAAATATAAAGAACATAGCAACCGATAAGTCAGAGTGGCTACAATGGAACAGCAGAGGCTGAGGGATGATGGTGGTGCAGATGTTTTTTATTCCCTGTCATTCAAGCTGTTGGTTACTTGTGTTCACATGTTGTTAAAATGTTACTAAACGTGAAATCTTTGATTGTCTCTCTAAAGCTATTACTGTAATTGAGTAAGTTTAAGAATTTACTAATAAAGTAATAAATAAATACATCACTATCTGATTTTGGTCAGAACGCTCGTGCCGTTTGCACCTGCTTTAACTACGAAACACAAAGAAGCCGGAGGCGGAGCGGAGGCGAAGGCGTGCGAGTTGTATTTTGTTGAATCCTATGAAAGCCTACACACACACCGCAGGCGGTGACGCCGCGGTGCCATAGGGAAAACCGGCACGCCTTCGCCTCCGCTCCGCCTACGGCTTCTGTGTGTTTCAAACTTTAATTTTAATTCGATTGTCTTGCATCAATGACCAAGCTCCCTTAACAAAATATATTTGTCCAGATGTGTTCTATCAAAGCCATTCTACACTTGCGTGTCCGGCGCTCCTAACAACCAGCAGCTCATTTCCTTCAACGTTACCGCCGACACCGGGAAAACCTTCACCAAGCCCGTTACCGAGTTTACCGATGAGCTAGAAGTGAACTTGATACCTTTAGGTATGTTAAGTATAATTTATTATGTACTTGAATACAATTTTAGGTTTCAATATTTTTCTACTGTTACATATGCACAGTCTAATTTAATTTAAGGCCATGATGATTAAAATTATGGCAAATAATAAATAATACAGGACAATCCACATAGCATCATCTAGCCCCAAGACAAGCAAAGCTTGTGTTATGAGTACTAGATGACTGATATACTTAATTTTTATTTTTAACTAGCTGTCCCGACAGACGTTGTCCTATCCTAACTTAAGAAAATTTAATTCGTGATATAAAATATAAAATAAAATTTTCCGCGCAATTTCCTTAATTTTTTCTTTCATAAGAACCTTCTCCTGATAATAACGAACAGAACAAAAAAAGAATTAGCGAAATCGGTCCAGCCGTTCAGGCGTGATGCCGTGACCAAGGGAAATAGGGATTCATTTTTATATATATAGATTTTATTCAGTAGAAAACACCCAGAACCTTGGAACAAATATTTGCATAAAATAATATTAAAAATAAAACATGTGCGAGTAAAATTTATAATATAAATGAATATTGCATTAAAACTTAAAAAGATCCATCAAGTGTACAGTAAGGACAAAGTTTCTTGGCAGTTCTGAACATAGGCTCTGCGAACTTTTGCGCATGCACAGTTGCAAAGAAAACTGTTATTGCCATATAAACAAATATACGATCAGAAAATATCAAAAGCCATTATTATTATTCAGTGTTTGTTTTTTTTAATCTTTAAATTGTATCATATCTCAATATTTATCCTCTAACTTTGTTTTAATATTTGAAAAAATGAACAAAAACACAACGAACACTTTTGTACGCAACTGTGGTCAAGACAGAGATAGCGTCACAAACACCAAACCAATGCTGACGTGTGACAGAGACAAAAACCTCGTACCGAGTATTGCCGATAAAGATCGAAGTTAACAAAAGTCAAGATAAAAGAGATGTGCAATGTGCGTACTCGTGGGTGTTGTTTAATCGATTATTATTTAAATCGATTGAAATTAAGTGATAAATAATGTTTACATTCGATTTTATAATGAGGTTTTAAATGTTCTTAAACAGTCGTTACTCAAATAGTATTTAATAGATTTCTAAAATTTAAGTAAATCATGTCTTTTAAAATAGAAAACATAGTTTTACCAAACATTTTTTTTAATCCTTTATAAATAATAATTAATTAATTACTTAATGAGTAAATTAACTTTATTAGTAAATTTAGCTACTTAAATAATCTTCTATACCCTAAAATGAATGAGTTCAAAATGAAACTAATCGATTATGAAATTCGATCGATTATAGGATTGATTGTTTTTCTGTAAGGTGCGTCTCTAGCCTAGACCACCGCCCCGCGCACCCTACTCATGCCACCATTTGGTTCCTAAAAGTGTTGCTGCGCAGCCTTCCAGTTGTAGTCAAACTCCAACCAGCAAAGCAGTAATTAGGCATTTCCAATCAGACCATTATGGTCAAAGTGTTAATTTTAGCTATAATGATAGAAATAATGTAGAAAAATATACCTGCAGGCCAATAACAGAGAACCGTATTAAGAATTTTCAAAGTAGAGTAGAACTAGCAGTATCTAATATATCTTGTTCTGATGACCCCAATGAATTATTTTCCACACTTTTGAATGTCATACACAAGGAACACAGTGAAGTGTTCAAACTTAAAACATGCACAGTGAGAGATAGGGTCGGATTTGTTGATTGGGCCACTCCGGGTATTTATAAAAGTAGGAATAGACTCTATGACCTTTATGCTTCTAGAGAAACTATGTTACATGATCCTGCGTTTCTATTGTATGTAACCAACTATTCTAAAACATTTAAGAAAGTCTGCAACACAGCCAAATGCCTGTTTTTAAAGAATGTTATAATAAAATCATCTAATAAAGTAAAAGCAACATGGAGACTAATAAATAACGAAACAGGTAAATCAAAGCCACGTTATAAAGAAATAAGGTTAAAAATTAATAATTCAATTCTTATACATGAAAAAGATATTGCCAATGCTTTTGATGCATTCTTTTCTGCTATTCCTAAAGTTGTTACCCAGTCTCTAAACTCCTCAGCATCAATGGCTGTTAAATTTTTAGAATCTTCAGTTGCTAGATGTAATGAGAGTTTTATCTTTAGTTATGTAAATGCTAATTATGTAGTGAAAACCTTTAAGTCAATTAACATTAAAAATACTGAGGATCTCTGGGGTATATCCACCAAAGTATTAAGTTCAATTATTAAGGAAATGGCTCCTTGTTTGGCCTATATTTTCAATAGCTGTGTCGACGCAGGAATTTTTCCTGATCTCATGAAATATAGTAAGCTGGTTCCTCTTTATAAATCTGGTAGCCACACTGATCCGGCCAACTACAGACCTATTTCAATACTTCCTGCTATGAGTAAAATTTTTGAAAAAATTATTCTCATCCAGTTGACTTCTCACTTCAACCTTAATAGGTTATTCCATGAAAACCAATTCGGCTTCACCAAGGGTAGATCAACAACCGATGCTGGTTCAGTTCTGTTAAGGCATATATTGGAGGCCTGGGATAAAGCCAAAAACGCTATTGGTGTATTCTGTGACCTTTCTAAGGCTTTTGACTGTGTGGATCACAGTACATTAATTGAGAAACTTAAACATTATGGAATTAAGAAAAAGGCACTGGATCTTATGAAATCATATTTATCTGATAGAGTTCAAAAAGTAGAAGTTGGTAAAGAAAGATCTACGGGCTCAAATATTGAATTAGGCGTACCTCAAGGTTCAATATTAGGTCCCTTTTTATTTTTAGTTTATGTAAATGATCTTCCCTTTCTAGCAAAAGATCTTTGTGATATAGTCTTATTTGCTGATGATACTTCACTAATTTTTAAAGTAGACAGAAATAAATATAATTTTGACGATGTAAATAATTCGCTGTCACAAATACTAAATTGGTTTACCGCCAATAACCTGTTACTTAATGCTAAAAAAACAAAATGTATAAAATTCATGTTACCAAATGTTAGAGAACTCCCAACTCAAATCACGTTAAATAATGAGATTGTTCACTTCGTAGACTCTACTGTATTCTTGGGGTTGCATATTGATTCATCTCTTCAATGGCAACCGCAAATTGATGCTCTCGCGGGTAGGCTTAGTTCAGCAGCATATGCAGTGAGAACAATTAGATATCTCACTGATCAGGACACAGCTAGGTTAGTTTATTATAGTTACTTCCAGTATATTATTGTATTATAGTATTATGTCTTATGGTATTTTGCTGTGGGGACAGGCAGCTGATATTCAGACTATCTTTGTTCTTCAAAAAAGGGCGGTGCGTGCAATTTATAAATTAAAGCCACGTGACTCATTGAGGGAATTATTTAAAGAAATAAATATTTTAACTGTAATTTCGCAATATATTTATGAAAATTTAATGTATACACACAAAAACAAGAGTAACTTTTTGAAAAATTGTGATGTTCACAATAGAAATACACGAAACAAGAACAAATTACACATTCCTTCATTTAGATTACGAAAACTGGGGAAATCATTTATGGGTAATTGTGTGCGCTTCTATAATAAGCTTCCATCTGAAGCAACTGAACTTTCTATTCGTAGATTTAAACACTACATAAAACTAAATCTTATCAAGAAGGCATATTACTCCATAAATGATTACATCAATGACGTTAGTGCTTGGCCAGATGTCGCTCAGTTCCACATCGACAATAGTATGTAATTATTTATAAGGCAAACATGTATTAGACACATAAGTTTTACACATGCTAGTGGTTTCTATTTCGCCTCTTCCACTAGTGGACAAAAAATTGAGGCGAATTAAATTTGACTTGTCTAAGTGCTTATTTTGTAAGCCTAAAGAAATAAAGATATTGATTATTGATTATTGATTATTGATTATTCCGCGCGTAGTTCAGAACTGCCAAGAAACTTTGTCCTTACTGTAAGTCTGACTTGCGCGCTGAGGGTCTTGGTTTCGAACCTTAGTTAATTATTACAAATACAAGCACCAGTTAATGACTCTGCTATCAGATGAATACCTAAAAACAGTTGGTACAAACATTTCAGATGGATCACTCTGCAAACTACGGAGATTAAGGGGTAATAGTATATTTTAGACTTTTTCAAAAAGTTACATTGAAACCTTGAACATTTCTAAAATTTAAAACGTTAAAAGCCTTTCATTTGAAACCCTATTTGATTAAATAACCATCCCTTTTGAAAATTAAAATTTTTACCATGGTTCAGAAACACATGAATGTTCGTTCATTTTACTTTTTTTATTTTGGTCTGTGCATGTGTTCTTTTTTTGTTATTTTAAATTTGAAGTAAATAGCTTCAGTAGCTGCTGAGATATTCAAGAGCAAAAAGGACAGGGAGAGTCTGATTTACCTATCAAAGGGCAATGAATGAACCTGATTGAAACCCCAATAAAGAGTTGTCTGCTGTAAAATCTATGTCAATAAGTTACTCATTTATATTAAAATAACTTTCATTGAACATATTGTTAATTCTATATTAGTTTTTACACTGATATTATGATTTCTTAGCTGTTGCAACACAAAATACAATATTACAAGAAAAACGTAACACAAAAAATAACCTGTACAAGGTTTGGGAAGAATTCGTTGATAATGGTACAATATGTGGATAAATGGTTAATTTATTAAATATTAAGATGCATACATTTATTTCACCAAGAAATATAAATATTATTAAAATAGTAAACTCAGCGAACTGGGTTCAGTGATCTAATGATAAATAATTCACTGTAAAAAGCTTTCACTCTTGTTAGCTTGGAGCTAGATGCTGTGTGGATTAACCTATATTATTTATTATTTGATCATTTATTTTATTTTTAACCAACTAGATGGCAACAGCAAACCGGGTTTCATTCTCAACGAGCAGAAGATTGTGCTGATAAAGAACGACCAGTTTGAAGAGTCGAAGGTGAAAATGGAGGAACCGTACGCTAGCGTAGCCTTGGTGGAGGGGGGGTCAGGACCGATCGTGATCCAGACATTCTCTGATGAAATCCAGGTAAAACATTACAAGATTTTTTTTTCCTTATTTATTACTAGCGACCCGGCTTCGCACGGTTTTATTATACGTATAAACCTTCCTCTTGAATCACTCTATCTATTAAAAAAAACCGCATCAAAATCCGTTGCCTAGTTTTAAAGATTTAAGCAGTCAAAGGGATATAGGGACAGAAAAAGCGACTTCGTTTTATACTATGTAGTGATGAGTGAATAGGTGTCATCTAGACCTTCATGATACATCTTCGGCCACGTCGTCACTTACCATCAGATGAGATTGAGGTCAAAAGAAGGATAAAAAAAATAGAAATAAAGCGTGCTAAGCCGCGGGCAGATACTAGTCCTTAATCATTCGTGAATTTATAAGTTTGTAATAGTTTTTTGTAAAAAATCATGTAAGTAAATATCTCGAAGCACTTCCTTCCCTTTTCCCTCTTTTCATTCAGCGTTCTATCTTCTCAGGGCTTCAAACTGACAGCTCACAAGTTAACCGGCGAAGTCCTCCCAGCAATCCAAACATCAGATAAGAACCTTCGCTTGCCCCAAGCGGAGATATCCTCGGTGCTGTGTTACAAGGCGCGCGAACAAACCATCTGCCGCATCCTGCTCACTGCGGCCGACGACTCGGCACATCTTATGCAGCAAGGAGGTAACTAAATAAATTAATAAAAGTCAAAAAGTCAAAGTGCTTTATTTCCATAAGACCTTACAGGACACTTGGACACGTCATAAAATTCATTTTATAAATAATTAAAACTAGAGTAAAGAAGCGAACAAGAAACCTTTACCTTGTTAGGTTGTTGGTTTTCGAGTTGGAGCAAAACTCGTCCCAAGCTTTTTTACCATCTAGATAATCAGATATTTTATAGTAAGCCTTTTGACAAAGAACAGTTTTGACAATTTGTTTGAATTTATTTACTGATAGTTTTTAAATTTAAATAATGCTGGACAATCCACTCAGCACCATCTAGCCCCGAAGTTCTCAAAGCTTGTGTTATGGGTACTAGATAACTGATTTATTCAATACATGATATACATCGATACATATTTTTTATTATCCATAGACAACTAATTTGATCTGAGGCGGGAATCAAACCCGCTACATCTTGCGCAGGCGGACTCTGCTCCACTGAGTTCGTCAAACCTCTAAATAAGTTTAGATATAAAAATATTCCATTACCAACAAATTGACGTGTATTTAAATACTATAAAAAGAGTTCAATTCCACGCGCACTGTTTGCGCTCGTTACCATGGTAACGATGACACCAATAAGCAGTTTTCGACCATAGATAATATAATTGATACTAAAGTCATTGAAAACGGGATATTTACCATGATTTGATTCTTTTTGAGTTTTCCGATATTTTGGCACAGTTTCAAGCGCCATGATCACGAAAGAAATGAAGTCACTGGGACGTGCTCAGGTTCTACAATGTAATTTCACCGATTACTCGATGACGCCTTAACTGATTCGGAATAAAAATGTTTCAAGTACCATTTAAATTTTATTGAGGAATCGGATTTTAAAATATCTAAAAATTTTAAAAGTACATCGATGATATATTCGTTTATTCCGAAACCTCGCTGTTACTATGGTAACGGACGTAAACATGAAGTCTGTTTATAGTTGTGTAAAACACGTGATCTTGTTTCGAGGACGTTATTATGTTATTATGAAGTAACTCACTTTTACTATTTGTCTAGCTGGCATGAAGTACGGTAAGTATTGTAATACGCATTTGTGTGTAAATTATTTCGTTTACTATAACGTAAAATGTTTGCCAGCCCGTTTTCACAATACTTGCTGCCCAATTTAGTTATTTTTGGCGACCATATAAGCAACTCAATTTATTTTTATCTGCAAAATCAATGTTTGGTCTGACCAAAACCTGTTTAATTTGCTGACTGTTTGAATAATACCTGTTAAATTTACTCGGAAAACATGATTCGAAGTTTCTAATTCAAAATCTTCAAAGTTAGATCTAATTTATCTAATACCACCTGTTTACATGGTCTGATCTAGTCTCAGACGATAGAACTATCTAGATGGAGCGCTGTCCACAATGATTTCGAAGCCGGTTTCGTAAAAATGTGTGTTCGTAGTGAGTGTTGCCATGCAGTAAAAACATGTTACCCCAATATCAATGAATGAATGAATGAATTAACACTTTTTGTACTAAAATTCATTTAAACAAAAGCTCATATCTAATTAAAAAACAAACATAGTAAAAAAGGCGGCCTTATCGCTGAGAGCGGTTTCTAATTCTTCTTAATATTTATTATTTTTGTCTAAGTACTAGCAGGATGAATTGATAAGCAAATAGATAAGTTTAGCATTTCTTATTGTAAGTATACCTACCTTTTAAGAGGTACCTAGTATGTATATAACGGTTTTTTTAAAAAAAGGGGTCTGGGGCTGCAAAAGGGTCAAACTTCTTTTGGCTGCCGCAATTATTCGACCTCCTCTATGTGACTGCGAAAAGATTTTTTTCCATCGCGAGCCTTTCGGGAGATATGAAAGGGGGTTCTAAAAAAGGGTCATGATTGGGTCGATTTTTTTTCTTCCTATTAAAGACCCTCTATACGATCCCGCCATCCGAAATCCTCTATCGGTACGCTATCCGGTAGCCATTCAAAAGTGAGGGCCTTGGGGGTTCTAGGGGGTCAAAAAAAATTCACCCCCCACAACGATTTTTAACCTTCTATACGACCCCACAATAAAATCTGACCCACCCCCCTACACGGCCGAAGAACCCTAGGTGGGTTCTAGAAGGGGGTCGAAATCTAAAAAAGTCGGAATTTTCCCATACTTGCCCCCACCCCCCCTACACATTTCCGTAAAAAAAACATACTCCCCCTCCACCAACAGGGAGAACAATCATGTCAGTGAGTCAGTCAGTGGTAATCGAATTTTATTAATATAGAATAAAATAGAATAAAAAAACCGGGTGGTAGTCTGGTACTTATAGAAAATAATTGATTGGTAATTGAACGTTACATTTCGCGTCACATTAATAACTTGCTCAATAAACGGGATCTATTGTGACGCGTACACGTGGCAACACTTGTGGATGTTGTGGAGGTTATGTGTTCATAATAAATATAAAATTGGTTTACTAAAAATATGTCTTTTTATGTTTACTTACCTATGAAATGTGATTCCATCCTTCTTTTTATTTCTCGATGATTGGTTTTTACACCCTTTCACTACACAATTCGCCATTTTTTCACTATAAATTGCGCATGACGGCTTAGCTCGACTGACAAGGTAAGGCACACTTTCGGCATATACCTCGTGTGTGCGTAAGTGTGTTTGTACACGGCAAGGCCGAATTTTACCTGCCTCAGTGCGGGTTTCGCTGGGGCTCCGTCTAGATAGTTCTATCGTCTGAGGATCTAGTCTGTTTTTTCGTTCTGTGTACTAGATGCCAGTGTGAACCTGTGTAGTGTACTATAAAATATCATATCAGTGCGTACTCAGTCCAACTAACGCGTCTGTTTTGTAAAGAATAGTGTCATTGGGGAAAACAATAAAAAAAATTTAGACATAGCATAATGAAAATCAATTAACAAATAATTTTAAAATAATTATCAAAGACTTTAGAATTTCTAAGTGCATATTTTGTAAGAATTTAGATAAAGGTTATTGATTTCTGGTATATTAATTGGTATATTGTCAAATTAATTAATTAATTGTTATTATTATTTAATTATTATTATTTTTATTTAATTGGTTTTGATCCGTACTTTATCCTCCGCTAATTGTTACTGTAGAGTATTTATATACTGTAGAGACTAGAGACAATATGCTATCAAAATCTTTCAAAATTCCCTGTGATGGTCCTGCTTTCAGTGTCTTATTTGAGATTATAAATGTCTCATGTATTATTAATGCATGTATTATGTACATGTATTATATAGATATCTCATGTATCATTACTGTATTATTGCTTATTCCCAGGTCGTATCATCTGGTCCAGAGAAGAGTCGCTGGCTAATGTCGTGGCAGTCGAGTTCGTTGACCTGCCAGTCTCCGTTTTGGAGGCTGCCATTGAATCAGAGTTCGATCAGAAAGAAGGTTTGTTCAAATAAGCATTTATATAAAAAAGGTTTACTGTTTGAATATGTACAAACTACTTACTGAATGAAACATTATACTGAACTTATTTATTCTGAGATAGTTATGAAGGTTACTCATAAAATGTTACTATTTTTCTAGCTGCGGAGATCAACAGTAAGTATTGTAATGTGTAATTGTGTAGATCTATTCAGCCAAAACTCTATTCCCAAGGCTGTGCTCCCTTCCTTAGAAGTTCAGTGTTTTGTAAAAACAAAATTTGGGTTTTCCAATTTTGGTCTAAGATCCGACTGCAGAATTAGCCCGTTCATCCCTTTTTGCTTGAAACCAAATTTTTATGAATGGTGTAGGATGATGGAGAGCATCCAGGAGGTGTCTTAGATGATGGAGAGCATCCAGAAGGTGTCTTAGATGATGGAGAGCATCCAGGAGGTGTCTTTGATGATGGAGAGCATCCAGGAGGTGTCTTTGATGATGGAGAGCATCCAGGAGGTGTCTAGGATGATGGAGAGCATCCAGGAGGTGTCTTTGATGATGGAGAGCATCCAGGAGGTGTCTAGGATGATGGAGAGCACCCAGGAGGTGTCTTCGATGATGGAGAGCATCGAGGAGTGTCTTTGATGATGGAGAGCATCCAGGAGGTGTCTAGGATGGAGAGCATCCAGGAGGTGTCTATGATGATTAAGAGCATCTAGGAGATGTGAATGGTGATAAAGAGCATCCAGGAGGTGTCTATGACGATTGAGAGCATCCAGGTGTCAATGATCATTATGAGCATCCAGGTATGAATGAACGAGGGGAGACAGGGGTCTATGATGATTGAGAGCATCTAGGAGGTGTCTATGATGTTTGAGAGGATCTAGGAGGTGCCTATGATGTTTGAGAGGATCTAGGAGGTGTCTATGATGTTTGAGAAGATCTAGGAGGTGTCTATGATGATTGAGAGCATCTAGGAGGTGTCTATGATGTTTGAGAAGATCTAGGAGGTGTCTATGATGATTGAGAGGATCTAGGAGGTGTCTATGATGTTTGAGAAGATCTAGGAGGTGTCTATGATGATTGAGAGGATCTAGGAGGTGTCTATGATGATTTAGAGTATCTAGGAGGTGTCTATGATGTTTGAGAAGATCTAGGAGGTGTCTATGATGTTTGAGAGGATCTAGGAGGTGTCTATGATGATTGAGAGCATCTAGGAGGTGTCTATGATGATTGAGAGGATCTAGGAGGTGTCTATGATGTTTGAGAAGATCTAGGAGGTGTCTATGATGATTGAGAGGATCTAGGAGGTGTCTATGATGATTGAGAGCATCTAGGAGGTGTCTATGATGTTTGAGAAGATCTAGGAGGTGTCTATGATGTTTGAGAGGATCTAGGAGGTGTCTATGATGATTGAGAGCATCTAGGAGGTGTCTATGATGTTTGAGAAGATCTAGGAGGTGTCTATGATGATTGAGAGGATCTAGGAGGTGTCTATGATGTTTGAGAAGATCTAGGAGGTGTCTATGATGATTGCGAGTATCTAGGAGGTGTCTATGATGATTGAGAGCATCTAGGAGGTGTCTATGATGATTTAGAGTATCTAGGAGGTGTCTATGTTGATTGAGAGCATTCCGGCGGGCGCGGAGCCTCCCGCGGCCGACGCCTTCGGTCTGGACCTGCAGGCCTTTGTGTAGCACCAGCGCAGGCACACGCGCCCGCTGCTGCTGGGGGAGACGGAGATCGACGAGCTCATGTTGTAAAAAAACATTACAGACTAAATCACGAGTTGTAGACCAAATGGAATACTACTGGAAAAGCATTGAATTCGTGTTCCATTAGTTTTCCAATGACAACTTTTGATTAAAATTAACAGTTTCTGATGAAAGAAAATGAAATTTGATTGCTTTACACATCATATTCCGCAATTAATTGGAAAATAAGTTAAAACGATTGATACAAACAAAGATTTCAAAAGATTGAAAAAACTTATCGTCGAAGTGCAGCTTACTAATATGCCCAGAACGAAAAGAATGGTTTTTGTTTTGCATTATGCGTTTTTTACTGATATAGATGGCATATTTACCGCTTTTATTTTTATTAAACGATTGATAGAAATACAACAGTGCTACCAAATGTAAAAAAAAGTGGCGTGAAATTTCACAGATGGTTAATATTTTGATGTGAAGGTAGAAATGGTGTACTACTGGTTCCTGGTGTGGCACTAGTAGTACCTGGTCTAGTACTCTCCTAGTTACAAAGATTCATAAAAATTTGGTCTCAAGCAAAAAGGGATGAACGGGCTAATTCTGCAGTCGGATCTCATAATCCTTATGAACATGCAATCTATAAATTCATCCTTGACCTACACCCATGTCTTACATACATAGAGCATTATTCTCCAAAACTTGAGTTAAATAAATAACTCAGTGTTAAATTTTTGTCTGACAGTTTATTTTGCACCATTTGACAATAACTCAGTATCTATTTCATTATTTTTACATGCCAAAAATAGTTGGATGAATGCTAAATGATTTGAGTGTACTGATCTCTTTCGCTCCACAGTATTTTCTATAAGTCTGTGTATTTCTCTATGTGAGATATTATGAAATGATACGCAGTTATTGGTCGCAATTTACTGTTGTGATTGTGTGGTTTTGGACGTTTTTGATATTACTAGCCCAGAGTTACTTGAAATAAACCTCCCAGAACAGCAGAATGCCATTTCAAAATATCACTATAGGTTAACTCCTAAATCTTTGAGGAACAAGACGTAATAAGTGTTTCGTCTCCATAGTATCTAACTATGAGTTAACCGTTTTAACAACTGTAGTTTTAACCTAGCTTGGCGTAGGTGGGCGTAACTAGTTAGCTACACTGAGTGTGCAAGTTTTTTTGTGTGCTATTTATTAATACCTCTATGGACCACATACTTTGATGTTTTGTACAAAAAATAACAACCAACTTCAAACTACACGCATGATCTTGATCAAATTGGAACATGAAACCACAGTAAAAAAAAACATCAAAATCGGTTCACCATGAAAAAATTTATGATGATAAATAAAAACTACAGTCGAATTGAGAACCTCCTCCTTATTTTGAAGTCGGTTGTAAAGAGAGAGTGTGCTTCGAAGTGAAAACTTGTGTAATGAAAGCAAGAACAAAAAAAAACAACCAAATGCAGACAAAAAAAAAACGCGAAAAAAATAGCATTTTTTGCTGAAAAAAAAGTCTCTACTTCACAAATTTTCCTCTTCATAAAAGTAGTCTTTGTTCCCAACCCAGGTTCAATCTAATTTTCCTCTTAAGGTAGCCTTCCGTTACTAGCGATCGCGACGCGCGACCGCGACCGGGTCGCGCGACCGTTGGGCGTGGCTCCATATAATTCATACAAAACCGGTCGCGGTAGCCTTCCGTTCCTAGCGACCGCGACGCGCGACCGCGCGACAGCGACCGCGACGCGCGACCGAAATCGGGTCGCGCGACCCACTGCTTTGTATGAATTTGTATGGAGCACTAAACACAAGGCGCGACCGCGGTCGCGCGACCGGTGGGCGTGGCCAGCGACCCAAGGGTCGCAGAGACCCGGTCGCGTCGGAGACGGTGCCGTCGCGCGACGCAGGCGAGAAGCCTTTCAAAATGGCGCCGTTTTCATCACACGAGGACATGATATTAATAGAATTAGTCAATAAAACATAGGGACTTAATAAGCATATAATTTTTCGAAATTATATGCTGATTTTTAATAAATAATTGATTGATACCAAGACATGTTTGGACATTATACAAATGTGATTTTTCGAACTTTGATCAAACAAAATGTGCGACACATATTTATCGATAATAATCGGGATTTATCTCAAAAACAAAGCAGTTTTAATATTTTTTAAATGAAGACTACTTCATCTGGTTTTTTCTTCGTTTCTTTTTGAGTAAATGGTGTATTTTATTCGAAGTAGTCTCATTTGAAAGCTAGATAGTTGACCTAGCAAGGCCTAATTAGGTACTTTCTGCGATTTAGATGAAATCAGTTGAGATTTCTGTTGATCTTTGTACTTGACAGGAAGTACCTTATTTAAATGGTGAATAACATGACAACGGAAAGAGATAGACCCCTAGTTTTTGGAAGATTTGTAGAATTAATTATGAAATTTAATACATGCAAAAAAGTACACCTCAATAACCCAGTTTTAAAGTTACAGAGAAAAAATTAAATAAAAATCATTTTTTTTTGTCTAATTTCTAAAAAAATATCATTTTTCTACGCTCATATACCGAATTTGTACTTTTTATTTATTTTATTAGCTAGGTAAACTATCTATTTTTCAAATGAGACTATTTCAAATAAAATAAACCATTAACTCAAAAAGAAACATGTAGATTAAATCAGTTGAGATTCCTGTTGATCTTTGTACTTGACAGAAAGTACCTAATTTAAATAGTGAATAACATGACAATGGAAAGAGTCAGACCCCTAGTTACTTTGAAGGATTTGTAGAATAAATTATGTTGTTTAATAAAACATGCAAAAAAGTACACTTTAATAACCCAGTTTTAAAGTTACAGAGAAAAAATAAAATAAAAATAGTTTTTTATTGTCTAATTTCTAAAAAAATATATTTTGTTCTCCGCTTATGTACCGAATTTGTATTTTTTATTCATTGTATTATCTAGGTAAACTATCTAGCTTTCAAATGAGACTACTTTGAATAAAATACACCATTTACTCAAAAAGAAACGAAGTAAAAACCAGATGAAGTAGTCTAAATTTAAAAAAATATTAAAACTGCTTTGTTTTTGAGATAAATCCCGATTTTTATCGATAAATATGTGTCGTGTATCCGCACATTTCGTTTGATCAAGGTTCGAAAAATCTATATGTATAAGTTGCGTATATTGCTCTCGTGTTCTTCATTTTTCGATAGTAGTCTTTTTACACCCTGTATAATAATATATATTTTAGTTTGGTCCTTCATTTTTGTTACACCTTGTACAGGCGACCGCGACCGTGCGACCGTGCGACCATGGTCGCCTGTACAGGGTGTAACAAAAATGAAGGACCAAACTTAAAAAATATATTATTATACATGGTGTAAAAAGACTACTATCGGAAAATGAAGGGTAGCAATCAGACCATTATTCTGAACATATTTATCGAAAAAAAAGCGAAAAAAAAATAACCTTGAAATTTTTATTTTTTTATCTAGTTACACACCCATAGTACAACACTAGAAAAACATATCAACTCGAATAAATCATTTTTAAAAGCAAAAATAAATAAATTACAAAAACAAAGCTATTTATTTTGCACCCAAAGTACAGCGCAAAGTGATCAACCTCAACTCACTCAGCTGTTTAAGGTCACGTGCACTAACACGAGAGCGAGATACGTAACATATATAATTTCCAAACATCATCATCATCATCAGCCTATATTAGTCCACTGCTGGACATAGGCCTCCCCTAATGAGCGCCATAGCGCCCTGTCTTCAGCTTGCCGCATCCAGCATCTGCCAGCAGTCCTTCGCAGATCGTCATCCCACCTGGCCGGAGGGCGTCCTACACTACGTTTGCCGAGTCGCGGTCTCCACTCAAGAACACTTTTACCCAACGGTTGTCGGTTCTTAGCGCGATATGGCCGGCCCACTGCCACTTCAACTTGCTGATTCTTTGAGTTTATGTCGATAACTTTGGTTCTCTGTCGGATGTATTCATTACGAATCCTATCCTTTAGAGAAACTCCGAGCATAGCTCTTTCCATAGCTCGCTGAGCGACTTTAAACTGGTGGACCAGCCCTACCGTGAGTGTCCACGTCTCAGCTCCGTAGGTCATGACGGGTAGGACGCACTGATTGAAAACTTTTGTTTTCAAATATTGCGGTATGGATGACGAGAAGACTTTCCAAACATAGTATCAATCAATTATTAATTTAAAAATCAGCATATAATTTCCAAAAATTGTATACTTATTAAGTATGTTAATATCTATGCCTCCGAAAAAAAGGTTTTTATTGACTAATTCTATTAATATCATGTCCTCGTGTGATGAAAACGGCGCCATTTTGAAAGGTTTTTCGCCAGCGTCGCGCGACGGCTCTGCCTCCGACGCTGCGATCCTTGGGTCGCTGGCCACGCCCACCGGTCGCGCGACCGCGGTCTCGCCTTGTGTTTAGTGCTCCATACAAATTCATACAAAGCAGTGGGTCGCGCGACCCAATTTCGGTCGCGCGTCGCGGTCGCTAGGAACGGAAGGCTACCTTTAATAAGAATAGTCTTTGTTTACAACCCAGGTTCAATCTATTTTTGCTCTTAATAAAAGTAGTCTTTGTTTACAACCCAGGTTCGATCTAATTTTCCTCTTAATAAGAGTAGTGTTTGTTTACAACCCAGGTTCGATCCTGGCCGCGTTCACGCGCCGCGTGGCGACGCAGTACCAACAGCTCCTGGCGCTAATTCAGAGCCTGCAGGTCTCGGAGCCGACGGCCGATGAAGAGCCCACTCAACTGCATAGGGATTACTTCAACCTGCACAAGATTATTGTGCTGGTCACTGAGAGTGGGAAGGTTAGTCTTTATTTTTAACAAACGATTTGGCGCGGTGGGCGAAGGTCCGCCTGCGACGCAGGAGGTTGCGGGTTCGATTCCCGCCTCGGAACAAATTTGTGTACGATCTGTAGAAATTTGTTCCGTTGGTCTGGGTGTTTTCTATATATAATAACAAATTATTTATCTATGTAATGTTTTGTATTAACTATATCATTCATCTAGTACCCATAACACAAGCTCTGCTTAGCTTGGGGCCAGATGATGCTGTGTGGACTGTCCGGAATTATTTGTTTATTGTTTATTTATATGTAGTTTGGGTTCATTTTCTTACACATGATTTGTTTTTATTCGTATTGTTTCTCTGCCAATAAGATTTAATCGACTTGCTTGATAAATTATGCTGTTCTTAGTACACGAAGCAATAAAGTGGATAATGGAGTGGGGTGTTCCGTGTTCCCCAGATAATTTTTAAAGCCCAGTTTGCACTTGGAAATGACGAATAGATAGGTTCAGTAGCGAGTATACATACAAAACGGATTATGCGTTACCCAATAGACTATATAATAAAGCGAACTACACGAAACAAAAATCAATAACAATTATTTAATTGAGTTTTCTTTACATTTTCCAGATATTCGGCATGGACAATCTATCTGGCGCCATCTTGTGGCGCCGCTACATACCGACTCTAGACACCGAGTCAATGCAGTTGTTCACTAGGAGATCCTCCCGGCACCCGCCGCACGACGCCGTTGTCACTATTGTAGGGAAACACGAGGTAAGTAGAGATATTGAGACATTTGAAGGGTCGGCAACGTGTAATGTCTCCGATGTTGCAGTCGTCTATAGGCTGCGGTAACCGTTTTCCATCAGGCGGGCCGCATGCTTGTTTGCAACTATTTTTTTTTATTTGCTCAATGTGGCATGATGATATTGTGATCGCCACTTTATGTCTTCACCCTCGAAGACGCGGCATTTCCACCTTATGATCTAACTTAAAAATATAAGTGACTACTTGTTACAGAAGTCTACAGAAATACACCTAATTATAAACTAGCAACCCACGGTTTTATTAAACGTATAAACCTTCCTCTTGAATCACTCTTATCTATAAAAAAAACCGCATCAAAATCCATTGCCTAGTTTTAAAGATTTAAGCATACAAAGGGACATAGAGACAGAGAAAGCGACTTTGTTTTATACTATTTCATATGGGTCGTAGTTTTAAGTATTTAACAGCCTGTATTTGACTATTGTTGCCTGAAATAAATGATTTATTATTTACTAGCGACCTGCCGCAGCTTCGCACGGTTTTATTATAAGTATCAACCTTCCTCTTGAATCACTCTATCTATTTAAAAAAAACCGCATCAAAATCCATTGCGTAGTTTTAAAGATTTAAGCATACAAAGGGACATAGAGACAGAGAAAGCGACTTTGTTTTATACTATTTCATATGGGTCGTAGTTTTAAGTATTTAACATCCTGTATTTGACTATTGTTGCCTGAAATAAATGATTTATTATTTACTAGCGACCTGCCGCAGCTTCGCACGGTTTTATTATAAGTATCAACCTTCCTCTTGAATCACTCTATCTATTTAAAAAAAAACGCATCAAAATCCGTTGCGTAGTTTTAAAGATTTAAGCATTCAAAGGGACATAAGGACATAGGGACAGAGAAAGCGACTTTGTTTTATACTTTGTAGTGATTATTACTACTATGTAGTGATTATAATTGTAATTGTTGTAGGAAACTGGCAACACGCTCGTCATAAACCTGAACCCGTTAACGGGCGCGCCCGTGGCGGAGGGCACCGTGCACTTGCCGTACCGGCCGCTGCAGTGCGCGCTGCTGCACAGACTAGACCCGCAGAAGATGCATGCGCTCCTGGTGTTGGACAGCGACGAGAATGTGCACGTAAGGCTATTTGAACCTTCATTCTAACAGTGAACTTTCATTCCTGGTGTTGGACAGCGACGAGAATGTGCACGTAAGGCTATTTGAACCTTCATTCTAACAGTGAACTTTCATTCCTGGTGTTGGACAGCGACGAGAATGTGCACGTAAGGCTATTTGAACCTTCATTCTAACAGTGAACTTTCATTCCTGGTGTTGGACAGCGACGAGAATGTGCACGTAAGGCTATTTGAACCTTCATTCTAACAGTGAACTTTCATTCCTGGTGTTGGACAGCGACGAGAATGTGCACGTGAGTATACCGGCGAACCTTTATTCTAAACAAGGTAGAAGAAATAACAAAACTTTATGCAAAATACAAGAAATATTCACTCATTCTTCATCTTTGGTGTTCAGGAACACGGCCACCATTGCTAAGGTGTGTGGGGCGCGCCTGCTTTAACTAAACATAGATCGATATCTGTTTTTAGCGTCCAAAAATAAACCCTAATATATTCAAGTCTATTTATGCACGCTCCTCGAATCGAAGTACCCTTAAGTGGTCAGTCTGGCTGGGATTCAGCCGAGAATTTTAATGCATGGCAGAATTTTCTACCTAGGAACAGCGTGCAGACTGGCTAGAATTATATCACTCGTTTAAGCGACATTTTAATAAGCACCTTAATGTGAATTGCCAGCATTATTTGTGTATTCATCTATAATATACAGAGTGTAAAAAGATTACTATCGAAAAATGAAGGGTAGCGAACAAACCATGATTCTGTATAACTTCAACAAATAATCTTTATGAATTGAGTGCTATATTGTAACAACATTTTGCCCACAGGTTTTCCCCAAGACTGCCGCGCCCTTGGTTGAGAACATGTACATGTACGTCGCTGGGAAGAATTCGCCTAAACTACAAGGATACGCGCTCAAATATAACGGACAGGTAACTACTCATGTCCTATTAAAATAAATGCGATTGTTTGTATATATGGATGCTATTATAATATTAGTAAGGACTAGCGACCAGCCCCAGCTTCGCTCGAGTGTATTATACATTTAAACCTTCCACTTCAATCACTCTATCTATTAAAAAACCGCATCAAAATCAGTTACGTAGTTTTAAAGATCTAAGCATCATCAGCTGGACAGACAGACAGCCGGAAGTCCTAACACCCAGGGTAAGTTCTAAGAATTTGAAGAGTCGCGTTCAAGTCCCGTCGAAGTCAATTTTTTTTTGGGATTTATTATTCGAATGCTATGTTATGAATGTATGATTGTCAGCTAACTCATAGCTAGACTATAGGTTTATAAATATATTGTTCTTTACAGAAAGTAGTAGCCATTCCCACGTGGTCAGTAACGGTAGGGCCGAACGCGGGCCGCATCGTGGGAGTGACGGGCAAGCCGGGCTGGGAGCGCACGCAGAGCCAGGGGCGCGTGCTGGCCGACCGCTCCGTGCTCTACAAGTACTCCAACCCCAACCTACTGCTGGTCGTCGTGCAGGCGCCTGATCCTATACATAAAGGTACACTTCAAGCCGGACTGGGAGCGCACGCAGGGCCAGGGGCGTGTGCTGGCCGACCGCTCCGTGCTCTACAAGTACTCCAACCCCAACCTACTGCTGGTCGTCGTGCAGGCGCCTGATCCTATACATAAAGGTACACTTCAAGCCGGACTGGGAGCGCACGCAGGGCCAGGGGCGTGTGCTGGCCGACCGCTCCGTGCTCTACAAGTACTCCAACCCCAACCTACTGCTGGTCGTCGTGCAGGCGCCTGATCCTATACATAAAGGTACACTTCAGATAGCGAACCAAGACCGGTACAGTAAAACGGGGTGAATAGAGACTTAATGGTGAAAACAAGTGGATGACATACATGCTGCGGCCAAGCATCCTTGCAGAGGACAGAGCTCCAAAAGGCTCTCGTTTGGAGATCAAATAAGTGATCAAATAAGTGACACAGGAGGTGAACAGCTACGGACTAAGGATACTTCCAACG
Organism: Eupithecia centaureata; assembly: GCA_944547425.1. Lineage (NCBI taxonomy): Eukaryota > Metazoa > Arthropoda > Insecta > Lepidoptera > Geometridae > Eupithecia > Eupithecia centaureata. Next base: position 2,175,361 of record OX155680.1, on the reverse strand, counting down.
CTACCAGTCATCATGAATCAATTTGATGCTTCGCTTAAAATCTCACAAGCTATAGAAACTCCAGCTATTTACTAATGAACTCGTTTATTCGCAGACATGGTGATATCGGCGTGCGTGGACGGCGTCTCGGGCGCCGTGGTCAGCTCGCAGGTGCACCGGCGCGCGCGCGCGACTCCGCTCGCCGTGCACACTGACAACTCCATCGCATATGTCTACTACAACGACAAGCATCGCAGGACTGAAGTCGGTGAGTCGCCGCTACATTACTATTCATCCTTATCGTTTTAACTCGAGAGCTTTGGAGGTCGTTGTCATCTGCAACACAATTTTTTAAACTTCTGCAGATGGCATCGTTTCCGCCTTTTACTCTTCTGGCTTCAACGTCGAGTGAAACGTCACTAGAGTCTTGTGTTTTTACTTTGAGTCTAGCAGGCTTCTCAAACGCTGTTCAGTTGCCTATTTGGCTGTGATAGTCTTCATCGTGAGTAGGAGCGTCAAAAGGGGTTTACAGTTCCCGGGGTAGTTAACTATTCCGGGAACTACTGGAATCCCCTTTTGACGCTCCTATTAAGGTAGCACATCGTACATGTCCGTTATGATGAGTTGTAAATGTCGTATGATTCCAGCTACAATGGAGCTGTACGAGGGCAGCGCGCGCTGGTCGGAGGCGGGCTCCGCGTTCTCGTCGCTGGAGGGCGGACGCGCGCCGCTCACGCCCAGCCTGGCCTTCATCCTGAGCGCCGCGCCCACCGCCGCCGCGCCCACGCGCACCGAGCGCTCGCTCACTGACAAACACGTGCTGCGTGAGTATACCTTGTAGCTACAATGTACAGCCTGGCCTTCATACTGAGCGCCGCGCCCACCGCCGCCGCGCCCACGCGCACCGAGCGCTCGCTCACTGACAAACACGTGCTGCGTGAGTATACCTTGTAGCTACAATGTACAGCCTGGCCTTCATCCTGAGCGCCGCGCCCACCGCCGCCGCGCCCACGCGCACCGAGCGCTCGCTCACTGACAAACACGTGCTGCGTGAGTATACCTTGTAGCTACAATGTACAGCCTGGCCTTCATACTGAGCGCCGCGCCCACCGCCGCCGCGCCCACGCGCACCGAGCGCTCGCTCACTGACAAACACGTGCTGCGTGAGTATACCTTGTAGCTACAATGTACAGCCTGGCCTTCATCCTGAGCGCCGCGCCCACCGCCGCCGCGCCCACGCGCACCGAGCGCTCGCTCACTGACAAACACGTGCTGCGTGAGTATACCTTGTAGCTACAATGTACAGCCTGGCCTTCATACTGAGCGCCGCGCCCACCGCCGCCGCGCCCACGCGCACCGAGCGCTCGCTCACTGACAAACACGTGCTGCGTGAGTATACCTTGTAGCTACAATGTACAGCCTGGCCTTCATACTGAGCGCCGCGCCCACCGCCGCCGCGCCCACGCGCACCGAGCGCTCGCTCACTGACAAACACGTGCTGCGTGAGTATACCTTGTAGCTACAATGTACAGCCTGGCCTTCATCCTGAGCGCCGCGCCCACCGCCGCCGCGCCCACGCGCACCGAGCGCTCGCTCACTGACAAACACGTGCTGCGTGAGTATACCTTGTAGCTACAATGTACAGCCTGGCCTTCATACTGAGCGCCGCGCCCACCGCCGCCGCGCCCACGCGCACCGAGCGCTCGCTCACTGACAAACACGTGCTGCGTGAGTATACCTTGTAGCTACAATGTACAGCCTGGCCTTCATCCTGAGCGCCGCGCCCACCGCCGCCGCGCCCACGCGCACCGAGCGCTCGCTCACTGACAAACACGTGCTGCGTGAGTATACCTTGTAGCTACAATGTACAGCCTGGCCTTCATACTGAGCGCCGCGCCCACCGCCGCCGCGCCCACGCGCACCGAGCGCTCGCTCACTGACAAACACGTGCTGCGTGAGTATACCTTGTAGCTACAATGTACAGCCTGGCCTTCATCCTGAGCGCCGCGCCCACCGCCGCCGCGCCCACGCGCACCGAGCGCTCGCTCACTGACAAACACGTGCTGCGTGAGTATACCTTGTAGCTACAATGTACAGCCTGGCCTTCATACTGAGCGCCGCGCCCACCGCCGCCGCGCCCACGCGCACCGAGCGCTCGCTCACTGACAAACACGTGCTGCGTGAGTATACCTTGTAGCTACAATGTACAGCCTGGCCTTCATACTGAGCGCCGCGCCCACCGCCGCCGCGCCCACGCGCACCGAGCGCTCGCTCACTGACAAACACGTGCTGCGTGAGTATACCTTGTAGCTACAATGTACAGCCTGGCCTTCATCCTTGGCGATATAATGGTGAATATTAATAATAATGCTTTATTTAAGCCAACTTACGTATACATGTTTACCTAAAACTAATAAGGTACTTTAAAAATGAGTAACTATACAATGAAGAAATCTTACAAAAAGTTAAAACATGTGTTCGTCCGTTTCCAGTGGCCCTGTCAACCGGCGCCATAGTAGAGATGCCGTGGATGTACCTGGACCCGCGGCGCCCCGTGACGCCGACCGCCGTGGAGCGCGAGGAGGGACTCATCCCGTACGCGCCCGAGCTGCCTCTGCCTTCCGAGGGAGTCGTCAACTACAACCTGACGCTGCACCGAGTGGAGGCCATCTACACGGCGCCCTCCGGACTCGAGTCCACTAGTTTGGTGCTGGCTACAGGACTCGGTTAGTCTAATCACTACATAGTATAAAACAAAGTCGCTTTTTCTGTCCCTATGTCCCTTTGAATGCTTAAATCTTTAAAACTACGCTACGAATTTTGGTGTTTTTTTAATAGATAGTGATTCAAGAGGAAGGTTTATACATATAAAAAAACAGGGCGAAGCTGGGGCGGGTCGCTTGTTTCTAATATTGTATATTATAATATTTATGAATAGAATTTTGAGTACTATATATGTTTATTTTAGATGAACGTCATATTCCAAAACGTCAAACATTAGTATGATACAAAGTTACTTGTTAGTACTAATACAAGTTTGAATAAATAATTAAGAAAACAGGCGTATTTCAAAACGCCCAACATTTTGGCCAAGAAGTAGAAAAGTAGGTATCATCAACAGCCATGATGATTAAGACTTTGAATCGTTTGGTTGGAACACTAAACCAGTTGTATTACCAGGGTTTTTTAATCTTTGTATGGGATCAAAAAGTACCCTTACTGACCCTGTATTTGTTTGTTACTCCTGTATCCTAAACGAAACATTTATTGTGATATTGTTTGTCCCACAGATCTATTCTACACACGAGTGGCGCCGTCCAAGACCTTCGATCTCCTGAAAGACGACTTCGACTACTATCTGATCACCATAGTGTTGGCCGCGCTCATCGTAGCCACCTACAGCACCAAATACTTCGCGGCAAGGAAACTGCTCAAAAACGCCTGGAAGTGCACGTCTTAAGACTGTTCTCTAGCATTGGAAGGTGCCTTTCGACCAGAGGTGCTATGTCGTTAAGCCATAACTATGGAATGTGTCAAATACGTTAGAATTAATACAGGCCATTCAAGTAAGCAGAGCTTGTTTTAAATGTTGAGAAATCAAAGGTACGCGATTCATACTTGGCCTTTAGAATTGTTTGGGATTTATTAGTTTTGTATTACGTTCACATACGGCTTAGCTGCTCGGCAAAACTGGTGGAAAGGCTAAACAAGCGGAGCTTTGTAAAATCAGCCAATGAATCTCGAGCACAAGTGAATAACGCTGTTTTGACACGATATTATTGGTTGATGTGCTATCCACTCTGCTCTACTTGAATTTAAAAAGCAACCTTAGGGTCATTTTATGTGGTTGTTTTGGTAATGTATTTGTAAAGGTATAGCAAATAGTGATATAGCTCACGCTTAGCTCAGAGAAGTGTACACACCATTTATATAGGCAGGTCCTTTACTTTAAAGGCGAACTTTTCGATGTGTATGAAATTTGGCGATTTATTATTGTTTATGTAACTAACTGGTCATAATGATTTGCGTGAGCTATCAAATTATTAGTTTATTTGGGTTTTTCGGTGTGTCTCGAAGTTAGCAGTGGACGGTCAAGTAATTTCACTGCACTGTCAATGACTATATTCACGTCATTGCATTTTACTCTATAAGCTAGTTAAATAAATAGAAAAATCGATTTGTATTTGCATATGAAGTTTAAATTAGTGCGCCAAAGAAAATGTCTTATGCGCATTTATTTATCACTTTTATTGCAATTTATCTACAGGTTTTGCGCTGCACTAATTATTTGGCCTATTGAATCGACAAGCTCGTCATTTAGTGCCATAGTACCAAGATTCAAACGCTTAGACTTATTGCACTTTGTCTTAGTTCGTGATTGTGCTAGTGGATCTTCACATAAGTATACATAAACACAACTCAGTACCTATCTAAAGTATTTCAATAGCGATGAACATTATTTTGACAATGTATTTGACGCTATACACAATACAATGTGTATTTTCGAAACGTGTTGAATGATTTGTATCGATAATAATAAGTCGGATGTCCGCACCTCTTGTTTGATCAAGGTTCGACAATACACATCGTATTAGTGTAAATAAATCTTTTTAACATAATAAATATCATTATTGACCTTAAACATGATCATTGAAGCCAAAAAGGTGTATTTATTTGAATAGGGTAATAAATTATAATGAAGTATGTTTATAATCATAGTAAAATATTGAATAAAGATTAGGTAGTGCAATTTAGTTGATAATTATTTATTAAAGGTGGTTTATATCGCAAGTTTTATATAAACAACAAGAAAACCATTCCAATATTACACCTTATAAAACCTATGCCTGCAATGTTATCCAGTTCTTTTAGAATATTGTACTTACTAAATGAGCATTTAAAATCTTACATAATTTTAAATCTAACATCGTATCCACAACTATTCATGTGCCCAAACTATTTCAAAATGTAGTGCTAAGAATTGTGTCACATCTTATAAAATAACTTTGTGCCTAAAAATATTTCGACGCCAATTGATTTTTATGTATTTTTGGAATGTTAATACGTTTTCCCCGATCTCATTTTTTGTTGGAACTTTTTATTTCTGCATTTAAAACGTAATATTTCGCACCTTGGTTAGGTGACACAAAATAGATTCAGATTTTTGTTTTCATTTTGCTCATATAAGTTGTTAATTAGCGATAAGATTAAAGTTTTATGATATTTTGTTTGATTTGAATATCTTTGTTATTGAGGTTATGTGAATATTTTTTTCGCGAGAATGATTTGTTTTCTTCTGCACAAAAGAGTTGTATCTCTTCAGTAATGTTGCAGTATTGATCAAATAATAAATACCTATTTTGTCGAAATGTTACCAGTTTGTGTTACGCGGGTGTAAATAATGCTTATTTAGGTATTTTGTAAAATAAAATCCACTTAAAATTTTATATGTATAACGTAGGTACCACTATTATTTAATTAAAACACATTCAATTATACTAATTATATGGAACAATAACTAGATAATATAAGAAACACAAATAGTGTACTAGAAATACTTCAGTGACATAGTGAAAACAAGTTGGCAACATTGTAAGGTTGAATCATTATTTTAGGTGATGATGAATTTGGTTTATTTTAAGAACATGTTTTGTATAAAAACAATACAAGTTGAGTTATTACTGTCATTTGATTTTTATTCTTCCGACGCACCCATATTCAATACCCATATGATTTTGCTCCGTGTGAAAAGGATTAACATTCCGATTACGACAGATGACATTAGGACAGCAGGAATACGGTAAAAGGAATAATTTTGGAAACCTATGAACTTACCTCGGTTTTGGTCAGGTTTAATTTAGGAAAAACCATAGACTTACATTTTTTCACTATGGGAAAACTGTATTTGTTGATCCTACAGTTAGTTTCCGGCACCCGATTTCTGTTCTGGATTTGTTGTATTAGTTGTTCTATAGTTATATGATGGTGGATAGGTATACAGGGTGTAACATTTAAATCGGTCAGTATAGGAAAGTCAAACTATAACACATACGAAGATCTCTTCTTAAGAAGCATGTCATAAATTTTAGTGACAAGAAAAACTGCATTCACACATCAAAAAAAATCTTGTACTTAGTCCGGGAATCGAACCCGGATGTTTTGAAAAATAAAACAAAAACTATTTTAGTTAGATATCGATTAATTTGACTGTACCTTGGTAAACGTTTAATAACTGAGATAGGCCCTACATTTCCCGCCTTATAAATAAGTATTGGCTTTGACTTTCTGTAAAAAAGTACTAGCCAATCAGTAACCTCGTCCAAAGAGGAGTTGGCCAATCCGGTGTCTTCCCGCCACCGGCCGCTACGTCAGATGTACGCTTGTGGCGCCGACATCTTTTTTCTTTATTGGCGTTTAGTTTCCCGCCGAGTACAGACGTGCTACCAAATACGCAGCACGCTTTTAAAGAAATATTCCAGAAAATATTTCAAAGTGCATACAAGGATTATTGCAAAGTGCACATAGTATTCTAAAGGTTTGGTGTAAAATTGCATTACTGCGTAAGTACATTTTTCTTTGTCTACACCACTACATACCCACATTTTTTCAATAAAATGGTAATTTGCGAAATAAGTTTCGTAATTTGTTTTTGGACTAATGAGTCCATTCTATTTATATTTTGTTGGAGACTCACGAGTCGCACACATGTCGCATGGTTAGTACGAAAGCATACGCCTTTTTTACCTTGCACTAAGACCGTGACATTTTTCTTATTATTTGTGCTCGAAAGCACGTGGTTATATTTGTTTTAATGACAAAAGCCGAAGCTTTTTACAACTACCTGGCATGTGCCAGTGGCATAATTTTTCTTCTATTACTCCTAAGTAAGATTTTAACGGTTTTTCCGTTCGGTTCGTTAGAATTTATTTTGAGGTTATATGTTGCTATGTGCTAAAATACTTATTTTTCTAGCAAGGATGTAAACACGATATCATATGCAAAATTCTGACCGATGTCGTGAAAACGAGACTTGAAAGACAACTGGAGAAGGAGGTCAATATTGGATGGTAATGGAAATAACATCGTGAGTACTTTAAAATATCGTTGTTTTGGTTATTCTGGGCCACGCAGCCACGTGGGCAACGCGTACGATGTACGATACTTTTGGTTGTCACCTGCCCGTAATTTATACGCGAATATACAAAATATGAAATGTTGAGTGTATCTGCACACTTGCGCAAATAACACGTGGCCTACACCCAATGTCGTCGGGTGGATTAATCTAATAGGTTGTCTAACCTATTTTCTGCCTAACCATTGCACAGCAGGTGGTTTTGCAAGGGCACGGAGTGTTAATCTAGGTTGGCAAGAAAGTAACTTTTTTTTCAGGAGCGGTTAGATACATATTTCATTGCCTATTGTTTTGGTACCAAACAGAAGTGTAGAAAATGCAAATATAAACATGTGTCTCAAGTCCACGATTGACAAGATATATTTCAAGGATAAATACTGATATGTTCTATGTTCCTATTTTTCGATATGAGCTAAGTACCTTGATTTTTAAGCAAAACACCTCGCAAGAATAAAAACCCCCGCAGGGTTGTTTTAACGCCCTCGCAGGGCTACAATGGCTGGCGCATTGTCATCTCCTTGTAAGTATATAATAAAACCCTCGCAGGGTTCATAACGCACCCTCGCAGGGCTGCGATGACAAAAAATAAAATTCGGGCGCACCGAATATTTTTCAGTTTTAGATTATCTTGGACAAAGAATAATACCCTCGCAGGGTTGTTTTAACGCCCTCGCAGGGCTACAACGGCTGGCGCATTGTCATCTTGCAAATATATCATAAAACCCTCGCAGGGTTCATAACGCACCCTCGCAGGGCTGCGATGACATAAATAAAATTCGGGCGCACCGAATATTTTTCAGCTTTAGATTATCTTGGACAAGGAATAAAAACCCTCGCAGGGTTGTTTAAACGCCCTCGCAGGGCTACAATGGCTGGCGCATTGTCATCTCCTTGCAAGTAAATATATAATAAAACCCTCGCAGGGTTCATAACGCACCCTCGCAGGGCTGCGATGACATAAATAAAATTCGGGCGCACCGAATATTTTTCAGCTTAAGATTATCTTGGACAAGGAATAAAAACCCTCGCAGGGTTGTTTTAACGCCCTCGCAGGGCTACAATGGCTGGCGCATTGTTATCTCCTTGCAAGTATATAATAAAACCCTCGCAGGGTTTATTACGCTCCCTCGCACGGCTGCGATGACATATAAAATTCGGGCGATCCGAATATTTTTCAGCTTTAAATTGTCTTGGACGTGATGAGCATTATTCTCGAATGAAGAGTCTTATTCAACATAAATATGTGTTTACATAAGCTTCAGAAAGGGTTGCTTGTTTGGATAAAGGAATTCATCGTGGTGGTGTACCTCCACCAGCGATGAATTCCAGGGTATCGCGTACCTACTCACAACAACTTCTAGGAAGGCTAACTATAAAAGCATCGTGGTGCACCTCCAACAGTGATGAAAATAAAAAGTCCAGGGTATCGCGTACCTATTGACTAGAACTTCCAGGAAGGTTAACAATTATTAAATAGAAGCATCAAAATAAAAAGTGCAGGGTATCGCGTACCTATTGACAAATGTCTTACCAATATCTATGTATGTATATGATTCGTGTATTGCATACCTATCAACAAAAGATTTGGGAGGTTCGATACCTATATAGACGGAGTTTCTGTTCTTGTTAGACATTAACATTCAGAAGGAGCTGTTTAGCTGAAGGAATAATAAAATCTTCTGATAAACCGTACTTGTGACAAAAGTCATATAAGAATATCGTAAGAAACTCGGGCTGATAAGCGTGATGGGTTGATAAATTTATCGATTGGCTGATATTTTTATAGGCAAATTATAAATTGCGTATAGCAGCTGGTTGAGGTGTCATTGTGAATAATCAATAATCAAAATCTTTATTTCTTTAGGCTTACAAAATAAGCACTTAGACAAGTCAAATTTAATTTAATTCGCCTCAATTTTTTGTCCACTAGTGGAAGAGGCGAAATAGAAACCACTAGCATGTGTATAACTTATGTGTCTAATACATGTTTGCCTTATAAATAATTACATACTATTGTCGATGTGGAACTGAGCGACATCTGGCCAAGCACTAACGTCATTGATGTAATCATTTATGGAGTAATAATAGTAGTAGTAATCATTTATGAGAATTAAGGGCAAGCCTAAGCCTTCGAGCTGAATTACATTCTACATAGTCTAACCCAGAGTTACTATTTTTTACACTGTATGATATGTGAACGGTAGCAGATATAAGAACCCTTTGGATTCATGAGATCGCGGGAAAGACTCTAAGGTTAACATATAAGTTATTCAGTCTACCTACAAAACTTCTCATTGACGAGACAAGTTCTTTAAAATGATTAACAATTGTAGGGTGGGTACAACGAATAATTATGGAAATGAATTATAAGATAAATGCTGCCCACCCGCACTAAAAATTTAGTGCCTATTATTAGAACCTTTCGTATCCCTCATTCCATCACGAATTTGAATGTTGCGTGCGTGAGATAGTTGTTAGTATAAATAAGGTAGCTTCTACCAAAAACACAATATCTTGCACAAAGTTGCCTTCAGTATCAAGATACTGTCTATCAGTGGATATGTCCACGCAAATGTATGGGTCTAGCTCACTCACTGGCCTGACCGTTTTAAGAGTACATTGTCTAAAAGACTTTACTTGTCAGACAAAAAGAAGGAGATTTGGTGAAAGTACTGGCGTTGCGGTACTAACTTAATATACCTACCTGTATAGGCTCTGAATTGTACTCAACCCATGTCCGGATTTATGATTGTGGGAACAATAAGGGTGTGAACGATAAGAAACATTCCCGTGTTTATTTACAACTACCCTCTTCATACTTTTTATAACCGGTGGCATTTCTTGGTTATCTGTATAAAGGTGTGTACGGTAATGAACGTTCACGCGTTTATTTACAACTACCCTCATCATACTTTTTATCATAAGTGGCATTTCTGTTATCTGCTTTGTATGATAAATTGTTGAATGTATTCTCAACTGTATTAGACATCACATATACTAGTACATTTTTAGAATTAATATTTGAAACTGTCATCATCATCATTTATAGAAATGACCGTGAGCAATTGAGGGTTTGCGCACTACAGTAATAAAAACCTTGGAAAGTCGTCTTCTTTTTGAACGTCAGTAAAGGACAGCCATTGTCCTTGACGTAAAGAACTGTTTATATTTTATATAGTGTTACACTATTCTTTACAAGTAAGCGATCATTGTCAGCTTCTAAACTCTAGCACTCTGTGATAGATTAATAAGAATAAAAGTGCATCTATATTATCGCTTCTTAAGCGATGACGTCAGATTTTCAGTAATTGGTCGTGAGATGTTTCAACATAACTACTAGTTAAACGGAAAATGGTTTTTGTTTATTATTTTATAAACATTGTAGTACAACAGACACTACTGCATCTCAAATGAAGAGCTTGTTTTCGAGGTACATTGACAATGGATGAGGTATTCATGCACAAGTATAATACCTACAGTGTTACAAATAACGTTGGTTCTCGAAGTAAACTTGGTTTCACTGTCACAAGCTGCTTAGTAATCTAGGGTTTGCTAGTTACCATTATTGGTATTAATTTTATTGATGTCTCAATAGACTTCTCTATATTAAGTACCTATATGCTCTCGGGTGAGAATTTGTAAATCTATTCGGTATGATATTCGAATAACATTAGAAGGATACCCAGTGCGTATTTAAGAGCAAAACAAGTACCTATAAGGGAAAAAGAAATAGATATACCTGTATTTTTAGCCACGTGTATCGGATCTAAGATTTCTTACGCTTCTACAGTGGAAATGTACACAAGTCTTATCGCAAAACTTGTAATCTAGTCCAAACATTGTGGGGAGGAAAAACCAGTTATTCAAATGTTTTATAAGAACTTCCCATAACTGGACATTTTAGATGAACATACAAAGCTTCACTATAGTTATAACGGTTCATAAAGTACCTACTCAGGTATTACAGCGCACTGCAATAAATTGAAATTTTAATGTAACGGTTTTCCCACATGCTTTCAATTGGTTAAAACGAGTACTATGTCCAGAAAATTAATGAGTTAAATACCTAGTAACTACCTACTCACATTTTGGAGCAGATATTTTAGTTTTCAGTTGTGCAATGATTTATTGTCACCGAAGGTCGTACACATTGCAAAAGTTGCAAAAACTGTTTCTAAAAGAAGTTAAGCTGCTGAAGTATTATTATACAGTTAGGTATACTGATACAATACGAACATATTTAGCAATTTATTGTTATAAGTTTATCAGTCATCAGTACCCAATCACTCAGAACATATTCATGCTGAGCTGGGCGGCCCTATTGTATGATACTGTGTGGGGTTTTGTTCAGAATTATTTATTTATTATACTAGGACGATGGCACATTCTATCATCATCATGATAGAGTGCGATAAATTTGTTTAAAAATGTTAATTGTCTTTTGGACCATACGTATTGCAGTTTTGAATGTCACAATGACTAATTTGTACTCAAAGCGACGTGGCTTACGATTATAACATTATTTAAAAAATAGTAAGTTCACATTGGCGTTGAGTGTCTTCACCACCACCAGGCGATAACAAACACGTCTCAGTTATTAAACGTTTACCAAGGTACAGTCAAATTAATAGAAGCGTTTTACATAAAATAAAACGCATATTAATTTACTTACCTTGGTAAACGTTTACATTTTAAATTCTGCCTGGTGATATTCGACGCAATGAAGAAAAAAGATGTCGGCGCCACAAGCGTACATCTGACGTAGCGGCCGGTGGCGGGAAGACACCGGATTGGCCAACTCCTCTTTGGACGAGGTTACTGATTGGCTAGTACTTTTTTACAGAAAGTCAAAGCCAATACTTATTTATAAGGCGGGAAATGTAGGGCCTATCTCAGTTATTAAACGTTTACCAAGGTAAGTAAATTAATATGCGTTTTATTTTATGTAAAACGCTTCTATTATGTAGGTCTTATGGAGTATAAATGTTACTATGAAACGTGATGTCTAAAATTAATAAAATGCATTTTCTTCTTTATCTTATCTTTTAATTTTATTTCAATACAACTTTCAAAAGTTTAGGTGCGTAAAATTGTTTGTCACTATGGTTGTTTGTAGCTCTTTGCTGGTATTGCAACTTGTTTATTACATACACTGCTTTACACACATCTAGAGACGTTTTAAATGAGTTTTTCCCGAAAATGTATTGGTACGGTCGGGCCCTATAAAATGGCCCACGAGGTTGCCCGATTTAATTCCACTAGACATTTTCTTGTAGGGTTACGATATGGGTGAAGTGTGCAAAACAAGCTACGACACCAAAAAAGACCTAAAAGCAGAAACTTTAACGCAATTTCACCACCTAAAGATACAAAACGCAATAGTAAACGAGTTACATGTTGACTTGAAAAAAAAAGTTGGTGGTAATTTCGAAAATTTAAATGTCATCAATTTTAGTGACAAGAAAAGATCTTCGTGTCTTGTACTAAATCTACCTACTCCATAATGTGATTTATGCGATAAGTGCGACAACTGCTTTCGGCGTATACATAGTATAAAACAAAGTCGCTTTTTTTGTCCCTATGTCCCTTTGAACGCTTAAATCATTAAAACTACGCAACGGATTTTGATGCCATTTTTTTAAATAGATAGAGTGATTCAAGAGAAAGGTTTATACGTATAATAAAGCCGTGCGAAGCCGGGGCGGGTCGCTAGTGTTATATATTAAAAAAACTACTACGGGTTCCTCATCATTGTGGAATTCGGTGATGTTAAGCAGCCACACAATTATTAAGTTGACTATACAAATACTGTCCTAAAGCGAATCTGACCCAAACAAGGGGTTACTTGTTTCTGGCTGGACTGGTTTCCGCAACTAGGCCACAGGGGGGGCCTTTTTGCGTATCGGGTGGGGGGCTGCTAGTCTAACTACCTACCCGATATCCTCCAGGAAAGCCAGCAGCTCGCTGGCGCCGGTGCCCAAACAAGGGGTTTTACCTAATGGTTAGACTTCAGCAGCGCACATTTATTTCCGAGGGATTGCCTCACTCTCCCTTATCTCGTCCATTGAAATGTTACATTTGGGGTTGCGTTTCAATTTTATTTTTTTGATGTGTAGGGGGGGTCAGTGTAAAGCTAAAACCAAGTTTGTGGGGTCGCCACTCTTTTCCCACGGCCGCCATCTTGAAAATAGGGGTTGAAATGGTTTTTACGATATATCTCAAACTATTTATTTGATAAAAAAAAAATATAACATTTTTTGTTGCAAATTAAATTCTCTACAACTTTAGTCCAGTAACTTTTTGTCGTAGAACTAAAAATAAAAAAGATATAAGCGAAAATTGTTATTGTTATTCCTAACCTCTGTTATTGTAAGAATAGCTCATAACATTGTGTTGAAGTTGTCGTTTAACCTATGTCTTTTAGTTGTGCTACATATTTCTCCACGTGCGGATGTATTTTATTCTGTTTTTAATTGTGAAGACGATTTCGAATGATTTTAGACACGAATGAATGAATGATAACTCTTTATTATACTTAAACCTTCCACACAAATAAAGAAAATAATACATAAAATAATACAAACTAAGACTTAGTATAAAGGGCGGCCTTATCGCTAAAAGCGATCTCTTCCAGGCAACCTTTGGATGGACTGGATATAAAAGAACAATATAGACGGTGGCAGTTACAATATATCTACATAGAGAAATGAAACAGAAATAAATACATAAGATATAACCTAACATAATGTTGGTGAAGCAGTTTTTTAAAAGTAGTAAGTGTTTTCGCACGTCCGATGTCCAGGGGAAGAGCATATCACAGAGGAGTAGCTTGTACAGTAAAAGAGAAGAAATCATATCCTCTTTCATAGAAAGAGGAGAGAGGGGACTTTTTTTTTGATTTTCGCTTATAACTTTTTTATTTTTAGTTCTACGACAATAAGTTACGAGACTAAAGTTGTAGAGAATTTAATTTGCAACAAAAATGTTTTTTTTTTAATCAAATAAATAGTTTAAGAGATATATCGTAAAAACCATTTCAACCCCTATTTTCAAGATGGCGGCCGTGGGACAAGGGTGGCGACCCCACAAACTTGGTTTTAGCTGACTGACCCCCCCTACACATCAAAAAAATAAAATTGCGTCCTCTAAAAAACGCAAGGTAAGGCCTAAAAAATGTAACATTTCAATGGACTACCTGGGATCCTGCGAGATGGGGCTAAACCTTTTAATGTCTAACTCAATCAAATGTCAATCTCTGATAATCGAGATCGATTCATTTTTGACATTTGAAACCTATCCTAGAGATTGTACCGCGGTAATCTATTTCAATTGAACTGATAATCGATTTCAAGTTAGACAAATAAGGCCCCTGCTCCTGGTAACCTAACCCATTTCCCTTTCGTGTCTTCCCCAAACCAAAAAAAATACAACAAATATTTCAAATTCGTTTATTCTTACGACACCATATAATCAAATATCCGTTTAACATTCGCGTCATAGTCGAGATCTCTGGCTTGGTAGGGCGTGCCGACGAGCGGCTCCAGAGTCATGTGGGGCAGCTCTGGGGTCATGTGGGGCAGCTCGGGCGGCTCGAGCACGGCGTCGTTACTGCACAGCTCTCGCAGGTGGAACCACGCGGCTCCGTATGAGTACTCCAGCATCTTCTTGAAGAACGATACGGCTGATTGCTGAGGAACAAAAGTAGCTATTATTGGCATGATTCGTAAAGTAAAGGCGCGCTGCAGCCGGTACGCGGCGCTGCTGCGGTAGTACGAGCCCGCGTCCTTCAGGTGACTGTCCTTAACAAGCAGCCTCTTAGAGAGAGCTCACCTGTAGAGGTTTAGGCTGTTTCTTGGAGAGGTACGCGTCGACACACGCCATGGCCTCTCGCAGCGGCCCGTCCTCGAGCGCGAGGTCGCGCGCGAGCCGCGGCAGCGCCTCGAGCGCGGCGCGCTGCAGCCGGTACGCGGCGCTGCTGCGGTAGTACGAGCCCGCGTCCTTCAGGTGACTGTCCTTAACAAGCAGCCTCTTAGAGAGAGCTCACCTGTAGAGGTTTAGGCTGTTTCTTGGAGAGGTACGCGTCGACACACGCCATGGCCTCTCGCAGCGGCCCGTCCTCGAGCGCGAGGTCGCGCGCGAGCCGCGGCAGCGCCTCGAGCGCGGCGCGCTGCAGCCGGTACGCGGCGCTGCTGCGGTAGTACGAGCCCGCGTCCTTCAGGTGACTGTCCTTAACAAGCAGCCTCTTAGAGAGAGCTCACCTGTAGAGGTTTAGGCTGTTTCTTGGAGAGGTACGCGTCGACACACGCCATGGCCTCTCGCAGCGGCCCGTCCTCGAGCGCGAGGTCGCGCGCGAGCCGCGGCAGCGCCTCGAGCGCGGCGCGCTGCAGCCGGTACGCGGCGCTGCTGCGGTAGTACGAGCCCGCGTCCTTCAGGTGACTGTCCTTAACAAGCAGCCTCTTAGAGAGAGCTCACCTGTAGAGGATTAGGCTGTTTCTTGGAGAGGTACGCGTCGACACACGCCATGGCCTCTCGCAGCGGCCCGTCCTCGAGCGCGAGGTCGCGCGCGAGCCGCGGCAGCGCCTCGAGCGCGGCGCGCTGCAGCCGGTACGCGGCGCTGCTGCGGTAGTACGAGCCCGCGTCCTTCAGGTGACTGTCCTTAACAAGCAGCCTCTTAGAGAGAGCTCACCTGTAGAGGTTTAGGCTGTTTCTTGGAGAGGTACGCGTCGACACACGCCATGGCCTCTCGCAGCGGCCCGTCCTCGAGCGCGAGGTCGCGCGCGAGCCGCGGCAGCGCCTCGAGCGCGGCGCGCTGCAGCCGGTACGCGGCGCTGCTGCGGTAGTACGAGCCCGCGTCCTTCAGGTGACTGTCCTTGGCTGACTTGTGCAGGAATTTGTAGATCACGGGGAGGACCTCTCTGTGGAGTTTATTGTACGTTTGTAAACACCTAGAGTTGTAGGGAGTATACAGGAAAAGTTGTTTAATTTAAATAAACGGCACTGGTACGAACAAGGACTATCTCGTACTAAAATATTTGTTTGCGTGGTGCTATTAATTTTTATTTATAAAAATATTAAAATTGAATAGAAATGTAACATTCTTTGTAATTTATAAGCAAGTGCACCTTCCTATCTAATACCTAGGTTACAAGTGGGTTATAGTCTCTATCGGGCAACCTGTGGTTAAATATATTAATTTTTCAAAGAACCTTAGAGAAAGGTTTTACATGGCAATGACCGGAAAGGGGGTAAAGCTTTTATTCATTTACCCATATGTTGTGGAAGCGGCTCCCTAGCGGCGCCATGTCACGTGGACTATACAGATATAACGTACTTGACAGTCCTCGCCCGGATGAAGTCTTTAGCCAGCGCCGCCAGCGTCACCAACAGGTCGAAGGCGCGCCGCAGCAGCACGGGCTCGCTGCTGTGGAAGCGGCTCCCTAGCGGCGCCATGTCACGTGGACTATACAGATATAACGTACTTGACAGTCCTCGCCCGGATGAAGTCTTTAGCCAGCGCCGCCAGCGTCACCAACAGGTCGAAGGCGCGCCGCAGCAGCACGGGCTCGCTGCTGTGGAAGCGGCTCCCTAGCGGCGCCATGTCACGTGGACTATACAGATATAACGTACTTGACAGTCCTCGCCCGGATGAAGTCTTTAGCCAGCGCCGCCAGCGTCACCAACAGGTCGAAGGCGCGCCGCAGCAGCACGGGCTCGCTGCTGTGGAAGCGGCTCCCTAGCGGCGCCATGTCACGTGGACTATACAGATATAACGTACTTGACAGTCCTCGCCCGGATGAAGTCTTTAGCCAGCGCCGCCAGCGTCACCAACAGGTCGAAGGCGCGCCGCAGCAGCACGGGCTCGCTGCTGTGGAAGCGGCTCCCTAGCGGCGCCATGTCACGTGGACTATACAGATATAACGTACTTGACAGTCCTCGCCCGGATGAAGTCTTTAGCCAGCGCCGCCAGCGTCACCAACAGGTCGAAGGCGCGCCGCAGCAGCACGGGCTCGCTGCTGTGGAAGCGGCTCCCTAGCGGCGCCATGTCACGTGGACTATACAGATATAACGTACTTGACAGTCCTCGCCCGGATGAAGTCTTTAGCCAGCGCCGCCAGCGTCACCAACAGGTCGAAGGCGCGCCGCAGCAGCACGGGCTCGCTGCTGTGGAAGCGGCTCCCTAGCGGCGCCATGTCACGTGGACTATACAGATATAACGTACTTGACAGTCCTCGCCCGGATGAAGTCTTTAGCCAGCGCCGCCAGCGTCACCAACAGGTCGAAGGCGCGCCGCAGCAGCACGGGCTCGCTGCTGTGGAAGCGGCTCACTAGCGGCGCCCACGTCACGTGGACAAGCGGAAGTAATTCGTCTTCGTATCTAAAATTAGAACAAAAAAAAGCTTATTTCACGAAATTTAAAATTTCTGACGAAACATTTGTTTTGAAGTGTCATTATTTTGTAACGGCTTCACAGATTTATATCAAAGATAGTTCAATAGTTTGTACACTAACCTAGCCAGCACCGGCAGTCCTTTGTTGAGCACTTGCATGGCGAGCAGCGCGTTGTCCCTGTGCGGAGAGGTAATGAAGTGCACGCTGCGGGTCAGGACGGTGAGCGCCACGCGCACGTGTTGTTCAATAGTTCGTACACTAACCTAGCCAGCACCGGCAGTCCTTTGTTGAGCACTTGCATGGGGAGCAGCGCGTTGTCCCTGTGCGGAGAGGTAATGAAGTGCACGCTGCGGGTCAGGACGGTGAGCGCCACGCGCACGTGTTGTTCAATAGTTCGTACACTAACCTAGCCAGCACCGGCAGTCCTTTGTTGAGCACTTGCATGGCGAGCAGCGCGTTGTCCCTGTGCGGAGAGGTAATGAAGTGCACGCTGCGGGTCAGGACGGTGAGCGCCACGCGCACGTGTTGTTCAATAGTTCGTACACTAACCTAGCCAGCACCGGCAGTCCTTTGTTGAGCACTTGCATGGCGAGCAGCGCGTTGTCCCTGTGCGGAGAGGTAATGAAGTGCACGCTGCGGGTCAGGACGGTGAGCGCCACGCGCACGTGTTGTTCAATAGTTCGTACACTAACCTAGCCAGCACCGGCAGTCCTTTGTTGAGCACTTGCATGGCGAGCAGCGCGTTGTCCCTGTGCGGAGAGGTAATGAAGTGCACGCTGCGGGTCAGGACGGTGAGCGCCACGCGCACGTGTTGGGGCAGGGGAGGCTTCTCCTCTGGAACAGGCGGGGATTCTTAGGGGCTGGCTAGTGGATTGTGATGACGTTTGAGATTTTGTCGTTGAGTCTTATTATTGTCATTGACTATTCTTTGGTTAACACTGGTCTAAGAGGCTTTCATATAAACTGAATCACGGTTTTAGAAAAGCTTTTTAAATAAAATAAGTGCTTATTTGTAAAACATAAAACAAATAAAAAAAATAAACTTGTTACCATGGTGACTAATTATTTGAAGGTTTTGTTTATCCTAAATGGAAATCTAAAAATTGAAATAAAATATTAACGACAAAATATTAGATTTCCTTGTGCAATTAATAATGATAGAATTTAACACAATGTGGTGACACAGTATAGCTTATTTTATATAGTTCTAGCGACCCGCCCCGGCTTCGCACGGTTTTATTATACGTTTAAACCTTCCTCATAAATCACTCTATCTATTAAAATAACCGCATTAAAATCCGTTGCTTAGTTTTAAAGATTTAAGCAGTCAAAGGGGCAGAAAAAGCGACTTTGTTTTATACTATGTAGTGATAGCTTATAGTACGCGGCGCTAACGCGATTCTCAATTTTTTATGCAAACAAACCCACAGTAGCTAAAAATAATGAGTTATAAAATAAATACAATAATTTCATTACGAACGTTTTACCTATTTTTCTGGTTTACACTCTTCCGTGATCACGATAAAAACCCAAGAATAAATATAGTTATTTTAAATCCAGCAACGCGTACATTCCAAGAGCTCTAACGCACCTGTGACTCTGTCGTCATAGTCCAGAACCTCGTCCTCCCGCCTCTGCAAGTCTTCTTGGAATCCCCTTCCGCTGTCAATGTCACTGTCACTGAGCAGTCGCTCCGCTTCTTGAGTCTCTCGCACATACTCGTTCAACTACAAACAGAACAGACTGTATAGATGTAAAAAAGTAAAAGTAAAAAGTCTTTATTTTGGAACATAAACAAAGGGTATAAAAACATAAATAGGAAGCGATGCGACCTGCAAAAGTAAAAAATACTAAGTATTTTTATATATCATAAACGCAAAAGTTTTTATGTTTAAATGTTTGTTACTCTTTTACGCAAAAACTACTGAACGGATATGGATGAAATTTGACACAGAGATAGATTATAGTCTGGAATAACACATAGGCTATATTTTATCCCGGAATTCCCACGGGAACGGGAATTACCGTGGGTGAAGCCGCGAGGCGCTGCTAGTTAATATAATAAACGTGAAAGTTTGTATGTATGGATGTTTGTTACTGTTTCACGCAAAAGCTTTTAACGGATCGGGCTGAATTTGGTTTTATTTGAATAGACGTAGTGAATAGCTCTAGAATAAAACATAGGCTACTGTTCATATATTTTCACAAGGGCGAAGCCGCTAGGCCAAGTTTGTGTAAAATAATAATTATCTCTTCTCTATGTAATATAAGTATATCAGTCATCTAGTACCCATATCACAAGTTCTGCTTCGCTTGAGCTAGACCAGAGATCGGCAACCTTTTCAGACGAAAGAGCGTTCTATAGCGTTAGAAAGTTCGAGTTTGGAATGTTTGTGCGTATTGAACTGGAGAGCCATAACTTTAAATCGAGCCGCATGCGGCTCTCGAGCCGCAGGTTGCCGACCTCTGGCAGCACGTTGCATACATAAACTTGCGAGTAACTAACATCCATCCATCCATACTTACTAACATTCGCGTTTAAAATATAATGATCTAAGATCCGACTGCAAGATTAGCCCGCTCATCGTTTTTTGTTTAAAACCATTTTTTATGTTTATTTGTAAGAAGGAGAATATGTAGCTACTAGGTTGCCTATCAGAATTTGGCCGCAAGTATTTTAAATTAATATTTATAATCTTTGACAGCTGCCAACCCTTATTTACGGCCGGTTTTTAGTAGGCAACCATATATGTGTGTTGTGCTGTGACCTATCTAAAGCCTTCGACGTGGCCAGCCACGCCGTACTAGCTGCCAAAATGAGGCACTATGGGATCGAGGGAGCAGCGTTCGCCGTACTCACGGAGATGATGCGTGAGCGATCCCAAGTAGTTGTCGGCGGTACTGAGCGATCGGAGCCCCTCTCGCCCACCATGGGCGTAGCGCAGGGGTCATCTGTCTCCAACATAATGTTCTCCCTCCTCTTGAACGATCTGCCCGGAGCGGTGACCTCCGCGGAGACCCTCATGTATGCAGATGATGTGGCCGCGATCGTCACCGCTAAGTCCTTAGACGCTCTTGAGGAGAAGTTGAACGAGACAGCGGACCTACTGTCTAGATGGTTCAGGATGAATGGGCTGGCTCTGAATCTAAGTAAGACACACTACCTACATTTCTGCCTTTCTGGCAAAGCGACAAGACGGCTTGTAGTTTATGTGAACGGAACGGTCATTAGCCAATCCGAAGCCACGACGTTTCTCGGCTTCGAAATGGACAGAGCTCTTACCTGGGAAAGCCACATCAATAAGATATGCGGGAAGATAGGTAGCGCGTGCTTCGCACTCCGACGAGTGGCTCGTGTAGTTCCGGCGGAGGTAGCACGAAGCTGTTACTTCGCAGCAGTTCACTCGGTGCTACAGTATGGTGCTGAGCTATGGGGGCGCGCTGCTGACTGGGAGCGTGCCTTCCGGATGCCAAAACGAGCTAAACGCACCTTAGTGAACATACGACGTGACGTCTCCGCCAGACCACATATCAAAGAACTAGGTATACTTACGCTGCCCAGCATTGTGATAATGCAAGTGGCAGTGTATGTTCGTACGAACCTAGATAAATACGTGAAGAACGGCGACACTCACTCGTACGGGACACGGAACGCAGGAAAGCTCTCGACTATCAGCCGCTCCCTCACGAAGTCCTCAAAGTTCAGTCACGTTATGGGTCCGGCAGTGTATAACAAACTGCCTGACTCTGTCACAGCCACTAGCAGTCTAACTAGCTTCAAATTCCGTCTGAAACGTTGGCTTATCGAGCAGAATTTTTATTCTGTAGGAGAGCTTCTTGAGTAAAAAGATGATTTTTAATAATTCCAATATTTGTATCTTTGAATTTTTAATTAGGTACCTTACTTAACCTAAACTATTATGTCTTATTTAAGTTTTCGAATTACAAAATTTTGTATTTTGTATATAAATAAATATAATGTATTAATGACTTAATTATGTAAAAACCTGTACGTAGGTACTTATAAAATTATTGACATGTAAATTGGCTTTACGAATAAATTGTATTTCTATTTCTATGATAATAAAGAGAAAAAAATTAGCTTTAATTTGATATATAATTCATAAATAGATTATAAATATTAATTTAAAATACTTGCGGACAAATTTTGATAGGCAACCTAGTAGCTACATATTTTCCTGCTTACAAATAAACATAAAAAGTTGGTTTTAAGGCTGTTGTATGGGCTAAAGCGCCTTTTTCAAAATGATATTTCTCCTTGATGAGTGGATGAAAATGTATGAAAAAAATATATGTTGCAAACTAGACTTTTATTTATAAGTTGTACATATGAAATGATTGAATTCATATTAAATAAATAAATAAATAAATAAATAATTCCGGACAATCCACACAGCATCATCTAGCCCCAAGCTAAGCAGAGCTTGTGTTATGGGTACTAGATGACTGATATACTTAATACAATATACTACATAGATAGATATTTTTATTATACATATTAAACACCCAGACCAACGAAACAAATTTCTGCAGATTGTGCACAAATTTGTTCCGCGGCGGGAATCGAACCCGCAACCTCCTGTTATTACTATATAAAAAAAATATCCAAAGTAAAGCATTTTTTGTTCTAAATTTGGATATTTCTTCTAAACGGTGTTGATTTTGAGTATTTTTCTTTCACTCAAATATTTGTCAAAGTATTTTGCACAAATTGTACATATGACGAATAAAACAAATTATTTATACGGCTGCAATTAATTATTTTGTGTTTCCACTATGAAATAGAACAAGCGGGTCTGTGCGCGGGCGACGGGCGGCAGTGTGGCTCGGACTGTCCGACGTGGAGGTTGTGTCACTCGTTGCTATTTTTGATATAATTCCGATATTTGAAATAAACATTATTGTTTGCGCATTGACGCTTTAGTAATAGGTTTGTATTCCTAGTTTGGTTTGAGCTCGGACTCTTGTTTAGGTATATGATTCGTTGGACTAGTTTAGTAAGGTCCTTTTTTTATTGAGTGAACTGTAATCTATATATATAAAAGAAAGTCGTGTTTGTTACAACACTTATAACTCGAGAACGGCTGGACCGATTTTTATGATTTTTAAGTTTTTGGATTTGTCTTCGTCGGGAATAGCATATTATGTTTAAAAATATGATATTTGACAAATAAATAAATTTACCCGCGGGCGACGCTGCGGGGCGCAGCTAGTGTGAAATAAAAAATGGTGAGGAAAAGTAATATAAAGAAAATGAGAGCTACGAAAGCTGCTAAAATGCACGAAGTCTTGTAAGTACCTACCAACTTGCATCCAAGTATCTACCTATCTATCTGATACCAAACTAACGAGGATTAGTTTAAAGGTAGGTAAGTTTATTATACACTATGTAAGTAGTAGGTATTTAGGAACAACTATTCCTCGCACTAGCCAAACTTGATGTAGAAGTTTGTAAACAAACCACACAAAATACTATAACTCACCAGCTTGACGTAGTCTCAGATTGGTACAATATTGGACAATACCTGGGAATCGATGAATGGAGTAGAGGCGGCTTACTATGTGGTTGGGATAGCCAATGTCCAGCTGTGGACGTCTTGTAGGCTGATTGATACCATGATATAATTATGATGAATGTTGAATGATGGTAGTAAAGTACCTAGGTACTTTTTGTGAATATGGTTTTTTATTATAGGTAGGTACCGGTCTACCTTTCGATGCCTTATTTTTCTGACTTATGGTTTTGTATTTTAGAGAATCAAAGAAAGAGAATCCAGAGCAAGGAAATAAAACTGCTGTAGAAGTACCTATCTAAACCGAAATGTTTCGAGTAAGTAAATTCAATATGTAGGTAGTAGGTACATAGGGTACATACCTAACTACTAACTAAGCTACGTTTCAATGACAAATATTTCTGCATAATTTATTTTAGAATATTGAGGAACGAAGATCTTCGAGCACAAAGTATTACAGCCGTAGTACGTAAGTACCACTACCAACACATAATAATATCGAGTAAGTAGTATCCAAATTTATCATTCTATACGCGCTTAGGCGCTAAAGGTCATTAGCCGGATCCACACCGGACGATCCAAAATGGATCGGTGATCCCGCGATCCGCGATCCAGGATCGTGATGCGTGAAGCGTGGATCGTTGTAGGTCGATCCAACAGCAATCTTTTGCGATCCTGACTGGCTGCTCCAACGCGCTCCTGCCGATCCATACTGAATCAGTTGAATTATCTATATGGCGGATCACGCGACCGCCGCGCGCGCCAAGCGACTGAGGCCCCTTTGTGCGTGACCAAAAAACCGACAACAAATGGATCGCACGCGGCGAGGAACGTGCGCTCTCCGCCGCGCACATGGATCGCGCGCGGCACGTCTACACTTCACGCTCCGTGGAGCGCGCTCCATGCCGCGCGCGATCGGAGCGCTTTGGATCGTCCAGTGTGGATCCGGCTAATGACCGCAGAGTCATCGCACCTCCGCGGTCCGCGGATCGCCTCCGTGTCATTCAAAGTCAGCAACTAAAGTTTTTGAACACGAACTCCATATATAATTTTAAATTAGCATTAGTGATCAGAGCCCTTAGTACCAGTCGTTTACTATTACGAAAAAAGTTTTCGTCTTTTTACATACATTCGGCGCCATGCATTGCAGCTAGAGGATTCGATCCCGGGATCCCGGTCGATTTTAGGTCCCGAAAATTTCGGGGTAATTTTTTCCTAATCCCGGGATTTTCGTGATGGAGAAAAATTGTTAAAAATAACAAAAAATTAAGCACGTAAATGTAATAAAACAAATTATAAAATAAAAATTTAACCAATTTCTCATATGAAACATTAAAAATAACAAAAAGGAACCACTGATCATTTCGGTTAAAATCGGTTTTTAGTTTTCTTTTTAAATTATAATTAAAAAAACTGGAATGATTATTCCTAAATTAATTAAGGGTTATAGATTATCGTAAATTTTAATGTCATTTCTTGTATCCGTGTTTCTGTGTAATGAATAGACTCAGTATATCGCACAATCTATCTTTTATTCAACCAGCCCACAGTAGCGTAATCTACTGACTTGTAAAATAAATACAAAAGGCATGTAATGGTTGTTGACAAAAAAGAATTTTACGTCAATTTTACCACGATGTGACCATGTAGGCGGTTGATCACCTGATAAAGGAATGCTTTTTTGTATACAAGTACATGGTATTTATAAATTGTAATATTTCTTAATAAAAAGAGCTTATACTGATAATAAAATTGAGGAATAATCATTCCAGTTTTTTTAAACAAAATTTAAAAAGAAAATTAAAAACCGGTGTTAACCGAAATGATCAGTTGTTCCTTGTTGTTATTTTTAATGTTTCATATTATGAGAAATTGGTTAAATTTTTATTTTATAATTTGTTTTATTACATTTACGTGCTTAATTTTTTGTTATTTTTAACAATTTTTCTCAATCACGGAAATCCAGGGATTTGGAAAAAATAACCCCGAAATTTTCGGGACCTAAAATCGACCGGGATCCTGAATCCCGGGATCCCGGGATTCGGGATCCCGGTCGATTTTATAAATTAGCGAAACGCGTTTGCACCGCGTACTATAAGCTAAACTGTGTCACCACATGCCTTGTGAAACAATACGTAATATCCATCCAGTAACCATCATTAAATTTTAATAACAAAGTTGATTTTTTTATATTTATTTATAGTATAAATTAATTGAAAAAAGAAGTCATTGTGGTTTACATTGATTTTTACTTTGTTTTTGAAAGTAAATAAAAGTTGAAATATTTTCATAATTCGTCGATGAAAATTTCAATTGGCGTAAAGGACAAAATGGCGATATTGAGTATATTTATAGTGCCGTTATCAGCTCGCCGAGATCTATCGAATGGAACAGTCAAAGTTTCTAAATTTCAATGTTTATGACCGTTACGTCCAAGCATTTTGGCATATTTTGGTGAGAGAAAATACATATTGTGGTGTAAAGTTTTGCATTTTTTTTGTACAGAACATCACAACGAAAAGTCGTATACAACTTATTTTTTTGTGATGACCTATACGACTCAAATAACTAATAGAAATTAAACAAGCTTTGCAAAACCGGAAGAATGTGATACACTGACATACGACGTAAAACCTGCATACCAAGACCGATTGCCCATATCTATAGCTAAATATAAAGACTTGGAAAAGCTTTGTGACAATAATACTATTCCAAAGCGCTTTCACAATGAGTATCTAGCATTACGTTGAATCCCTACATAAATTTGAAAAAAAAAGAAAAATTAGTGAATTAATGAAAGTACCTAATAGAAAAATTTGAAAAATATAAACATAAAAATATAAACATAATTTATTCTATACTAGCGACCCGCCCCGGCTTCGCACGGTTTTATTATACGTATAAACCTTCCTCTTGAATCACTCTATCTATAAAAAAAAACCGCATCAAAATCCGTTGCGTAGTTTTAAATATTTAAGTATTCAAAGGGACATAGTGATAAAGGGACATAGGGACAGAAAAAGCGACTTTGTTTTATACTATGTAGTGATTAATTAGTTGTTTCTGTGTATGATTCAATTGTAGGAACACTTGTCATTGTAGTAAAAGTACGAGAAAAACCAGAAGACTGATTAAAATAATTAAAACTAGGTATTTAACCCAAATTAAATAAAAAGTCTGGTAAAATGTTCCTTGAAGAATAGTTAAGGTTCAATTGTTATATGTAACAGGATTTAAACAAATTTTCTACAGTTTCTTAATTCATCGAAAAGGTTAAAATCTTAGGAATATGCAGTTTTCCTACGATTTCAAAAACACAACATACAGGGAGTATTCGTTATATTCCTTTAATTTAAATTAAAATCATTAAAAAAATAATTTACCTGAGCTTTCAATTAAATTAGTTTAATTAAGTTTGCATTAGATTAATTTATAAATGTTAATGCAGTGTTGTCTTAGCTCTGTTAAGTGTTTTTTCAAACACATGTCCTTTATTTTGATTAAATACCTTTCTTTAGTGCAAAAATATTGCTGTAAAAATTTCACAAAAATTACCAATAAAAGAGGTTTATATCAGATGTTATTTTATTTTACTTTTACGTGGAAAATATCTTAATTTTATTGAAACACAAAGGTTTGAAACCAAAATGTTGTCCTTTACAGCTAATTTTTATGAGTTTACTAGCGACCCGCCCCGACTTCGCACGGTTTTATTATAAGTATATAAACCTTCTTCTTGAATCACTCTAATCATTAAAAAAACCGCATCAAAATCCGTTGCGTAGTTTTAAAGATTTAAGCATTCAAATGGACATAATGACATAGGGACAGAAAAAGCGACTTTGTTTTATACTATATAGTGATTCAGATTATCGACTTAAGAAACAAATTCAGGTATATTATTACTAGAATGTCTGATACGACCAAAATGTTTAATTTCGTTAGTAAAAATAGACCGCGTATGTCTAAAAACCACCAAAATTGCTACGTCGTAAAGGACAAAAACTTTTTAAATATAGCATGTGGAGTAATTTTAATAAATTATCAACGAAGAGCTTGTCAAATAAAATATAGTCCCTTTAGAAATGTTTCTTGTATGTATAATATACATAAAGTTAAAAATTATTTTATAAAAAAAAAGTGTTTTTTGGCTCTCCTGAAAAGTTGGGTTTTGTCCTTTACGCCTATTGAAATTTCCATCGACGAAAATATTGCTTCGATTTTATTTACCTGTCTGCGATCCCGGGATCCCGGGATCGTCTTTCACAAATCACGAAATCCCGGGATTGAAAAAAAAGACCTGGATCGAATCCTCTAATTGCAGCTCCTCTACTGTGTATTTTTTATGCTTTGAATTTGATATCTTCTTTTTTTAGATGCCTGGAGATGGAGAAAGATGCTGAAAATCATCTGCATGTAGAGTTACTTACTTATCAGAACTTCTGTAGAAATGATCTTGAATGGCTTTGGCTGCAATAAAATAATGCCTAGTCCTACTAATATTATAAACGCGAAAGTTTGTAAGAATGGATGTTTGTTACTCTTTCACGCAAAAACTACTGAACGGATATGGATGAAATTGGGCACAGCGATAGATTATGGAATAACACATAAGCTATATTTTATCCCGGAATTCCCACGGGAACGGGCTGAGTTCTACATGGGTAGACATAAAATTATAAAGCTATCTACCTAGTAAGAATTATATCATAGTACCTATGAATAATTAAAATATAATTGCATAAAGATAACCATGAAACTGTAGTTTCGTTTTTATGTACCTCTAGATACCTATCCATCCAACCCTGCCTATCTTTCCTATACTTACCTTATTATTATGTACTTAGATAAGTAGAGAAAATAATATAACTAAGTAGGTAATTTTGTACGTTGTAGTTTGTGGTCAGTAAGTATATTTTTAGGTAAGTTATCATAAAACCATCTTGTGAACCTACACGCTGAATAAATTATAATATTATTATGAGCAGTGTCTCATAATAATATTATAATCAGGTATTTTTTACCAGGTGATACATAACCTACCTAGTAAAAAAAGACCTACGCGAGGAAACAGCGCACCTAACCCAAAACTAAAACTAAACTAAGCGACCGCATGCCATGAGTGCAGACCGCACTCTGCGTGCGTAAAAATGTAGCAGGAATAAGCGGTTGGCGCGGGGGAAAATTTAGACTCCGCCCGAATCCTCAAGGCTGTTGGCCCATACAGGAACCTTAAGCAAAAAGCGATGAGCGGGCTAATTCTGCAGTCGGATCTCATACTATAAGGAGTATACCTCTGCCAGTAGATCAATGTCCTCGGGCTCGGCGTCCTCCGCGGCCGGCGCGCTCGGGAACCACTTCCGAATGCAGTCCACGAACGTGAGGAACACTTGCAGGTACGCGGACAGATTCTGCTCGTAGTACTTATCCAGGCTTTGGACTAACACCTGGGAAGTTACACAAACGTTTATATCACCTATAACAAATCTTTACTTTAAGGTGAAAATAGACGGTTCAACAAAATTGATTCATTTTGGTGAACCGTGATTGAACGCTAAAAGTGAAAATATTGAGCATGTTAAATTCTTTCAACGCCGTAGAACGACAACGTTCAATGACATTGAATTATTCACTTATAAGTTTACATGGATCAATTTGGTTGCTTCATCCAAATTGAAAGACAAAAGTGAAAGGTGTATTTTCACCTTTAGGACAAAAGATTGAAGCGAAGAGAAAATCAATTTACACCGTATTTCTTATAACTTTTTTTTTAAATTTGACTTTTCTTATTACTTATTCTGTAAGCCTAAAGAAATAAGGTTATTGATTTCTGATTAACCAAGAAAATGACTTAACAAGGAATAGAAACAGAATAAAACAAGTACATACAACTGAAACAATTGAGCTAAGTGCAGAAGGTTGCTATTATCAACATCATTTAATAGTCCATAGCTGGACATAGGCCTCCCCTAATGAGCGCCATAGCGCCCTCTCCTTAGTTTGTCGCACCTAGTATCTGCCAGCAGTATAGAGAAGTTCAAAGTGTTATCATCTAAAAAAGGACCACACGGCAAGCTTGCCATTCCACCCAGAATAAAATCTCATTACTTGAATCATCATCATCATCAGCCCATATTAGTCCACTGCTGGACATAGGCCTCCCCTAATGAGCGCCATTTGGCTTTATACATCATATACATATGTATTACTTGAATAATACAGTAAAATGATGAAAAAAAAGTCAAATTGAGAAATTCCTTTTTTTGATATTTGTTCTGGGCTTCGTATAAAAAATATCTATCTATATTATGTATTGTATTAGGTTTATCAGTCATCTAGTACCCATAAAGTAAACTTTGTTTAGGTTGGGGCTAGATGGTGATGTGTGGATCATCCACTATTATTAGTTACTAGATGCGCCCCGCGGCTTCGCCCGCAAACCAGAGTTTTTTTTCATACAAATTTCATTAATTTATTATACAACCCCTAGGGGTTATTCAGTAAAAATAAAAAAAACACGTGTTTAATTATTTATTTCATACTTTATTTATACCGAGTTTTGAGTAAATCGAACCCAGGAAAAATAATTTTCCATACAAACTTTACCACCCTATATAACCTCCTCAAAGGATTTTTTTGAAAAATGTATTAGCCTATGTCTTATTCTAGGTCCTAAACTATCTACGTACCAAATTTCATGAAAATAACTTAAGTTATTACGAAGATTACTTATAACAAACATTCACACAGACTTTCCCATTTATTATAATAGTAAGATTGTAGTGGTAGTAAACTCACGTGTTCCACGATCCCGTACATGCAGTCCAGGATACTGGCGTCGCTGTACTCCATCACCACCGTTAGAATCTGCAGCGCGGACTGGCAGTTCCACGACTAACACAAAGGTTTCATTCAATTATACACATTTCGATTAAACATACTCATTAAAGTTCGAAACACACAGAAGCGGAGGCAAAGGCGTGCCGGTTTTTCCTATGGCACCGCGCCGCCACCGCCTGCGGTGTATGTGTAGACTTTCATATGATTCAATAGAATACAACTAGCACGCCTTCGCCTCCGCTCCGCCTCCGGCTTTAGTGTGGACAGTTTTAAAGTTACCGTTAAGTTAACATAATTCAGTTATATATCTAGTCTACATATACTTGTATACAGCTTAGGTCTTCGTATTAAAGTATTGTAAAATACTATAACATATAATAATAATATTAGAGTGACTGTTCAGTACTGTTTCAGTCGCGTTAAATTCGAATTGATGATCTTATCAGGACAAACAGTAACTTATATAACTCCATCCATTCAACTAATTATATTCCAAAAGTAATGTTGATTAGTTGCTTAGTAGGTGAAGAAAGGACAAAAACTTTGCACACTGGAGAAGTCATAGGGCGCTGTTGGAGAATAAATAAATAAAAAAGACAGTAGATGTGATGTCATAATAGTGGTACGTACCTTCTTAAGACTGACAGTGATTTTCACGCTAGAGAAGCCATACAACTTGTGAATAAATAAATAAAAAAGACAGTAGATGTGAAGTCATAATAGTGCTACGTACCTTCTTAAGACTGACAGTGATTTTCACGCTAGAGAAGCCATACAACTTGTGAATAAATAAATAAAAAAGACAGTAGATGTGAAGTCATAATAGTGGTATGTACCTTCTTAAGACTGACAGTGATCTGGTTGGTGAAGTAGTCGGCGTTCGCCTTGATGAGTTCAGCGGGCGAGCCGTGCCCGCAGGCATGTGCGATGGAGTGGATCGCCTTCAGCCCGGCCAGTTGCAGTAGCTCGTATTCACTGCCTGCAACAACAGATAAATACATATTACTATTATAATAAATGGGAGTAATCTTTGTTACTTCTTATGTTATTTAAATGACTTTTTGTATGTAGATAGTTTTGAACATAGAATAGGACATAGGCTATTAAAATTTGGAAATTTTAAGCTCTGAGGGGGTTAAATACGGTGTTAAAGTTCGTATAGAAAATATTTTTTTCTTATATAAAAAATCTATTGTTATTTTTTTAACTTAGAAAACACCCGTTTTGTGTCCGGAACAAATATTTGAATATCGTACAAACATGTATCTCAAGGCGGGAACCGAACCCTTCTGCGTCGTAAGCAGACCATCTTCCACCACGCCATATAAAGCCTCCTCTACACGTCAGCAGATGCGTCTGCAGACGCTGACAGATGCATCCGCAGATGGATCACCTCGAGTTGTCCACACGTCTGCAGGTCGATCAGTCTATGTTTATGCTCGACAGACGCAACGTTGAAATTTAAATATGGATATTGAGACCGTAGCTGCAGCAGCTATTTTACTACTACGTCAATATGCATCGCAATAGTTATTAAAAAGAAATGGAACAGAAGAAGATGGTGGATGCTGGCTATACATAGAAAAAGAACAAAAAAAGCGGAATTATTATTCAGGCTCAAATTCAGCTTGATATAGGTCAAGAAACTTAAAAGTTTCGTCAGCGCTCATATTCTTAGCCATTTCAAGCGTTTTCACGAGTGCTGCGCAAAGTAAATTAAACCGCAAGCACGAGTGCACTCTCGATCGCAACTCCGATCAAACTGATGCGTCTGCAGACGTGTGGACAGGACGACGCACGTTCGAGCCAAAACCCTTTGATCCGTGCAACAAAGACCGACAACAAGCGGATAAGTGGCAGACGCATCTGCGGACGTTAAATACCTACAACAGACGTAAAAATTACCCCCTCTACACGTCGGCGGACGCATCCGCAGATGACGTCTGCAGATGCATCTGCTGACGTGTAGAGGAGGCTTAAGTCGTCAAATGTACAGTATAGTCACCGATTCTCTCTAGTATCAAGCAGAGCGTCCGCAGCAGATAGAGCTGGTAGGCCTCCCCGAGGCGCCGCGCCGCGAGCGCCACGCCCTCGGTGAGCAGGCACGAGAGCACGAGGTGGCTCTGCGCCTCGCCCACCGAGCCCACCGTGTGCTCGCGCCGCGCCGCGCCCACCCGCGGGTGTGCGTAGCTTATGTCGGTGTAGCGCGTCTCGATCGCGCCTTCGTATAGATCTGAAAGTGTACAGATAATGTTTCTAACTGAATCGGTTTATGTCTGTTATTGTAAGGGAGTAATTAGGCACGATTAATTCTGGATTTAGATACAATTCTTAAATACTTAATACAAAAGAATAATCAATATTATAGATCACTATTTATTTATTTATGAACAAAATCCAAAAAACTTATCATATGCATATATCTAACAGCCAATAACGGATTTACATTATACTAAGTTTGAAATAATAATATAATATTTTAAGAGTAATTGCTTTAATTTGGCGTTTTAAGAGACTATAAAAGGACATACCTACAACTTTTTTAAATAAAATAAAAATGATCAATGAAGTGAAAGTCAATAAAAATCACATAAATGATAATTCCAATTTGCATAGAAAGTTTAGTAGTATTTACTACTAGTCAGATCTTGATCATATTTATATCAAACATCGTGCACGAGAAAATCAAAAAAAGAAAAATCACAATTGGTTACCAAGAAGAAAGTCGGCTAAATAAAAAAGTGGTCATCGTCCAATTGTGTAATGTTTATCATTCACCTAGTATCTCAAGAGGTTACACCAACATTAGCGGCACTAACCTGGCACACTGTCCTTGGTCCAAGCCCTAGGGTTGTAGACGGTGGGGTCCAGCGTCTCGTCCTTCCCCACCGGCGCCTCCCCACTGTCCACTTCGATGGGGAGGTACCACACGTCTTCTTCTAGGTATGTGCTCAGCAGGCGCCGTGATAGGCTTACGGGGGATTTTGGATCTGAGGACATAGGAATTTGAGCCTCAAAAACATGATGGGTAGTTCGCTTATTACTTAAGGAAATCTCGTAATTATAATAATAATGCAGATAAAAATAATATTATTACCATAGACTTAAAATTTTTTCACTACGTTCAAAAGACCAACAAAGCGTGAGAGCGAGAGGTATTTGTCAAAACCCCATCTCCGCGAGAGAAAAAGAGATAGTGAAACTATTTTTTCAGGAGACATAATTTGAAAGAATATCATCGCATATCGTTCCGGCAAATTGAAAGAAAAATTTATATATTATGTAAATTTTGTGAAATAACTAACGAATAAAACAATAAATCTTAATGTGCAACGATGGTGACATGTTCAGTGGCGGAATGTGATGTTACACAAGGAAATAACCCTCATAATTACACGTTTCACCGGTAAATATTGACTATTTTATAGCATTGTTCATTATCATAATTTCGTTATTTTTTGTTTGAAAATGAGATAATATGTTTCCCTTTGGACGTATCATCAAATTAGACTGCTAAATGGAGAATTCACAGATATATTGTACAAAATGTAAAAACCTTTGATTACGATAGGGCTTGATAAAGTGCTGACGTCATAAGTATCGATAAAGTCGACAATTCGTTATTGACGTGAGGGTTCGACGTGATTGCTCATATCGTTATTTCTGGTTCTAAAGGGCGTATACCATACCTAATACAAAAAACTACTTTCCAAAATAAGTATGAACCCAATGACGGAGAGCATCCAGGAGGTGTCCAGGATGACGGAGAGCGTCCAGGATGACGGAGAGCGTCCAGGATGACGGAGAGCGTCCAGGATGACGGAGAGCGTCCAGGATGACGGAGAGCGTCCAGGATGACGGAGAGCGTCCAGGATGACGGAGAGCATCCAGGAGGTGTCCAGAGGATGATAGAGAGCATCCAGAGGATGATGGAGGGCATCCAGAGGATGATGGAGAGCATCCAGAGGATGATGGAGAGCATCCAGAGGATGATGGAGAGCATCCAGAGGTTGATGGAGAGCATCCAGAGGATGATGGAGAGCATCCAGAGGATGATGGAGAGCATCCAGAGGATGATGGAGAGCATCCAGAGGATGATGGAGAGCATCCAGAGGATGATGGAGAGCATCCAGAGGATGATGGAGAGCATCCAGGAGGTGTCCAGAGGATGATGGAGAGCATCCAGAGGATGATGGAGAGCATCCAGAGGATGATGGAGAGCATCCAGGAGGTGTCCAGAGGATGATGGAGAGCATCCAGGAGGTGTCCAGAGGATGATGGAGAGCATCCAGGAGGTGTCCAGAGGATGATGGAGAGCATCCAGGAGGTGTCCAGAGGATGATGGAGAGCATCCAGGAGGTGTCCAGAGGATGATGGAGAGCATCCAGGAGGTGTCCAGAGGATGATAGAGAGCATCCAGAGGATGATGGAGAGCATCCAGAGGATGATGGAGAGCATCCAGAGGATGATGGAGAGCATCCAGAGGATGATGGAGAGCATCCAGAGGATGATGGAGAGCATCCAGAGGATGATGGAGAGCATCCAGAGGATGATGGAGAGCATCCAGAGGATGATGGAGAGCATCCAGAGGATGATGGAGAGCATCCAGAGGATGATGGAGTGCATCCAGAGGATGATGGAGAGCATACAGAGGATGATGGAGAGCATCCAGGAGGTGTCCAGAGGATGATGGAGAGCATCCAGGAGGTGTCCAGAGGATAATGGAGAGCATCCAGGTGTCCAGAGGATGATGGAGAGCATCGATGGAGAGCATCCAGGAGGTGTCCAGAGGATGATGGAGAGCATCCAGGAGGTGTCCAGAGGATGATGAAGTGCATCCAGGAGGTGTCCAGAGGATGATGGAGAGCATCCAGGAGGTGTCCAGGATGATGTAGAGCATCCAGGTCTCCATCATCCTCTGGATGCTCTCCATCATCCTCTGGATGCTCTCCATCATCCTCTGGATGCTCTCCATCATCCTCTGGATGCTCTCCATCATCCTCTGGATGCTCTCCATCATCCTCTGGATGCTCTCCATCATCCTCTGGATGCTCTCCATCATCCTCTGGATGCTCTCCATCATCCTCTGGATGCTCTCCATCATCCTCTGGATGCTCTCGATCATCCTCTGGATGCTCTCCATCATCCTCTGGATGCTCCATCGACACCTCCTGGATGCTCTACATCATCCTGGACACCTCCTGGATGCTCTCCATCATCCTCTGGACACCTCCTGGATGCACTTCATCATCCTCTGGACACCTCCTGGATGCTGATGCCAGAGGATGATGGAGAGCATCCAGAGGATGATGGAGAGCATCCAGAGGATGATGGAGAGCATCCAGAGGATGATGGAGAGCATCCAGGAGGTGTCCAGAGGATGATGGAGAGCATCCAGAGGATGATGGAGAGCATCCAGAGGATGATGGAGAGCATCCAGAGGATGATGGAGATTATCCAGGGGATGATGAAGAGCATCCAGGGGATGATGGAGAGCATCCAGAGGATAATGGAGAGCATCCAGAGGATGATGGAGATCATCCAGGAGGTGTCCAGAGGATGATGGAGAGCATCCAGGAGGTGTCCAGAGGATGATGGAGAGCATCCAGGAGAGCATCCAGGAGGTGTCCAGAGGATGATGGAGAGCATCCAGGAGGTGTCCAGGAGGTGTCCAGGAGGTGTCCAGGATGATGGAGGGTGTCCAGGATGATGGAGGGTGTCCAGGATGATGGAGGGTGTCCAGGATGATGGAGGGTGTCCAGGATGATGGAGAGCATCCAGAGGATGATGGAGAGCATCCAGAGGATGATGGAGAGCATCCAGAGGATGATGGAGAGCATCCAGGGGATGATGGAGAGCATCCAGGGGATGATGGAGAGCATCCAGGGGATGATGGAGAGCATCCAGAGGATGATGAAGATCATCCAGGAGGTGTCCAGAGGATGATGGAGAGCATCCAGGAGGTGTCCAGAGGATGATGGACAGCATCCAGGAGGTGTCCAGAGGATGACGGAGAGCATCCAGGAGGTGTCCAGAGGATGACGGAGAGCATCCAGGAGGTGTCCAGAGGATGACGGAGAGCATCCAGGAGGTGTCCAGAGGATGATGGAGAGCATCCAGGAGGTGTCCAGAGGATGATGGAGAGAATCCAGGGGGTGTCCAGAGGATGATGGAGAGAATCCAGGAGGTGTCCAGAGGATGATGGAGAGAATCCAGGAGGCTTCCAGAGGATGATGGAGAGAATCCAGGAGGTGTCCAGAGGATGATGGAGAGCATCCAGGAGGTGTCCAGAGGATGATGGAGAGCATCCAGGAGGTGTCCAGAGGATGATGGACAGCATCCAAGAGGTGTCCAGAGGATGATGGAGAGCATCCAAGAGGTGTCCAGAGGATGACGGAGAGCATCCAGGAGGTGTCCAGAGGATGACGGAGAGCATCCAGGAGGTGTCCAGAGGATGACGGAGAGCATCCAGGAGGTGTCCAGAGGATGACGGAGAGCATCCAGGAGGTGTCCAGAGGATGACGGAGAGCATCCAGGAGGTGTCCAGAGGATGACGGAGAGCATCCAGGAGGTGTCCAGAGGATGATGGAGAGCATCCAGGAGGTGTCCAGAGGATGATGGAGAGAATCCAGGAGGTGCCCAGAGGATGATGGAGAGAATCCAGGAGGTGTCCAGAGGATGATGGAGAGAATCCAGGAGGCTTCCAGAGGATGATGGAGAGAATCCAGGAGGTGTCCAGAGGATGATGGAGAGCATCCAGGAGGTGTCCAGAGGATGATGGAGAGCATCCAGGAGGTGTCCAGAGGATGATGGAGAGCATCCAAGAGGTGTCCAGAGGATGATGGAGAGCATCCAAGAGGTGTCCAGAGGATGATGGAGAGCATCCAAGAGGTGTCCAGGATGACGGAGAGCATCCAGGAGGTGTCCAGAATGACGAAGAGCATCCAGGATGACGGAGAGCATCCAGGAGGTGTCCAAGAGGTGTCCAGGATGACGGAGAGCATCCAGGAGATGTCCAGAGGATGACGGACAGCATCCAGGAGGTGTCCAGAGGATGATGGACAGCATCCAGGAGGTGTCCAGAGGATGATGGACAGCATCCAGGAGGTGTCCAGAGGATGATGAATAGCATCCAGGAGGTGTCCAGAGGATGATGGACAGCATCCAGGAGGTGTCCAGAGGATGATGGACAGCATCCAGGAGGTGTCCAGAGGATGATGGACAGCATCCAAGAGGTGTCCAGAGGATGATGGACAGCATCCAAGAGGTGTCCAGAGGATGATGGACAGCATCCAAGAGGTGTCCAGAGGATGACGGACAGCATCCAGGAGGTGTCCAGAGGATGACGGAGAGCATCCAGGAGGTGTCCAGAGGATGACGGAGAGCATCCAGGAGGTGTCCAGAGGATGACGGAGAGCATCCAGGAGGTGTCCAGGATGACGGAGAGCATCCAAGAGGTGTCCAGAGGATGACGGAGAGCATCCAGGAGGTGTCCAGGATGACGGAGAGCGTCCAGGATGATATTCTTACGTTGTTTTTTCTATGTAAGTGCTGTAATATATCTATTTTCAATAAATGCATTGGTCTTTTATTTATTTTCAATAACAATTAACGGTGTTTTTTGTACGGTAGGTAGGTACTCTTTATTTGTATTTAACTTCGATACATCAAATCGTTAGTGTCTTATGATTGCGCCAGTACAACTATCGATAGGTAACATTATGCTAGAATGTTGACAACACTATTTTACGCACACATTTACATTTCATTTTTGGTAATGCCTTTCATCTGTCACTGTTCCTCTTGTACATCCTAACTTTATGATTATTACAATGAAATAATCTATACTAAACAGTGGAGTCGACTATCTCAAAATTTCGTGACTGACGACAAGAAATCTTGGTAGGAAATTATTGAAAATAATTTTAATTTAAAAACCTCATCAATTCTATGAATTTTGTATTTTATTACTTACTAACGCCACGCGACTTCGTCCGCGTTGAATTAAATTTTTTAATACACTCGGCCCGTTTGGCTGCGCCAATCCTTGAGAACACAATTGTTTTATTCAAGCAAAAAATAACGTGAACCCTTACCACTAGCCATCCAGTTGCAGATAAAGACCGGCTCAGCCTCAGTCTTAGTCCTGAACTGTTCCAGCAACGTATCCAGTATCAGTTCTGAACATTCGCTGGCTCCCAACAGCTGGCAGATCTCCTGGAGACGTTGGACCTCTTCCTTGGAGTCCAGGTAGAGGAAGGTGCTCCAAGGGGAGTTGAGAGGAGGGGGCGTTGATACGTCTGAAATATAAAGATATGTTTTAGTATGGAACTTAGAATCATCGCCGCTAGTGGCTCAACTATAGTGAGAACAAAAGAGTGTAGCGGTAACGATAAATTCTGGCGAAGGCGTGCGAGTTGTGTTCTATTGAATCATATGAAAGCCTACACACACACCGCAGGCGTTGGTAGCGCGGTGCCATAGGAAAAACCGCCACGCCTCTGGCTTCAGTGTGTTAAGTAAAGTAAAGTAAATTTTATTGATCAAAAATACATACATAAAACATAATCACATTGACTGCTGTTGTGTAGAGAGTTTAAAACAGACGTGAAAAGCATAAAATAGATAACCCTTTCTAATTTAACTTGATTTGAGAGTATGAACATGTAGACGAAGTAGTGTCTTGTCTCTTGGTGTTTGGGTCCAATTATTCACATCTATTGGCGAGTCTTGAAAGTACATTTACCTCTGTTGGCGTGTCTGGTGAGTATAGCCAGCCTGGTGGCGTGTCTGGCCGCGTGGCAGAGCGCGGTGCACAGCAGCACCATGTTCCCGGCCACACTGAGCAGTGACGTCAGTACATTTACCTCTGTTGGCGTGTCTGGTGAGTATAGCCAGCCTGGTGGCGTGTCTGGCCGCGTGGCAGAGCGCGGTGCACAGCAGCACCATGTTCCCGGCCACACTGAGCAGTGACGTCAGTACATTTACCTCTGTTGGCGTGTCTGGTGAGTATAGCCAGCCTGGTGGCGTGTCTGGCCGCGTGGCAGAGCGCGGTGCACAGCAGCACCATGTTCCCGGCCACACTGAGCAGTGACGTCAGTACATTTACCTCTGTTGGCGTGTCTGGTGAGTATAGCCAGCCTGGTGGCGTGTCTGGCCGCGTGGCAGAGCGCGGTGCACAGCAGCACCATGTTCCCGGCCACACTGAGCAGTGACGTCAGTACATTTACCTCTGTTGGCGTGTCTGGTGAGTATAGCCAGCCTGGTGGCGTGTCTGGCCGCGTGGCAGAGCGCGGTGCACAGCAGCACCATGTTCCCGGCCACACTGAGCAGTGACGTCAGTACATTTACCTCTGTTGGCGTGTCTGGTGAGTATAGCCAGCCTGGTGGCGTGTCTGGCCGCGTGGCAGAGCGCGGTGCACAGCAGCACCATGTTCCCGGCCACACTGAGCAGTGACGTCAGTACATTTACCTCTGTTGGCGTGTCTGGTGAGTATAGCCAGCCTGGTGGCGTGTCTGGCCGCGTGGCAGAGCGCGGTGCACAGCAGCACCATGTTCCCGGCCACACTGAGCAGTGACGTCAGTACATTTACCTCTGTTGGCGTGTCTGGTGAGTATAGCCAGCCTGGTGGCGTGTCTGGCCGCGTGGCAGAGCGCGGTGCACAGCAGCACCATGTTCCCGGCCACACTGAGCAGTGACGTCAGTACATTTACCTCTGTTGGCGTGTCTGGTGAGTATAGCCAGCCTGGTGGCGTGTCTGGCCGCGTGGCAGAGCGCGGTGCACAGCAGCACCATGTTCCCGGCCACACTGAGCAGTGACGTCAGCCGCTGTGGCCTCCCTTCCGACAGCACGGATATATGGCCGTGGAGGAGGTTCAGGGCTGCTAGTTTGTACTGGTTATCTGGAAAGAGGTGGCAGGTTTTGGTTTTATGATAAATACATAACAGTCAACCAATCACACAGCATTATTTAGCTCCAAAAGCTAAGCAACAGCAAAGCGAGTGTACTAACCAACAGCATTGAGCTCCCTCGGGATGGAGGTGAGGACCGCCAACAAGTTGTCTCCGAGCGTGGAGATGAAGCTCAGCCGGCTGGCGGCGGCCGAGGCGAGGAATGTGCGCAGCGCGGCGCGCGCGTACTGAGACACCTCGGGGAACTCGTCCTTGTGAGCGAGATCAGATATAAAGATGTTGATTCACTGAGTGTACTAACCAACAGCATTGAGCTCCCTCGGGATGGAGGTGAGGACCGCCAACAAGTTGTCTCCGAGCGTGGAGATGAAGCTCAGCCGGCTGGCGGCGGCCGAGGCGAGGAATGTGCGCAGCGCGGCGCGCGCGTACTGAGACACCTCGGGGAACTCGTCCTTGTGAGCGAGATCAGATATAAAGATGTTGATTCACTGAGTGTACTAACCAACAGCATTGAGCTCCCTCGGGATGGAGGTGAGGACCGCCAACAAGTTGTCTCCGAGCGTGGAGATGAAGCTCAGCCGGCTGGCGGCGGCCGAGGCGAGGAATGTGCGCAGCGCGGCGCGCGCGTACTGAGACACCTCGGGGAACTCGTCCTTGTGAGCGAGATCAGATATAAAGATGTTGATTCACTGAGTGTACTAACCAACAGCATTGAGCTCCCTCGGGATGGAGGTGAGGACCGCCAACAAGTTGTCTCCGAGCGTGGAGATGAAGCTCAGCCGGCTGGCGGCGGCCGAGGCGAGGAATGTGCGCAGCGCGGCGCGCGCGTACTGAGACACCTCGGGGAACTCGTCCTTGTGAGCGAGATCAGATATAAAGATGTTGATTCACTGAGTGTACTAACCAACAGCATTGAGCTCCCTCGGGATGGAGGTGAGGACCGCCAACAAGTTGTCTCCGAGCGTGGAGATGAAGCGCAGCCGGCTGGCGGCGGCCGAGGCGAGGAATGTGCGCAGCGCGGCGCGCGCGTACTGAGACACCTCGGGGAACTCGTCCTTGTGAGCGAGATCAGATATAAAGATGTTGATTCACTGAGTGTACTAACCAACAGCATTGAGCTCCCTCGGGATGGAGGTGAGGACCGCCAACAAGTTGTCTCCGAGCGTGGAGATGAAGCGCAGCCGGCTGGCGGCGGCCGAGGCGAGGAATGTGCGCAGCGCGGCGCGCGCGTACTGAGACACCTCGGGGAACTCGTCCTTGTGAGCGAGATCAGATATAAAGATGTTGATTCACTGAGTGTACTAACCAACAGCATTGAGCTCCCTCGGGATGGAGGTGAGGACCGCCAACAAGTTGTCTCCGAGCGTGGAGATGAAGCGCAGCCGGCTGGCGGCGGCCGAGGCGAGGAATGTGCGCAGCGCGGCGCGCGCGTACTGAGACACCTCGGGGAACTCGTCCTTGTGAGCGAGATCAGATATAAAGATGTTGATTCACTGAGTGTACTAACCAACAGCATTGAGCTCCCTCGGGATGGAGGTGAGGACCGCCAACAAGTTGTCTCCGAGCGTGGAGATGAAGCGCAGCCGGCTGGCGGCGGCCGAGGCGAGGAATGTGCGCAGCGCGGCGCGCGCGTACTGAGACACCTCGGGGAACTCGTCCTTGTGAGCGAGATCAGATATAAAGATGTTGATTCACTGAGTGTACTAACCAACAGCATTGAGCTCCCTCGGGATGGAGGTGAGGACCGCCAACAAGTTGTCTCCGAGCGTGGAGATGAAGCGCAGCCGGCTGGCGGCGGCCGAGGCGAGGAATGTGCGCAGCGCGGCGCGCGCGTACTGAGACACCTCGGGGAACTCGTCCTTGTGAGCGAGATCAGATATAAAGATGTTGATTCACTGAGTGTACTAACCAACAGCATTGAGCTCCCTCGGGATGGAGGTGAGGACCGCCAACAAGTTGTCTCCGAGCGTGGAGATGAAGCGCAGCCGGCTGGCGGCGGCCGAGGCGAGGAATGTGCGCAGCGCGGCGCGCGCGTACTGAGACACCTCGGGGAACTCGTCCTTGTGAGCGAGATCAGATATAAAGATGTTGATTCACTGAGTGTACTAACCAACAGCATTGAGCTCCCTCGGGATGGAGGTGAGGACCGCCAACAAGTTGTCTCCGAGCGTGGAGATGAAGCGCAGCCGGCTGGCGGCGGCCGAGGCGAGGAATGTGCGCAGCGCGGCGCGCGCGTACTGAGACACCTCGGGGAACTCGTCCTTGGTGAACGAGATCAGCACGTCGAGACACAGGCTGTGCGACGACGGCATTGAACTGGAACAAATGCCAGTTATATAATACTAGCGACCCGCCCTGGCTTCGCACGGTTTTATTATACGAATAAACCTAGTACCTTATTATTAAATACCTAATTTATGATCCAGATATATTATCAAAATGTACGGGGATTGAAGACCAAGATTGACGATGTCCATCAAATGATATTAACTACAGACTATCCTATAATTGCTTTTACTGAGACTTGGCTTAATTCTAACATATCCAGCACTGAAATTTTTGATAAGAGATATACAGTATATAGGCGTGATAGAGATTTTGTTGCTAGTAAGAAAGAAGATGGCGGTGGAGTGTTATTTGCTGTTTCCAGCAGGCTTAAATCAACAAGAATGTCTAACTGGGAATCCAATCACCCCAATTTTGAAGACATATGGGTAGTGATTGATATTTCCTCCGATTCACACAGTAAAAAGCTGGCTATATGTTTAGTATACATACCTCCTCCTGCTAAATTAGATATCCATTCATATTTTCTAAATAATATCAGTATGCATACTTCAGATATTGATGATATAGTTATTCTGGGAGACTTTAATCTGCCTTTCATTTCTTGGAGTACATCAGAAGATTTTCCTTTTACTGCTATTGTCCCTTCTAACTACAATAATGCTTTAGGCTATTTATTGGTTGACTTTATGTCAATCAACGATCTACATCAATACAACAAGGAAACAAACACTGACACTCATATTTTGGACCTAGTAATTAGTAATATTAATGACACAGAAGTTAGCAAACCAACCTATCTTTTAAGCAAGCTTGATGCAAAACACCCTAACCTTCTTATAACGCTATCATGCAAAACTTTTGACTACCTCAAACCTAAAACTCGATCTGGTAATAATTTCCATAAAGGGGACTATCATAGTATTGTAGAAAAATTAAGTCAACAAGACTGGAATCAAATATTTTCTGAATGTTATGATAACTTAGATGATATGGTGGCAAATTTTTACAGGACATTGCAAACTATAATTGAAGAGTTCATACCTAAATTTTCTAACAGGAAATCTGATGTGCCTCCTTGGTTTTCCCAAAATCTTATAAAATTATTGAATGAGAAACGTAAATATAGGTCTAAATATCGACGCTATAATAATCCAAGAGATAAAATTATCTTTGAAATTGCTCGTGAAAATTGTCGTAAATTAATTAAAAAATGTTATTCTGATTACAGAAATAGAATTGAGACTAGTATTATAGAAAAAAATAACCCTAAATTCTTTTGGAGCTATATTAAAGACAAGCGTGGTCGTAAGTCAAATCTTCCATCTAGCATGTTTATGGATAACACAAAAGCTGAAACGGGAGACGACATTGCGAATCTATTTGTACGTCACTTCTCATCTGTCTACAGCGATAATTCTTTGAGGGATGTTTCTGATCAGCTAAAACCTATACAGCATCATGACACTCTTGCTACAGTAGAGATAACAGAAAAAGACGTTCTGAATAAAATTAAGGCTCTTGATACATGTAAAGGCCCAGGACCCGACTCCATTCCCCCAATCTTTGTTAAGCGTTGCGGTAAAGCATTAGCTCATCCTCTTTCTATCCTTTACAATAAATCACTATCATTAGGTGTATTTCCCCAGGAGTGGAAGAAGTCCAGAATAATCCCTATATACAAAAAAGGTGACCCCAAGCAGGTATGCAACTATCGTCCTATATCTATATTATCATGCTTCTCTAAGCTCTTTGAGTCCCTTATATGCCCTACTATAACTAGGCACCTTGATATGGTAATATCAGATGCTCAACACGGATTCAGGGCTGGTCACTCTGTTCAGACCAATCTGGCACATTACATTTCTGATGTTTCGCAAGCTCTTGATGAAAAACTTCCTGTAGATGCTATATACACTGATTTTAAAAGTGCGTTTGATAAAGTTAACCATTCGATTTTAATTCAAAAACTTGAGTACAACGGAATACATGGATGTCTTTTGACTTGGTTTATTTCATATTTAGAACGACGTTCACAATTGGTTGCAGTGGATGGATACGAATCACGTACGTTTTATGCTGCATCAGGTGTTCCACAGGGCTCGCATTTGGGACCAGTTCTTTTTCTTTTATTTATTAATGATTTAACTAAGCTCCTTAAAAGTAATTTTCTAATGTTTGCCGATGACCTTAAGAAATATAAAGTAATAAAATGTAATGAAGATGTGGATATTCTGCAAACAGACTTAAATATATTACAAAACTGGTGTGTAGAAAACTGTATGCAACTCTGTGTAGATAAATGTTATCACATTCATTTTTCTAGAAAACTAATAACTAATCCGGTCTCCTATAAGTTACTCGGTACAAACTTACAGACAGTAAAAACAATAAGAGATCTAGGAGTAATCATAGATGATAATTTAAATTTCAATGCACACATTGATCACATTATCAAAAAATCAGCACAAATGGTTGGCTTTATTAAGCGCAACACCAAGGACTTTAAGCATACCCTCACTAAAACTGTTCTATTTAACGCCCTTGTGCGCAGTCATCTCGAATTCGCTAGTGTCATTTGGAACCCCTTCTATGTTGTCCATTCTCAAAGAATTGAAAATCTGTTAAGAAATTTTTCTAGACATCTTGCTTTTATATCCCCTGGTATATTTCATAAAACT
The DNA here is from genome assembly GCA_944547425.1 of Eupithecia centaureata. Lineage (NCBI taxonomy): Eukaryota > Metazoa > Arthropoda > Insecta > Lepidoptera > Geometridae > Eupithecia > Eupithecia centaureata. Next base: position 2,130,607 of record OX155680.1, on the reverse strand, counting down.
CCATATATTCAACGCCTTAGCCACTTTAATCTAACTTCCCTAAAGAACCGCCGTACGATGAATGATCTTATTTTCCTTTATAAAATTATCAACGGGAATCGTGGATACAGTAGTTTGATTAGTCATGTCTCAATCACAGTTCCATTTAAATATCCTAGAAAGCCAGTAAGTAAAATTTTCAGCACTCCCTTCACAAGAACAAATCTTGGTCTTAACGCCCCTTTTACTAGAATCAGTAATGAGTACAATCTAATATCTCAGAAACTAACAGAACTTGATCCATTTGCGGACTCATTGCCTATCTATAAAAATAAACTTAGGAAACATTTCTCTGCTTCTCATAACATCTCTCAGTCTGCTGAGGGACACTTTTGTACATAGTTGTTTATTTAGTTTTTAGTTAAGTACTTACCTACTTTTTTCTTTTATTTTTATTACCTACCTTCAATTTTACCTGTGTAACCCGTTTGTATTGTTTGTATTAAGTATTTTAGCTGTTGTTTGTGCTCTTTATAAATGTTGTGCATGCCTGTTAGAGGTGCACATTTTATACTATAGATCTTCTACAATTGTGTTAACTGTAATGTTATACTATGTGCATTGTTGGCAAGCCATATACATAAATAAATAAATAAATAACCTTCCTCTTGAATAGCTTTATGTATAAAAAAAACCGCATCAAAATCCGTTGTGTAGTTTTTTTAAGATTTAAGCATACAAAGGGACATGGGACAGAGAAAGCGTCTTTGTTTTATACTATGAAGTGAAGGATATTGCAGTACAATCCACAGCATCATCTAGCCCCAAGCTAAGCAGAGCTTGTGTAATGGATACTAGATGATTGATATACTTAATACACTAGATTACATAGCTCATCATCATCAGCCTATATTAGTCAACTGCTGGACTTGGTTGCAAACATATGCAAGGTAGGTCAGTTGATCCATGTCAATACCATTAATATGCTTCCGATTACTAATATGTTTGCAACCGTCTGCAGTTAGCTCAATTTTTTCAATTGTATATACATACATACTTATATTAGTTTTTATTTCTTGATTGTAATTTTCATTGTTAATTTTCATATCTGTATCAATAAAAGTTAAGATGAATGATGGATGATAGAAAGACAAGTACCTGGATTGTATCTTCTTTAGTAAATACTTAAAAATAAAAGATACAAATTATTAAATTAATTATATTATGTCCTCACCGACTGCACTCCGCCAAGAGCCGATAGCAGTACAGAGCCAGTTCCTTGCGAACCTTCACGTGGTCGTGCGTCTTCAAACTGCACAGTCTCTTCGTGACGAGGCACAGCTTCTCCTCGGCCATGTCGTACCACTCCTGACTTCGCTTCTTCATGTCCTTTGCGCTTTTCACTGAAATCATATGCTATTTTTGAACGTTCCTTAAGTTTCTTAAGAATATTTGTTGTTCATTTCATATATATTAAGGTGAAAAAATAATCAAAGTGCAATAAAGAAATTATCTATCCATCTATCAAAGTCACCAATTTTATTTCCCAGTTTCACTTGTAAATTGATTTTTAAAATTTGAAATTTCGAATGTGGTTAAGAGCTTTGTAAGGTCTAAATAAAGGAAATAAAGCACTTTGGAGTTTAGAGATTTTCTTTGGGGCATTTACCTCGCAACTCTGCAACTCAGCCCGTAGACAACAATTTACATTGCAGCGGAATGGAATGGAAGCGAATGTTTGCAACGATATTGTACCTCTACCTAGCAAAATTAACTTTATGTCGAATATACTATAAAATAAAAAGTGAATACGGGAAGTAGCGAGAGAAATTCCCGAGAATGCGCAAAAATTCCTCGGAAGACGTGCGACTTCTTTTTGGCTCGATTTAGTTTGTATTGTCAACTCTACCTCTACCTAGCAAAATTAACTTTATGTCGAATATACTATAAAATAAAAAGTGAATACGGGAAGTAGCGAGAGAAATTCCCGAGAATGCGCAAAAATTCCTCGGAAGACGTGCGACTTCTTTTTGGCTCGATTTAGTTTGTATTGTCAATTAATTTTTATTGACATAAGGATCATTATGGTTTGTACAATTTCACAAATTTGGTACAAAAATGCGCTTCTATTCTATTCCGCGGTAGTGTAAATTGAGCCTAAGCGAACTTATCTGATGAAGAGCAGGAGTTTCCTCTTGTATTTATAAACCGCTAATGCGTTTACCAATCCGCTGTTCAAGCGTGGAGATAATGTCCAGTCGTCGTTTGGAAGAGGCATGTGCAACAGTGCAAATATATGTGCTAATGAAGTCAAAGTCTAATCTAACGAAATTGTTCTAATCTAAGTCATTTTCAACGGGATATTTACTTATTTGTGTTGTTTTTGGATTTATCTCTTCCGTGATCATCGCGCATGAAACTGAGCCGAAATGTCAGAACACTCAAAACAACTCAAACCTTGGTAAATATGCCGTTGACTTTAATGTTAAGAGCGCATGGTAAGTCAGCTCAGATTTCAATTTTGCCCCCGCTACTCCGCGCCCGCCACCCGCAGACACGCACACACAGCCACAGCGCGCTCACAATGCGCACACAGGTCACGCACACACCTAAACAACACTATTGAAGGGGTTGTTTAGTTACCTAGGTAGGTACTAACTTGTAAAATCATTAAATCGAATAAATTTGCATTTTTTACCTAACCTATGTAGAGGTAGTTATGATAGGTTCTTAATTTTTTATAGCAGTAGTAGCTACTGTAATAAAAAATACTTTTCAAGTGTGAGTCACCAGTGCGTAAGGGTTCCGCACATTAGGCTTTTAGTAGAATATATTTTGTGCATACCTACCTACGCTTTAGCATTCCCAATTCCTAACTTACTAAAAAGTACTAGTCAAGTGCGAGTCCCCATTGAACCGACGAGAGTTCAGCACATTACATAATGTAGTTTACAATACAGTACAAAAATACCTACATTGAAAATAGAGAAATACGATACAATACAGAGGTTCAATAGGCGGCATAATCGCTTATAAGCGATCTCGTCGAGGTAATCTATTTAGAAGATCCATGATGATGATTGTAAAATGCTTTAGATAGTTACTTATAACTAAAATACAGTTTTCCACTTGTTGGTTGATAGTTATGTTATGTTTGTGCGTACCTACTTACGTTTATTGTATTTCACACAAATAAAGAGTTTTCTATTGCATTTTATTTTATCTTAGGTACATAAATTTTATTGTTTTTTTTAGGTACTTAGGTACTAACCTTATTATCTTATAGGTAGTACTGGGTAGGTACTGTAGTTTTCAAAACTATTTTGACCGACTTACTAAAAGAGATTAAGTGCGTGTCCGGTGCCAAATAAACAAACTACCTAAACTTATGTAGGTACTGAGCCCTCAGTTCAACGGGAACTTTTACTTCAAAAGTGATAATTTTACGTCGAAATAGGTTATAATTCGATGGTTTGTACGAAGATTATATTTCAGTAATAAAACCTCTAAATCAACAGGAAAATATTTATTTGAATTCGCTCAAATCTCATAATGGCATATTTCTAACATGTCTGGGATCACATAGTTCAGGTAACATAATTATGTATGTTTCATAAAAAAGTATTAATTCATTTTCCATAAATTGTTTCCAGTATTGGTCATCTTTTCTATTACTTCTATTTTTATCGGCTTATCGCAGCCAGACCATACCCCAAAAACACATTCCCGTCGACCTGTTATATGCAATTGTCCTTGCACTTGGATGAGCCAAGTATGTTTTTTATTTATTTGGTATCCATTTGCTGATTTTCTCCAAAACTTTACTTTTTACTTTTCTATTGCCTCCTCCAAAGCGGACTTATAAGCGGTAATGGGACATTTCATTTCCACAATTGTGTCTTCTCCCACAACTCCGTCGGGAGTTGCACCTAGAAATGGGTATTGTCTATAAATAGACCGCAAGGGTTCCCAGCTGTTCAATAGCAGTCGCTTCATTTTCTAAACCGTGTTTTAGGGTCGGCACATGACTTAAATGTTTAGGGTATCTAGGTTTTTCACTAAATTTTTCACGTTTGTGTTTTGTCGCCTATTTACAATTTTGGCAAAATTTGACGCCGTTAGAATCTTTCTTCTCAGCTCTAACCATTCGCTGGAATCTTTTTGTAATATCTTTCTATTTGTTTTCTATGTGCTTCCGTGCATGGTAAGTGCTTTAAAAAAATATCTTTGCATTGGTTGACATATCAGGTTTTTGGCAATTAAAAAACGGAACCCTAAAAAGTTCACTGTACCTATACGAATTTTTGATTGTCAAACACACAGTAAGTCAGTAAATCAGTAAATCAAAATCTTTATTTCTTTAGGCTTACAAAATAAGCACTTAGAACAAGTCAAATTTTAAACTATACATAATTATCTAAATAGTATAAGAAATAAAGTGATAATTGATTTTCCCTTCGCTTCAATCTTTTGTCCACTAGTGGAAGAAGCGAAATAGAAACCACTAGCACGTGTACAACTTATGTGTCTAATACAATGTTTCAATATAATACAATGTACTGTCCACACCGACAGTATTTTTTATTTATTTATAAAAATAAATAGGTAGGTAATTAAAAACTACTGTCGGCATTAACGTCATTAATGTAATCATTTATGGAGTAATATGCCTTCTTGATAAGATTTTGTTTTATGTACTGTTTAAATCTATGAATAAAGAGACTTAGTAGCTTCAGATGGAAGCTTATTAAAGAAGCGCACACAATTACCCAAAAATGATTTCCCCACCTTTTGTAATCTAAATGATGGGATGTGTAACTTATTCTTGTTTCTTGTGATTCTATTATGAACATCACAATTTTTCAAAAAGCTACTCCTGTTTTTGTGCGTATATGTCACCGTTAAATTGCAAATAACGTTAGATTATAATCTATCTCGCGAGATTATAAACTGTCGATAGATTGTGAACCATAACATTTCATTACAATTTAACGCATTATTTTTCGGTAGATTATAATCTAAATTAAATTACGACATATACATTAAATTTTCATAGATGTACCGTTTCGGTATATATACACAAGCAGTGTATAGTTATGTATGTACTAACAATTCAATATTTTATAAGACATGTTCATATGTCACGTCTTTTGGTGATATTGGTATCCTGTAACAATCACGAAATTCATCAACAACATGCAAGCACCGCAATCGACACAAGCTCCCCGTCAGAAAGCCGAAGCGAGAATGAGTCGGGGGCCGGGCGGCAGGGCGGCCTGACTGAGAATGCTCTCAGCGCGCGATTGTTTAGGTATTTTTTCTTTACAACTAATGTAAAGATTATTTTAAAATATCTGCTAACCATAACTTTCCTTTTATAAATATCTATTATCATGCAAAGTTTCAACATCTTATTTAAAGTATTCATTGAGCTATAAGTACGCGCTTAAATTACAAATGGGAGCCAAATTTTATATTTTTTTATTATACCTAATATAATAATACCTACTGATATTCTTATACTATGGCACTATGATTACGGTCATAGTCACAACAGAGGTTGAAGTAAAATGAAATCTAACGTGATTGTGTCAGAGACTAAAATGTCATAACAAACGAATCATTTACTTACTTCTTTTCATATCTTTGGAGTGAATTATATTTTACGCATTTTATTTATTCTTTTTATGGCTGTAGTCGACTTTTTTCGCTTGCATTGTTTATTGCCCATTATGAATAACTTGCAACAATACAATAAATTCGCCAAAACTGATTGATTTGTGCACAAAAATGTCGCGGGAAAATTTGACACACATCCGTCGTCTGTAAGCGCCAGCGCGCGACTGATCGCGCCTGCCAAGCCGCCGCGCTGGTGCATTTTGTAGTTATTCAAACACAGTGATTATGAAAATCATTTTATCAAGTCAAACTCTACGAATATGTTTAGAAATATTAAGTGTTTTTAGTTCAGTACAAAAAAAATATTAAAAATACCAGTATTTTAGTCATAATATTGAAAAAACTTTCCAAAAAGGGGTAATTTCGGGATTTTTTTTTATTTAGTGAAATTCATCAGATCGTTTAACTGAATGCAACTTTGAAAAGACTAGATCCTTGAGTATGAAATATCTTTTTATCAGAATGTTAAATACTATTTTCTAAGTATCAGGTGGTTTTAAAAATCGCAAACGCGCGGCCTCTGTTGGGATATCAAGCCTTAATAACCATGATAGTTTTAAAAGTTTACTGTTCTAAACTAATTTAAATACACAATTACATTTCTAATCAAGAGTAATCTACAACACACATCAAAATATTCTATAAAATAACTAATTACCCTTCTTGCTTACTTCTGGCACAGCATTCTTTCTCTCTCTGACCACTTTAATAAAGTCCTCGGTGCGTAGCGCTGTCTCCTTCGGTAGATACTTGTCATTCATTGGCAGGCACATCACTCGGTGGATCGCTTCTATCGCGGTCTGGAATATTGTGCACAAGTTTTATGTTTTGCTAAAGCCGCGTACAGTACAGACTGCTGTAACGTACTATGCAATGTAACATGAAAGGAGCATTTCATAAGTGTGGACGCAGCGCGCGCACGAACTGAGCACGTACGTGTTCGCATCTTTTCCGGCATGCGCGCGGCGAACATAACTCAGTCTGCCGTAGCTGTGTTTTCTTCCATGGTTCGCGCGCGTTCCGCAGTACAGACACAAACCCGTCCACACTGGCGCTCCGCGCACCCTGCGCGCCACTTTGTGTTCGGCGAAAAAACCGACAAATGGCGGATCGCGGCGCGCACGAGTTGAAATGTTTTGTTCGTGCGCGTAGTGTGCGCGGTTCGTGCGCGCAAGGCTTCCACACTATGGGATTTCTGTTACATTGCATGATACATTGCGACAGTGTGGACGGTAAATTCTTTCATTGCATGTTACGTTACAGCAGTCTGTACGCGGCTTAATATTAAATTGCTAGACTTGTAACTCGCAACTCGTAATAGTTAATAATAAAACATAAATAAACATTTATAAGATTTAAGATGTGATTTTCGTTTAAGTAAATCTATATTGCGTAAAACGAAGCAAATGCTTACTTTTCTAAAACGGTTCCTATGTGAAATGGACAATGATATGAGAAGGTAATACTTTACGGGGTATACAGCCCATAATTCGTAATATTTTGAAAATGCATCATATTTGACTGGGAAGTCACTGATGTCGATTTCCGCCGTGCGGCGAGTCGCTTCACAAATTGCCTCACCAAGCCGCATCGGTAGCCCATTTATACAGGCTACTAAAATCGCATGCAGCTCGGTCATTTCCATCGAAAATGTTGAGCAGAATAACCGTTTCTGCCGTAGTAAATAAATACACGTGTGTGCGCGAAACACCTTCATGCGGCGGGCGATCGCCTGCAACTGATCGTTTACACGGTCGATTTTGGTCACCAATCGCATGCGGCCGGTCGCCGCGCAGCCAAAGTCGGATGCTACCCAACTTTGGGGCTTGCGGCTTTAGCCACTTGCGACTTAGCCGAAATGCCATTTAGATGGTCGATTTACGCCGCGCGGCATAAATCGTGCGGCTTTAGTCACCCGTGTAAACGCCCCTTTACTCACCACTATAACGAGATGCCCCTGGTTCTCCCTGGCCATGGCCACGTCCTGCAGCGCGCCCACCACGCCGGGCAGGATGCCCGCCAGCATGTGGTCCACAACCGCCAGCTCCAGAGCCTCGTCCGTGATGTGGTACTCCGTGGTCATCCACGGATGCGTCAGCGTGTGGGCCATCACGCTGTTCAGTGCTGCCAGTCTGGAAAATAATATCATCTTTTGCAATTTCTTGATACTCGGTCGTTACTTTGGTTTGTAGACTACGACGTACATTGCTTTGTAACGAAATACAAGTAATCATACCAATTTTAAGGGATATCGATTGGTATGTTGGTTACAGCCTACACTATGATACAGAGGGTTAATATCTTTCTTACTATTATAATAAATGGGAAAGTCTGTGTGAATGTTTGTTATAGGTAATCTCCGTAACTACTTCAGTTATTTAGATGAAATTTAGTACGTAGATAGTTTAGGACCTAGAATAGGACATAGGATATTAAAAATTAGAAATTTCAACCTCTGAAGGAGTTAAATAGGGTGGTAAAGTTAGTACGGAAAATTATTTTTCCTTGGTTCAATTTACTCAAAACTTGGTATAAATAAACTACAAAGTAAATAATTAAACACGTATTATTTATTTTTACGAAACTAAAACCTAGGAGGCGTGCAAAAATTTCTGAAATTTGACAAAAAAAATCCGTGCGGGCGCAACTATACATCAGCCAAACTCGATGTAGAATGTTTGTAAACAAACCGCTCATACTTAACCTAAAATACACTCTGTTGCCGCGCCTTTTTATACGCAATTTACATTACTTGTCGATTTAAGATCCTTCCTTCACTAAATATTTCGTACACTCATCTAAAAGCCAAGCAAGTGAATTTTAGTTTTTTGTGTCGTGGTTTGTTTACAAACATTCTACATCGAGTTTGGCTAGTGTATAGTTATAAATAAAATATAAATATGTTGGATAATCTACACAGCACCATCTAGCCCCAAAGTAAGATACTCAAAGCTTGTGTTATGGGTACTAGATGGCTGATATACCTATTTAATACATAGATAGATATTTTTTTATTATAGCAGATCGTTCACAAATTTGTTCCGAGGCAGGAATCGAACCCACAACCTCCTGCGTCGCAGGCGGTTCTTCCCTCACCACTCCACATCGGTTGTCTAAATTGAGGAGGTATTACAGACTTTCTCTCAAGCAGGGTTCAAAGCGATAATTATCATTGATAATTATCTTTGATAATTATCTTGATAATTATCAAGATAAATATATGTTGATAATTATCTTTGATAAATATAATCGGAAATATTTAAATTGCCCCTTACATTTTTCGTATTGTATTGGTGTATCAAAACACAAAAATTCAAAATTATAAATTAAAGCTTAATAAGAGATTTCCTTGATTGTTACATGTGTTTATTTTACTCTTCTAATGTAAATGGTCATAGGTAGATAGCCAAAATATCAGATAAATTAACTGAAAAGTTTACTTACATACATTTGATAATTATCTTGATAATTATCAAGAAAGATATTTATCTTGATAATTTCAAACCCTGCTCTCAAGGATAGGATTCGAGAACACATCCAACAGAGAACTAACGTTATCGACATAGCTCAAAGAATTAGTAAGCTGTTTTTGAGTGGAGACTCGGTAAACGTAGTGCAGGACGCCCTATGGCCAGGTGGTATGACGATCTGCGAAAGACTGCAGTTACATGCTGGATGCAAGCTGAAGACAGGGCGCCATGGCGCTCATTATGGGAGGCCTATGTCCAGCAGTGGACTAAAATGGATTGATGATGGTAATTATTACACAGACAAAGCCTAGTCACTACATAGTATAAAACAAAGTCGCTTTCAGTGTCCCTATTTCCCTATGTCCATTTGAACGCTTAAATCTTTAAAACTACGCAATGGATTTTGATGCGGTTTTTTTTAATAGATACAGTGATTCAAGAGGGATGTTTATACATATAATAAAACCGTGCAAAGCCGGGGCGGGGTCGCTAGTATTACATAAAGTAAAGACAATTTAGGACATAATTACCTCAAAGCTCTCATCTTCTCCATCTTAGCAATATGCACGGACACAAACACAGAGTGAGCCAGCATAGGCACCTGTAGCTTGAGCACCTTTTCTTTGATCTCGTGCGAGATGTGGAGCATCGTGGCTGTCAGGCACTCCAGTGTTGCAAGCTTCACTTCCTCACTTGTGATTGCAACTGTTTAACAAATATTACACTTTCAGTCATATTACCACTGACAAACCATCATCATCATTGTATTTATGGCCAAAAGGTATTGGGGGTTCAAACACAAACCACTTGAAATGTTAAGCCAATCATGTGCTACATCATCATCATCAGCCTATATTAGTCCACTGCCCCGCTGGACATAGGCCTCCCCTAATGAGCGCCATAGCGCCCTGTCTTCAGCTTGAAGACATCATGTGCTTGAAGTAGTTCACTATGCTTACCAATAATAATGATGTTTTATGTGTTCTTTGGACTGTACATGTTTGCCTATGGCTCCAGTTTGATCTATTTGTTAGGATGTTCTTGTGATAACTTAACAGGGGTAGCATAAATGCTGCTGTCTGATTTTTAAAAGACCATTAAGGTGAAGTACAATTGTGTTTGCGCAGCTATTTGACGAGCGATCACCGCGCGGGGTTTACCTCTCCCCGCACTCCCGGCTAACTTTATAGACAGGCTGTAAGATATATCCATGAAGTTTGCGAACAATTATGTATGTATAATAAAATGTGTATATGACAAAATAAGATATAATTTCTCATAATATATTGAAATACCTAATACAACTCGTAATTATGTGGGTATGTATTATGTATAATCTATTTTTACTAATATCTGCCCGCGGCTTCGCACGCCTTTTTTCTATGGCAACGTCTCAAAGCTATTTTTATCCCAGGGCTAGAACCACGCAAATTTAAAATTCCAGACCGATCTGTTCAGTTGTTTTTGCGTGAAAGAGGAACAAACATCTATGTAGGTTTACATCCATACAAACGTTTGCAAAAAAAAAATTTGGTTTGTCTTAGGAATCTTTTTCAAGATCATAATTATGGTGGTTATTATGCGTTCATAATTATATTCCTGTCATTTTACGCACCGGGCCCATATTTGGGTGAAGAAATTTACCAAAAACGCGAGCGAAGCCGCGGGCAGAAGCTAGTAACACATAAATAAATAGGTACTTCTGGTCGCTTTATGTAGTTACTAGGGCTTGACTCTAGATTTGGTGTAACTCCGGACTTTCGAAATCCCGGATTTCAGCATCGTTTGTAAAACTAGAGTTATCGGATCCAAAACCTCAAAGAGAAGTAAACAGGGCCGCATGCTAATCGGAAATTGGAAACAATTTACCTCTTGTTTAGAATCCTACGAAAGTTTATAAATTTCCTAGACTTCTTTCTTCTACAACAAAACTCCAAGTGAGTTGCAAAAATTGACAGTAAATAAATTCAAACAAACTGTCAAAATTATTATCTGTAAGAAGGCTTATAATAAAATATCAGATTATTAAAAGGATAAAAATGTTTGGAACGAGTTTTGCTCCAACTCGAAAACTAACAAGGTAAAGGTTTCTTGTTCGCTTCTTTACTTTAACTTAAAAGATTGAAGAGAACAAAAATCAAAGTGAGCACTTTATTTACTAGTTTTAATCATTTGTAACATGAATTTTGTGAGGTGTCCAAGAGTCTTGCAAGGTCTAAATGAAATAAAGCACTTTAACTATTGACTAGCAAACAAAGCAGAACCTTAATTTCGATACATATAAACGAATAAATTTCATAATCAATATCTACGCTTTTTTCAGCTCATTTATTTTTCCCGTTTTCCGGTATACATTTTTTCCAAGTTTCAAGCCCTAGTACTCTGTCAAAAAGTCTTGTTGACACCAATTAGGCGGGTCCACACCGGACGATCCATCACGCTTCGATCACACACGGCAGGATCGCGTTTCGTCGAGTTTGTATTTTTATGCGCAAATATGCCACTGCTACTGCTACCTGCTATATGCCACTGCTACTGCTACCACTGCTACTGCAATGATGCCAATAAATATAGAATAAAGATTGCTGCTGCCACAGCAATTCGACGCCACCACTGTACGTGTGACTCCATCTCCAGACAGAGTTCGACTAATCACGGATCACCTGTGGATCGCGTGGTTCAGGATCGCAGTTTCAACAAACTGGATCGGTCTAGTACGATTCACGATTTTGGATCGCGGATCGCGGGATCGCCGATCCATTTTGGATTGTCTGGTGTGGACCCGCCTATTGAATTTTAGCGGCAAATTGTAATTTCTCGTAAAATATTTCGTCTAACGTCAACGAAATATTTTACGAGAAATTACAATTTGGCAGCGGGTTTGGCGCGAAAAAGTTGTACATGTCTGCTCTCGACAAGGCCTGGCGGCCGACTGACGACAGGCGCGCGACGCGGAATGGACGGACAGCGCGCAATTTCACTGGTCATTATTTATAAATGTATAATTTGCAACAAAATAATGTTGTTTCGCAATAAAATAAAACCATAATTCACTAAAGTATATATTAGGGAACATGTGGTCGAAATTTCATTGTAATAGGTTAAATAACTAGAAAATAAAACCAATTTTTCCGTAGCAGTATCTCTGTAAAAAATAAGATTTAGAGGTAACTTTGCGATGTTTTTCTATAGAGTCAAATTCGATTAATCTTGTTTTGACTCCCATAACTCACTAGCTAGTATCCTCAACTTTGTATTGCTATCAAAAACAATTAAAATCTTTGATGTTTTTAAGCTTTAAAATTCATTTACCGTTTGGTATAAACATGAGTTTTGGGACTCACTCCACCTTAAGCAACATTTCTTCAAATACTATTTTTATGTACTTGATTTTTAAAAGGCCATTAAGCAACATTTCTTCAAATACTATTTTTATGTACTAGGCGAAAGAGCTTTTTTTTCCGTATCAACCATTATGGTTCTTATTTTTCTATCCTACTAATATTATAAAAGTGAAAGTTTGTAAGTATGAATGGACAGATGGATGGATGTTTGTTACTGTTTCACGCAAAAAGTACTGAACTGATCTGGATGAAATTTGGCACAGAGATAGATTAGAGTCTGGAATAACACATATTTTTATCCCGGAATCCCCACGGGAACGGGAACTACGCGGGTGAAACCGTGAGGCGCTGCTATGCAAAAAGTACTGAACAGATCTGGCTGAAATTTGGCAGTGATAGATTGTAGTCTGGAATAGCACATAGGCTATACTTAATACAGGAATTCCCACGAGAACCGGAATTATGCGGGTGAAACCGCGAGGCGCTGCTAGTCATTTATAATAACTGAGATAAGGCTACTTCAGAAAACCGTGAAAATGTTTTGCATTGTAATCGGACAGCAGTATGGTCAGAATAATACTAATCATTTGAGGATACATACTCATCTCATGTTTTGCGTGATCGTAAATTACACTTAGTAGACCAGAGTCTAGTTTCACAAACATTTCAAAATTGTTGATGGTTATCCTTCCCAGCACCAGTTTCACAGCGGCAAGCATCTTCAAGTGAATATCTTCTTTTGCTCTGAAAATATATTATAACATTCAAGTTTTCAAAATCATCCAAATATTGAGTTTAGTTGGCGTGTTTAGATAATTATTAGTGTGTAGTTGGTTTGTCAGCTAGATTCAAATCAAATCAAATCAATTTATTCAGGAATAATATTTCACAAGCTCATAAATACATATGAAACGTTGACACTACCGAAGCTTTACAACTGTGTGGTAGAGTCAGCGCCCATCTCCTAGACATAGGTACAATTCTGAATAACTAGGTTACTTATTTAAAGTATAATATAAAGCTATAAAATAAAAATAAAAACAAAATTGTAGAATCACTCCATCAGTAGAATGGCTAGGCCGAAAATAAAAGCTAATAATTATGTTATGAGTACATAAAAAATTAACGAATTGACATGTCGAACTGATGTTTATACATTGTTGATTGTTGAACAAGCAGCATAGCCAATAAAGGTATTCAATCAACTGAATTGATTGACTTATTTTACAATAGGCCTATTCTATGATCCGGTGCCGAAAAGTACATCAGATGTTTTCTGGTTTCCATACCTATAGTTAGGTCTACTTAGATATTGCATGTAAGTCATAGAAAAATAACTGCTTGAATGTCTTGCAATACTTTTATTTTATTCAACAAGTTTTTATCTTCTACTTGAAAGCTACTTACCCCATCTCGTAGCATTTGACGCGTGATATGAGAGGAAACAATAGATACTGTTGCAGTTCCTGTATTGCTTGCTTCTTCATCTCCACGACTCGGGTCATGTATGCCTCCAGGATTTCCAGGGTAGGGCATACCATCAGCACGTCACATATTGGCTTGATATTGGTAAAAGCTTCCTTCACATCGGCGTTCATGGCTATTACTTTTACAGGCCGATTCTTCGTTGATGAAAAAAATAGATGGTTCTAAAATTGAAGAGAAGTCATTTTAACTTCGTAGCTATTGATATTTTTCAGAGAATGTGCCTCACAATCACAGAGGAAAGGATTTTATTTAAACATTTCGGATATTCTGAAAAATGCTCGCGGACTTTTCAGTTTTGGTCAACTTCAACTTCTTTAAAATATAGCCGTAGGTACGTATGATCATGGATTAAACAACCTCGACGGGCTTCTACGCAATATCATTTTTTAAGAACTACAATCAACTGTTGATTAAATTAAATGTATTAGAACAAATTTGATACGTTGCATGTACCAAAATATTTTATTTTACATAAAAAGTTTACATAAAATTTCAATTTATTATTCAAATTTTGTTTTAAATAATATTTCAATGATAAATAAGAGCTGTGCTATGAAAAAATATTAAAAAATTTCGAAATGAAAATTACCACTCACGTTTTCACGCGCTGTAATGATGTGTTTTTACAATTTTATCGATATTTTTTGTTTCGATGCAAGTTTGAAAAATAAACAAAATAATCTATTTGTAATCATATTTTATAACAGTATTTCATTTTATTACTAGTTCTAAGTAAAATTCTTCGGAATTTCATGAAAACGGCGGTAATCTTGTGGCCGACTTTTGGGTTCAAAACAAGAAAAATGCAACGAAATTCACAAATCCTATCATGTAAGTAGCTTTATCGTACCCCAATTATTACAAAATACACTAGTTATTCCATAAAACTATGCATTTACCCTGAAAAATCGATAAAAACACACAACACAAAACACGTCATGAGCCCTGACAATTGCGCGGATTCAAAGTCAGATTTCTATTGTTTTTTGTATTACTGGATTGGCTTTTTGATATTTCAATGCATAGGAAAATAGTTAATCTTTGACACAGACAAAAGTTGTTCAAACAAATATAGACTGTAACATGCTGAAAAAAGGGATTGTAATCGCCTGAACGGTCCGGCCCGCCGGCGGGCTCGCGCCTGTCAACGACAAATCTTGTTACATTGTTGCCCGGCCCGCCGGCGGGCTCGCGCCAGTTTAAGAGTTAATAATTTATTCTAACTTACGGTTTTAAACAATTCTACATTGAGTGTAAAATGTTTAAAATCATCTTTAAATAATGTATGTAGGTATTATGCGTCGAAATTCTTGATGGTAGCCCTGGATTGACAAAGAGATACTCGTCTCTCACCCCGTTCACAGTACCTTTCCATGACCTTTCCCCTCAATGTTTTATTACGGTCCAGTTTTTTAAAAAAGATCTAGGGATGATATGTATGTAGATATGTATGTAGTGTGAATGTAGGTTTCTTCTTAAGTTCCTTGGTTTCTTCACAGTTTCTTTTACTGATGGCTACATGTATAGAATCTATGATTTTGACTTATGCTTGACTGTATTGACATTGACAATAAGTCATGGGTAAAATTCAATCAATCAAAGTCAGTTTATTATTACTGCTGTCAAAAACAAAGAAAATGGAAATAGTGATTTTATTCAATTAAACCTTCGAAATGGAATAATTCTTGAATAGTGATTGTTTGAAAGAAAACTGGTAAAAATGTTTACTCTAGTTGGACCACGGCTGCTTCATAAATGTGTAAAGATTTTGAGGTTAGCCGTAGCAGACTTTAGCAACCTGCCGGACATAAAGACTCTAAATCTAGTCAGGACGGTCGAAAAGACTCTCGAGAACAACACCAGTATCTTCATCGAGAGCCCCATTCATGTAAAAATACAGCCCATCGACGTGAACGACTTGAAAGCCCACAACAGGCTCACAATGACTCTGTACAGTAAGGGCAAGGAAGCGAGTGATTTTCAAGTGAAACACTCCTCAAAACGTTTGGAACTTCTAAATAAGAGTGTCTCCACGGACCGGAACGACGTTTGTTTAATACAGGTACCATACCAATTGAAAGTTCAAGTAACAACCACAGAGAATGCTTCGGTACATTTATCTAAATTAGAAGGGGAAGACTTTTTAGTAAAAACTAATAAAGGTTCAGTCAATGTAAAGGACTGTAAAGCTCAGAGCATCAGAGTGGAAAGTGTATCTGGTGATGTTTTAGCTGAAGGAAGCCTCCAAGCGACTCACATTGATCTGAAGACGGGTTTGAATTCTGGCATCTATTGCAGCAACATTAAAGCACGCTCGTTCACAGTGGTCACACATGGTGGCCCCATTAGAGTTAAATCATGTTACAGTGATAAATCTCATTTTACCACTCTGATGGGGGATATAAGACTAAACAGCTTGCACAGATCAGTGAACATTGATGTGATCCAGCAGGGAAACCTGCACATAACAGGCTTCGATGGAAACTTGTGTGCCTCTTTAAAAAGTGGGAATGTATTCATGCATGCCTCCCAGCTTACCAACAAAAGTAGTATCTTCATACATGAAAAGGGGGAGGTAAATCTTTTAATACCTAATATACTTAAAAACCTGCCCGCAACTAATTTGATAGCTGATAAAATAACAGTTGATGAAAAGATCTTGAAACTGGGAAGGTTCATGGATGATGCACATCCTAAAAGGTTCCGTTATGAGAAAGAACCACAAAACGAGTTACATGTAGTTTGTAAGAATGGCTCAATTGACTTGAAAGATTCAGATGTCCCATTTATTGTATGAATATTGATAAATGATGTAGAAACTGAACTAGTATTTCAAGACCAAGTAATTGTGTTAAATATAATTTTCTTTAAATAAATGCATGTCCTTCATGCTGTGATCTTGGTTTGTTGAAGTTGATTATTTCTTGTCAATTAATGCAAGTTAATTTTCAGTAATTGGTTTTGCAAATCAAATATAGACATGAGATTGCTGAGTAGTATCAATTTATCAGCTACCTCAGCAGTATTGGATGTGGCCAGGTTGTTGTACAAATCAGCATTTATCAGCTGGTTAAAGTATTTTATGAATTCATGTTCATTCTAATCCATTATCAATTTGTTGTGTAATCCATGAATAATGTAGATACTAATTAGTAAGGCATCACTTATTCTAATTAAGATTATTAGTTTATTTATTTATGTAGTTTAGTGTTAATCTGTCCGTAAATTTGTTGCCAAAGTTTTTGTCTACCTTAGCCTAAATATCAATAAAAGATCACAATTTTGGATATTATGGTACCTTTTTAAATGTATTTGTGTACATTGCTTAATGCATTTATGAGACCATTTACAGAAATTAATGTTTAAGAACTTATTATATCAAACCTATCTCAATTATTTCTATTCCTGAATTAAGACATTAGGTAGTTTCATAGTGACTCAATGTAAGACATGCTAGTCTATTACTATATTGTAGATGTACTTATACTTATTCCATGTTGTTGTTTATCATTATGAAAGTAGTGAGTTGTTGCAGATCATTAAAGGATTTTAGTTTCATCATGTATTTTTCTTTATGAATCTCTAACTTTATTATTTTATTATGAACTAGCGACCTGCCCAGGCTTCGCACGTTTAATTATATGTGTAAACCTTCCCCTTGAATCACTCTATCTATTAAAAAAACCGTATCAAAATCCGTTGCGTAATTTTAAAGATTTAAGCATACATAGGGAAAGAGAAAGCAACTTTGTTTTATATTATGTAGTGATAGATAAGTTAGTCAACTTAGATCTCATTTAACACGCCCTTCTTGAATGGGGTTTATTAGTAAGATTGTTTATTTTTTTATGCTAAGTACTTAGATGCTAATTGGGTACAAAGATGAGTGGCGGGCGCCGGCGTCCGTCCGATAAGGAGGCAGTTTATATGCGGCGGCGGGCTGCGCGCGCGCCACTACCCGCCGCCATGCCGGCCTGTGCGCCCGAGTTCAGCCGCCTCGCGCGCTCCAACACCGACCTCGTGTTCTCTCCCCGCACCAAGCGCTGCTCGCACCAGCCGCCGCCCTTCACGGCTCTGCGACGCTCCTTCTCCTCGACCTTCTCTCTGATCCCCGAGGAGCGCGCCATCTCCCCGGAACGCCCGCTGCCCTTACCCAAACTCCTCCGGATCATCACCTGGCTGCCGAGACAACTCCTGCGACCGTTTTTCGCGATACTCAGCTTCGTCTCCCACCCCGCCTGGAAGCAGATACTCGTGGTCCTGCCTACGTTATGGATTGCCGCTATGCTATTCATATTCTGGAAGTGCATACAGTGCCCGTTAGGAGTGATTAAGATGATAGGCCGGTTTATGAACACGAAGAACCTGAATAAACCACGCACGGTGCTCATCAGCGGGGGCAGCTCCGTGCAGGCGCTGCACCTGGCGCGCAACTTCCACTCGGCTGGCGCCAGAGTGGTCGCCTTCGAGACGGAAGGACAGTTCGCGTTGCTCAAATACTCTGCGGCGGTTAACCGCTTCTACACGGTCCCGAGACCGAATCCTGCAGATCCGCTCGCCTACGCGCGGGCGATCAAAGAAATCGTGGTGAGAGAATCGGTAGTGTTCTACGTTCCTGTCAGTTCGACCACACCCGCCTACTATGATGCCCTTGCGAAGCCGCATCTGGAGGTACTAGGGTGTCAGTGCTTCGTACCAAGCGCTCGAGATGTCGTCACCTTGGATGATCCGCTGGAGCTAATTCGAGTATGTCGCGCAGCGGGATTAGCTACGCCCCAGTTCTGGGTGATAGCTAACGACGAGGACGTGCGAGCGTGGTACGACAGCGGAGCATCTAAAGAAGGCCGACACTTCATCGCTAGCGCTGGAGCTCGGGGCGCTCGTGATCGATTGAGAATCGTCATGCCAGAAGAGAAGACTCAATTCAGATTCCCGCGGGAAATTAGCGCTGAGAAACCCTGGGTGATTATAAGAGAGCCAAAGGGGGAGAGGATTATTACGTGCACCACTTTGAAGGAATCGCGCGCCGTGAACAACGTGACCTGCCGCGTGGACTCCGTGAGGAAGGGACTAGTGCCGCAGAAGGACGAGGAATCAGACGCGTGGGTGCAAAGATTCGTATCATTCCTTGCCCCAGCGAGGCCGATGACAGGCCACGTTTCATTCAGACTCGTGAGAGAAGAGAACTCAAACGGACACGGGAACAGACTTGTGGCTATCGGAGCTAGAGTGGGAGTGTCTCTGCCGTACCTGTGCCAGAACACAGCCCACAAGTGCGGGCACACAGCGACTGTGGGCAAGTTGCTGGACACCGTGCTGGACACACGCGAAGCTCTGTTCGCGTTCTGGGACCCGCTGCCATACTGCGCGTACTACCAGTCGCGGGCGCCCGAGGGCCGGCGGCTGCCGTCGCCGGAGCCCTGCAAGACGCCGCCCAACGTGCCGCTCTGAAGTCCTAGTGCTTGTGCGGATGAGTTATTTATTAAGACACTCAGTACCTGAATAGTGCGTGAGTGGGAGCTCTCTCGGCGGTGTTGCCGTTTATTTTAGTCGCGCTCTCTCTAGTTATCGCCTCACTCGGTCCGCTTGCGTACTCTGCAAGCGGAAAGTCGATGGTATGACAATGTTTGTAACTACTAAGTAGATATTTTAAGATGATGTACCAAATACTACGTTAGTCGTTATTTTTAATTTAAGTTTAGAAAATAAAACTTGCTCAAAATTTTACCCAAATATTTTTACTTATAGTACCTCTATATGCCCTTTTTAACCTTCTGACTATTGTCATAAGAACAAACTGTTTTTATTCTTATGCCATTGAGCCAAAATTACATAACAGTGGTCTGTTGTCAGTCTCGTCACTCAAAAGGTTAGATTAAGAAAACAATTGGATTAGTCCAGGATAACAAATTTAGGAAGATTTGAGACTGCTTGCACGTATGTAGGCTACCTGTAGGTGGAAGGAAATACTACCTATTTGAGATCTGCACTTAATACAGATGCAAGTACCTAGAGTACCTACCAGCTAAAGAACTCTCGACAGTAACTGTAGGTAAACTGGAAATATTCCGTGTATCTGTGCTAACTAAAAGCGTGGAGAAAACTGCTACAGCCGGGGCGTTGCGGTGACCCGGACGCGAGATAACTTATCTTCAAGTGCAATATTTACTTATAGGTACATATTTTCCTCGGGCTCTGGGGTTAAAAGGACAACATTGAGGGATGCGTGCATTATTCATGATGTCTACAATGGTCTAAACTGGGATTGTACCTACTGTCTTGTTCTTGACCGACTGTGCTGGTGGAAACAGGTGCTCTGTATAACTATTCCTGGAAATATATGTTTAATTTAATATAAAAATAAAATTAATATTAATGTTGGACAATCCATACGCATCATCTAGCCCCAGGCTAAGCAGAATTAACTAGTGTTATAACTAGTGTTATATATGACTGATATAGGTAGGTAGTTAATAATTACATTGATATTTTTTTATTAAATAGAGTCCCGAAACAAATACTTGCAGCTTGTACATACAAACATTTGCCTCAAGGTGGGAATCGAATCCGTTTGCTTAGAACAAATAGCTGAACGCTGTCATTGTCTTCGTGGCGTGGCTAGGGTACCTGACTTCAAGAAGTCGCGCATGGCGGGCATAATAATATCATAATACCTACGCCATATCCACTTACGTATATATGGCTTAATTAGAGAGCTAGATCTAGGTAGGGCTAGGTACAGGTAGATATTTCGTGGTTAAGGGTTGCTTAATCTTGGAACATGATCAGCGGTTGCGGTCATATTGGTACATTGGCACCTTGGCTGAAAACAAATCTACCGGTAATCTCACCAATCTTAGTGCATGCCTTGAGTTTCATTTAGTGTCACAGATATTTGTTGTAAATAATGACATTTATGAATGAAAATTAACCAAAAACTTCTATCTCAGGTAAATGAAATTGTGGCCTAAGATGGAGCACGCTTTCCCAGAAGGAACTTATTCACTCTTGATTTGAAGACTGACCGTACTCTAGCGGGAAAACAGAGGAAGCTCTTTCCACTCTCTGGCCGTGATAAGAATACCTAACAGAGTAGAGCAGGCTTAACTAAAAACCAAAAAAAACTTCATCATCGCATAGGTAGGTAGGTAAGTTCGAGTTCCATAGATAATGAATGAGAGACGGATGATGATTAAAAGCTGTCAAAACCGCGAATAAAATTGTTTGGAGCTCCTGCAGCTAGCTCTCGTAAAATAGTCGTAAAATAAATTCCACCAATATTCTTTTGGTTTTGTCACTCATTTGTTTATAAAAAACTAGCGACCCGCCCCGGCTTCGCACGGTTGTATTATAAGTATATAAACCTTCCTCTTGAATCTCTCTATCTATTAAAAAAACCGCATCAAAAGCCGTTGCGTACTTTTAAAGATAAGGGACATAAGGACAGAAAAAGCGACTTTGTTTTATATGTAGTCATGATGATAGTGATAGTTAAGTAACTATTTTTGAATCACGGTGGTATACCTGGGTACCTCCCTGCCTTTTCCAGTTCACTAGGATTTATGTAGATCTCCCCTCAATTACCATAATTGTGTACAAATTAACTAAGAAAATATCTCTGAGATAATTCTGTTTGTGAAATGCGGAACTGAAGATGTTGTTTTGATCTCCTCTGACCATTGACAAGTGATACGGTTGTACCCAAGTGCATGCAGAGATAACACCAAGGTGCTGACTCCGACTCGTTGGAGCGGCAAATAACAGGTAGGTGGTTGGTGAATCAATCCATCGATGAAATTTGCTTCCCCGTGTTTACGATGGAAGGGTATGAGCAACGGTTTTTCCATAAAACAGTGTGAAATTAAATTGCTTGTGGGAGAGTTTTCCCGCCGAGAAATAAATAGTTATTCTAGGTTGTCGGACACCTATAAAATAAGAGTGCTCAACTGCTAAGTCATGCATGGTTGTACTTTCGTATCACAACAGGGGTTGCGACTGAGATACTCGCTGCGAAATTAATTCTGAAGCTGTAGTTAGGTATAATTTGTCTTACACCTATGACCGGATAACTATTATCTACATATGTATATGTTTTTTTATATGCTGCTACTAAGCCCACCGACCTAAATCGATGACAAGCCGAAGTCTCCAAGCAAAACAATTATTACCTAGAGCGGTTTCAGACCAGCGTTTTTTTCATACGCGCGCGTATTTCGGCCGGCAATATACGAGATAGAAGTGCATCGGTTCGATCGAACACGCCGCAAGAATAAGCCCGCATAATGTCAATCTGTTTTTTTAGCGCGAAATACAAACAAAAATCTCTACTTAGTCTGAATTCGCTATTATACATGCGCGCTGCCGCGCCGCTATCGTCCTCTGCATCCATAAAGTGCATTAGAACCCCTTTTCAGTCACCAGAACAGGTGTTAGTGTAAAATTTAAAAGGTAGTTGAGTGTTTACGTTTAGATGTGATTACTTATATCAAGTTTTCCTGTCGGTAGATGCACCTACACCTATCCCACTCAGACCACAAGGCGGCCACCAGGCATCTCTATCACTCTCCGAGCACATGATACTCGAAGTCAACACACTATTTACTCGCACAGTCTAGACTGATAATGATAACGATGCCTCTTTACTAACTGGATAAACTTAGTTAGTGGAATTATTATTAACTTTTTTTACAATTTTTTTGTCTTTAGCAGCCCGGAGGAGCTATGTATCAGGCTATGAAAGTAGACAGTTAATAAAAAAACTAAAAAGTCTGCGACGGTCCATAATTAAGCACTTTATGAATTACTAGCGACCCGCCCCGGCTTCGCACGATTTTATTATACGTATAAACCTTCCTCTTGAATCACTCTATCTATAAAAAAAACGCATCAAAATCCGTTGCGTAGTTTTAAAGATTTAAGCGTTCAAAGGGACATAATGACATAGGGACAGAGAAAGCGACTTTAATTTATACTATGTAGTGATGTATCGGGCTATGAGAGTACCTAGACAGTGTATAAAAAAAACAATTAAAGAAATAAACAAAAAGCCTTTGCGTAGTACATAGTTGAGCACACAAAATAGGTACATTAAATAACTAGGTACCTGGTAGGTTGGGCACTTTATGGCTTGTCTCCGTGGAGAGTGGCCATTCCGCCCCGCCCCTCGCCCTTTGGGCCGTGCGTGCGTAAGTGACCGAATCTATGGCTTCGAGGATATTAATAACTAGCGACCCGCCCCAGCTTCGCACGGGTATTATACATATACCTGACCTTCTTCTTGAATCACACTATCTATTAAAAATCGCATCAAAATCCGTCGCGTAGTTTTAAAGATCTAAGCATACGTAATGACATAGAGACAGAAAGCGGAAAGCTATTTTGTTTTATACTATGTAGTGGTTATGCATATTATACTAATTATTATGCCTACTTGGCTACATATCGGAGTATAAAATTAATAACGTGACACATAAATGTGCAATTTTGCGTAAGAAATGACGTCTGTTGACGAATTGCTTACCTATCTGTTTAATCCGACACCGGACCAGCAGCTTTTGTCATACGACAACGATCAAAGTCTAAATTCCATTGACAAATCGCTTCTATAAGCGATAAGACAAGCTTTCTCAGATGAAAACAGCACCAGCACCGAGTAGGAACAAAGTGCAAGTTTGATAGGATCGAGACACCGATGAACGCAATTGGACCTGAATGAAAGTGCAATGTGTAAACATTTAAATGATATTATACTAAGTAAGCAAAGAGCAAAACGTAAGTATCTTTCTGAATAGGTATTTTACGATTGGAATTTGGACTTCGGATGTGCAGTGATAGTGCGAGCTCAAAATAAATAGTTATTTCGTCAAGCTTGCATCTGATAACAAAATGTATTTCGATGTGTCATTGTTTTTAACCCTATATTCGGTCAGGACATGAGTCCTAAATGGAGTTATGAGAAGTTGCGTGAAGAACTACCCCCTCGTTAAAATTTGGATTATGAAGTTACCTAGTCCTAACATTACCTAACGCTATCGGCATGGTACTTGCAGTTAAATAAATAAAAATAATTTTCGGAAAATAATGAGGTATGCATAATTGTTGAAAAAATTATCCAATCCATGATGAAAGAAGAAGAGAGCAATTTTTAGAGCCATAAATTAATTACCTTCTCTACCTATGGTACTAAATTAACGAAGGTAATTAATTTTACCAACGAATCGGATCAAAATTTAAAATCTACGGTTATGTGGTATATCAAAGATAGGTACAATAAAGACACTAGATTAAAATAATTATATATCACTACATAGTATAAAACAAAGTCGCTTTCTCTGTCCCTATGTCCCTATATCCTTATGTCCCTTTGAACGCTTAAATCTTTAAAACTACGCAACGGATTTTGATGCGGTTTTTTTAATAGATAGAGTGAGGTTTATACGTATAATAAAACCGTGCAAAGCCGGGGCGGGTCGCTAGTTCTTCTATAAGCCTATATTAGCCTTGTCGACTATGTAGGTAGAATAAATTCAATACCTCCACTAAGTGTCAATGGGGGAGCGGAACCTTCTTCGTCACGTCTAGTTGGTATGTTAGATATTATGACCTTTCGTAGACAGTTCAATAACTTAAATCAGAACCAGGAAATTATAATATCAAAAACCCAAGAATTACCTATTTGCCTCCACACAATCAATGTTTGACGATGAATCAAATAAAATATCCAAGAACTATTGACTTTCCTTGTAAATCGGTATCGCAGTGGAAACGGCCCTGATATTGAGGGCGGCGGATTTGCCTTGTAGACATTGACTAGTCAACAATATTAGGTGCGTGAGCGCATGCACGTGATCATAATAAACTGCAATAATGATGGTTTAGTTGTTCAGTTCATATGTAGAGGTATGTCATGGCCATCGGCGGTCAACAGCATAAAAGACCATTCGAAAAAAATAGGTAAATCTCATATCGAGTTCTAGAAGTCTCCAAAAGAATATTCTAATTGATTAACAGAAGACTTCGATTTTTCTGTTTAGTTAAAGAAAATTTTTGTGCATTGTCCCGTATTATTGTTATATTCTTCATCTTATATCCAAAATTGGATAGCAGAGCGACAGAGAGTTAAAATTGGAACAGAGAGTAAACAGTAACTTTCACTTACCATTGTACCCTTATTGCCTAGAAATTAAGACCTACAAAATGTACAAAATGTTTGCAATAAATGAACATACAAAAAGCCCATACCGCGCCGCCCTCCCTTGCCTCCCGTCTACGCGTCCATCTGTGCGGTCAGTATAGACACAGTAGTCTACTTTTCAGACGGACATTTTGCATATTATATTGCTTACAGAGGTACCTACCTACCTAACCATTACATGAAAGCTTTCTTTGACGACCGACGTGGCGTAGTGGGCGAAGGTCCGCCTGCGACGCAGGAGGTTGCGGTTTCGATTCCCGCCTCGGAACAAATTTGTGTACGATCTGCAGAAATTTGTTCCGTTGGTCTGGGAGTTTTCTATTTATAATAAAAAATATCTATCTATGTATTATAATGTTATAAATTTAATAATATCAGTTGTAGGTACCCATAACACAAGCTTTGAGTAGCTTACTTTAGGGCTAGGCTTACTGTGTGGATTGTCCAAAAATTAATAAATTATTTCTTCTAAAAGCAGTAATAAGAAAGTAGAGTTAACGTATAAAGTGACAGCAATTATCAGGAATGCGGTACATTAACTTAATGACAGTCATTCAGTAAGGCTGCGTATCTCAAGCGAAGATTTACAAGCTGAGTTACAGCATCCGCCAGCGTCAGCTATCAGCAGGCTATCAGCCGGTGATTTTCCGGGCATTGTACTTCACGAGACTCGTCAGACGTCCAAAGTGCGCCACCCCAGACGACTCGGCCTACTTGAGGGACAGTCGATGCTAAAATTTTGTATAATCTTGGAATCTTGCAATATCTGCGTCGTCGTCATGATTTTGCAATATATTTTCACTAATAAAAGTCAACATGTGGCTCTGACGGAAGACCAGTGTTAGTTGCTAGCTTGAGAGTCAACCAACTCATGATGAGTCAGAGCCATTTTGTTATAGATTTACACTTCCCATTTTAGTCTAAGTTTATTATGTAATTGTATAAAGTGTATCTACCTACCTATTGTGTAATTCTGTAAACAAATAAAATATATTCTATTCTATAAGTTATAAGGTTTACATACGCTTAGCTTAAAATTAAAATTGTTCTTAAAATAGTACTTATTGATAAGTGTTTTTAAGTTATAATTCAATTACATAGCATAAAATAAAGTCGCTTTCTCTGCCGCTATGTCCCTATGTCATTATGTCCCTTTGGACGCTTAAATCTTTAAAAAAACGTAACGGATTTTGATACGTTTTTTTTAATAGATAGAGTGATTCAAGAGGAAGGTTTATGAATATAATAAAATCATGCGAGGGGCGGGTCTCTAGTAGGCAACATATAAAATAATGGTAGCTTAGATGATTAGAATCTGACGCCGACTGTACTTACCTTCACATACATTTTAATCGGTACGGTAAACAAATAAACAAGATGATATTTTGTAAGTCTGTGAGTCACGTAGCCAAATCATATTTTGATAAAGACTTGGTTTTGTTTAAGGAAAGTAAATATTCACCATCAACAAACCAACGCGAATGAACCAGTGTGACATCCACTGGTTCGTTTGTTAGCCTTCGCGCGCTCTCGTTCGCATTCTAGACCCATCATAAGAGAAGACACGAAGACTTTCCAAACCGGGTAGGTAATTCAGTAATTAATATATTACTGGTATTATCGATGTAGTTGCATAAATATCTTTATTTTGATTACAGTAATCAGGAGGCTCTTATGATAATTATGTCCAAAAAATTACTTGCTTTGCCACGCAAACATTAGAGTCGAATTGTTACCGATTAGAGTAAAAAATTGTCTCTACTAATTTTGTAATCCAACTAGTAGGTAAGTTTAATTCATTTTATCAACGTCGATTCCGTGGTTAACTATATAGGAACCTACCAACGTCTCAGTACTTCAATGTTGTGGATATAATTTGGTTCTTTTCTTTGTCATCGAGAGATGTGTCAAAACAAACAGTTCCTTTCTTCTTTGTCCTACATACGAGGTTGCTTACCTTACAATATTCGCATTGTGTGCAAAATCGAGAAACTGCGTGTTTTGCAAGATTATGCCTCACGTCACGTGTTTACATTAGCAGAAACTTAGCTCATTAGTGTTTTATTACTAGTATAGTACTTTCGTATTTTTATACTTATTATACTTTAAATCAATAAATCAATATCTTTATTTCTTTAGGCTTACAAAATAAGCACTTAGACAAGTCCAATTTAATACTTTAGGTACATAATTATCAAAATAATATAAGAAATAAAGTGATAATTGATTTTCAGTTCGCCTCACTTTTTTGTCCACTAGTGGAAGAGGCGAAATAGAAACCACTAACATGTGTCTAACTTATGTGTCTAATACATGTTTGCCTTATAAATAATTACATACTATTGTCCATGTGGAACTGAGCGACATCTGGCCAAGCACTAGCGTCATTGATGTAATCATTTATGGAGTAATATGCCTTCTTGATAAGATTTAGTTATAAGTACTGTTTAAATCTACGAATAGAAAGTTCAGTTGCTTCAGATGGAAGCTTATTATAGAAGCGCACACAACACATAAATGATTTCCCCAATTTAAGTAATCTAAATGAAGGAATGTGGAATTTGTTCTTGTTTCGTGTATTTCTATTGTGAACATCACAATTTTTCAAAAAGTTACTCTTGTTTGTACATTAGTAGGTACCTATTATAAAAAAGGAAATTGTGTTTGTATGTTTGTCCCTCTTTAACACCATAACTAAGCAACCAATCGACTTTGTTTTTGGCATAGTGTTATTTAAAAGGATGGGGAGTAGCATAGGTTACTTTTTGTCCTAGTAAAACATGAAATTCCGATGGGAGATCATATTATGAAATTCGAATTCAACTGGGATGAAACTGCTGGGAACAGATAGTAAGACATAATTATAGAAACACGTAAGTATAAGTAAGTTATTGTTAAACTTATTCTAATCATACGATGTTGTGCGGTAATAAAAATGCGACTTGGCAAATGTAGAGTAGGACGCCCTCCGGCCAGGTGGGATGACAATCTGCGAAAGACTGCTGCAAGATGCTGAATGCGGCAAGCTGAAGAAAGGGCGCTATGGCGCTCATTAGGGGAGGCCTATGTCCAGCAGTGGACTAATATAGGATGATGATGATGATGAATAAAAATGTAGAGCTTTTTTATTACCATCGCCCGGCCTCAGACGTTTGACAATGACTAGCAGAATAATAACCAAGTATGTATAACTTCACGCGGAAATATCTTACGTAGATCCGTAGATCACGTGCTGTGGATCTCGTAGCAAAGTGCTACGCCGTAGCACCCCGTAGACCGTAGCGTTTACCGTAGCTATAGAATTGTAGACCTCAAATATAAAATTACTGTGAAAATTTAAAAACGAAGTTATAATAAGAACTCCTTAGTTTAATTTGATTCCGTTTTTTTTCGTTTGGTAAGTACATTTTTAATTGCTCCACCCATGCTCTCTCTACTTGAACTAATTAATAACGAGTCAACTATTGTACATTCATTGCCTTGATAAAGTAGTCTAGACAAAAGGTGGACAGGTTAAAAGTTAATTGAACTTATAATTATGTTAGTCTGTTATAATGATTACCTAGTGAGAAAACATCTAGGTAAGTACTTAGTGTCAGGATGTGTTCAAAAACTATGGTGGTATGGTTTATTCCCAGCCCCCAGGCTCGCAGTAAGGCGCCTGTGCGATTACGCAAAAACCATCCATCCAAATTATTTTAATTATTTGCCGAATAAATTATTACAGGTAACATTACAGGTAGGCATATACCAAAGTATATATGTTAAATCTTATGACTAGAGTGATGACAAAATATGTATTCAACCCGCAGGCTGCATATTACAATTAGTTATGTCAGCTTCGCACGGTTTTATTAAACGGATAAACCTTCCTCTTGAATCACTCTATCTATAAAAAAAAACGCATAAAAAAAAAATCGTATCAAAACCCGTTGCGTAGTTTTAAAGATTTAAGCTTACAAAGGGACATAGGAACAGAGAAAACGACTTTATTTTATAGTAGTACTAGCAACCCGCCCCGGCTTTGCACGGTTTTTATACGTATAAACCTCCCTTTGAATCACTCTATCTATAAAAAAACCGCATCAAAATTCGTTGCGTAGTTTTAAAGATTTAAGCATTCAAAGGGACATAGGGATATAGGGACAGAGAAAGCGACTTTGTTTTATACTATGTAGTGATATAGTATGTAGTATAGTATGTAGTGATATTTAAAAAATTCTTGTACCTGATACGTATTTTTAACGATGATTTGCGATTTTTGTAAAAATGACTTTAGCTTGACTTGATCAAAGTCCGTCCAAATATATATTGTTTTTCTATATTTCCTCGTAAACAAATATGCCCTTATGTAAGTCTTCGGAATAGACATTATCAGATCGAAGTCCATCGCTAGACATCCCGGATTCGATACGAATTCGATATATTATCGCCGAGTCACCTACGACATTCAGATAACCCCCTGGATGCCAATTAACCGACTGTTGCATCATTATTCTTTTAAATATACATAAAAAAATATGTACCTGTGTTTGTTTGAGTCTTTGCTCTCACAAACAAAGAAACTCCATTTGATTATTTTTGTATTGAGGAAAAAATATAGGTAAGTATATACCTACTCTGTTTGTACGGAAAAATCTACTGGCGAAACGTTAAACATCTAAACAGAAATTAGTGAAAGAATTATATTTTCAAATATAATTTATTAATAAAGGAAACTACAATCGAATAGTAGAAACAAACTAAAATTTACAATTATAACAATAAAATAAACAATATCGTATAATGTTTTAAACTGTCTAGAGGTAGCTCAACTGCATGTCAATACCAGTCGGAAGCGTCTCCAAGGCGCTGCACTGGCCATTGACCCGCAGCAAATCAGTTAATTCCGAGTGCACTTTTTTATCTTATGCTTACCAGAATAACATCATAATAATATTATAAAAAAATTACCTATTAGCTTTTCAGAGATGACACAGCACGTAAAAAGTAGGAAGCAACTAGCTAACGAGATTATAAACAACATAACAAGTTTTAGCAAAATAAACACATAGTAAGACGTAATTTAGAATATTACAAATATTTACAGTAAACTAATCTATTTTTAGAAAACTAACAGATAGAATCAGAAAATTATTTACTAAGCATTTCCGAAATTGTCTGAAATTATTTAAGTTCCAAATGCAGACGGGTGCTGGTTGCATAATGTTATTAATGTTCTAGCTTCTGTAATTAACCTAATATTTTCGAGCTCTTACTGACTGACCCAATAACTTAAATTCGAAGCCATTAATTATTCAGAAGCTTTTTGTTGGCTTGTATGCCTATTTTCACATTCATGAAAAGGATCTGACTTGCAGTTTCAATCCTCGATATATTTCGGAATAGTCGTGTGAAAACCACCTTAGACGATGGATGAAATTGTCCAGTAAAATGTGTGAAAGACTTGAGAAAGAACTCGCCAATCACTTTTATAGTTCTTTAGTTTAGTTTTCCTTACTTAGGATAAGGTAAGCTCAGAACAGCGACAGCTGATATAGCTAAGTACATAAAAGCAAAGTTAAGGAGGATGACAGATTAGCTAAGTATACCGAAGAAAAGTTAAGGATGATGACAGAAGACTTAATGAAGTCAGTCCATTCAGCAAGATCAAGAGCTCCTATCGACTCAGCAGGTATCGCGTGGTGGGACAACTTCGGCGCACGAACCGTTCACGAAGATGTTCAACTAAATAATGAACCTAAGTTCAAGGACAAATCCACAAATACTAACACCCTAACACGACAAATGCCAACCTCGATATTCCGCCCAAACTTGTCACCAAAAGGCAGAGTACTGAGAAAATGGAAACAAGAGCGCTCCAAAACGAGTTTCGAGCAGGCAAGAAACGCAATTATCAATTCACTAAAAGAAAAATTTCGCGAAAACGAAAGAAAAATAGGCTGCGGAAAGAAAGCTGAAAACGGGAAGGCTGTAACTTTTATTGAAATAATCGGAGACAATGTTGAAGAAACATCAAATTCGAATGTAAATCGCGATGCGACTGCTCATTGTAATTTAGATTCCAAGGCGGTTGGAAATAAGGTGGAGTTTTCAGGTTTGGTGGATGAGGATGTCAGTCACGCGAGGGCTGTTCGGATGGAGCCAGGTGGTGAGGTGGCACAGTGGAGGCTCGCGACTCGAGGCAGTAGGGCGGCGGGAGCGGCCGGGGCACGCGGACTCACGGGAAACATGCCGGTGAGTACTCCTCAACTTTTACGATACAGACAAAAACTCACATTCAAAGAAGATTGGCGAAAATGGACCCAATAGCTTGGGTAAACGTACATGGTCAGAAATTGGAACATTAATTCCTTTGATTATGGGGCTTTATTCTTAAAATCTCATAATTTTTAAAGTTGGGAATCGTAAGATATTGACGTTTTAATTTTCAAAAATGTAATAACGAAACGATATGTTGTTACGAGTTGTTTCGAACACAAGGACATACATAGAGAGTGTTAAAGATAGGTTTTGAGCTGTTCCCTCTTGCCTTTGTTATACGTGACGTCACAAGGACTTAGTTTTCTGTGCTTTCGATTATGAAACCCATCTGAAAATTTTCCAAAATAACAGAATTACTCAAAATCAGCAAAGGTTATCAAACTAGCCAAGTTTGTGGATTTTGTAGAGTCTGCAATTAATGAACAATAATAAACGAATAATGCTGGATACTCAACACAATTATTTTGGACACTTGAAATATATGAATGGATTTTGTAAAATATTTGGATCATGCTGTTAAACATGTAGGAACATTGCCTACAAATTCATTTATTTAGAAATTATAGTACCTAGTTTTCTTATATTACCCCAATCTAAAACTGAAGAGGACATCTCGTCCTCGGACAAGTTTTCATTCGGACGAGAAGTACCCTAATCTTCTCGTCCATACATATTATTGGGTTAGGCCCTAACCCAATAATATGTATGTACAACTCGTCCGAGTCCCAAAACTGCTGATTTTAGATTCGGACCAGTTGTACCCTAAACCAAAAGTGAAGTGGACAACTCGTCCGAGAGAAGATCCTCGTTGCTCTTCAGGGTTCCTTATCTAACCTTATTTTGGAAAAGCTCCTGCCTCGCTCTTCCATTCTTACAATATCCTTTAATTACCATCAATGAAATTAGTCATTAGTTATCTTATTAAAAAAAATTACGCGACATAATCCTGTCACATATGTTAAACGACCTAATAAAACCAGTTACACATGTAGAATCAGTCGTGATATTTTAACCGAATCGTAAAGGCAGGTAACATAGACAAATTGAAAGCAGTAAACTTGCAATAAATCAGTTATTTGAAGAATAACTGGTAGTCATGCCATCGTAATCGCAGTTTAGGATCTACCCCGAGTTTTTCCTTGAAATCGATATGAAGATGGTTGCTATGTCCTGTTGTATGGAGGGATCTGTCATTTGCTTTGGAAAATCAATTCAAACACCAAACAAATTTGAAAAGAGTAGATTGTGTAGAACGTAAGCTCTGCATACCACATCCACAAATAAATAAATGGTTTCAATGCAAAAAGTTTTTTGTTCGAGGAAAATTTGAATACTCTATCCGTTGTCCAAAAAAAAGTTGCAAGAATAGAAACAAGCTGCGATGGACTGAATGAATAACATGCAGGAACTGTCTTACTGCGATTCGACTCGCACTTTACTGTTTTATTTTAGTAAGACTATCTGTCCTTCCAAAGATATAAAAATGTCTACACGATCTAGGTGACTGCAAATATTATGTCTGGACATTTGCAGCTGACCTCGATATTAATCTTTTTATCGCTGAGTGGTCTAGATTAGTTAGCGACTGATAGAGAGACCTTACGAATATAGACATTGACTTGCCCAAAGTAAATAATTTAACGTGTTTTAAAAATTAAAAACCGACTTCAAATTCTTAGAAGAAAAATGAGAACACAACAAAATTGGACGTCTTTTTTGTATTCGATATTCATGTTGTTCTCCATTTGACAAAAAAAAGCCGTGAGGCGCCAAAAACTACTGGTGACATCTTGATTAAATTTATGGACCATGAGAATAAATTATCAAAATTGGTTCACCCAAAAGAAAATACTACCTAAATATAATAATTCACATCTACAAATAAAATCACATAAAACATATAAAATCATATAAAATATATAAAATCCACAAATAAAATAAATAATGCTGGACAATCCACACAGCATCAACTAAAATAAAATAAAAATTATGTTTATTGGAACAAAGTAAAATAGAACACTACTAACACTACAACTAGCCCTACGCTAAGCAGAGCTTGTGTTATAGGTAGGTCCTAGTTTCCTGATTAACAATACAATAAATTACATGGATATTTATATTTTGTATAAGTTACATAGAAAATACCCAGAACCTCGGAACAAATATTTGCCGATTGTACAAACATTTTTCCCAAGGCCTAATCAATCCCGGAACCCCCTGCGTTGTAGGCGG
Organism: Eupithecia centaureata; assembly: GCA_944547425.1. Lineage (NCBI taxonomy): Eukaryota > Metazoa > Arthropoda > Insecta > Lepidoptera > Geometridae > Eupithecia > Eupithecia centaureata. The sequence continues at coordinate 2,096,957 of OX155680.1, read as the reverse complement.
ACCTTCGCCCGCCGCCACCGCGTCACATCAGTCGTCAAAGTTCAATCTTTGACGACCGATGCGATGTGGACCGGTACTTGATTTGCGGCGCATACAAAAAATCCTGTTGTATTTCAAAAAATTGCTCTCTTGCCCCAGTCAAAATATTCTTGACAGACAGACAGATGTATAGCAACCACAGATTTTATATCTGCTCCGTGGATAGCAACGATGTGAGCTAATCTTGTGAGATAGGTACATACACTAAAAACAATACACTTAAAAGTTTCATTTAAAACCGAGTGATAATACGTAATAGCAGTTGTATCAGAGTGAAATAAAAGCCTTTTACAATGCGAAGCTCTCAGCTATAATGTTCTGCTAACACGTCAGGCCTGCGAAAAGCTCAAATGGCTATCGCTGGTACGATTGTAGTGACTGGTATGAATAGAATACAAGCAATTATTAACAACGATATCGTCAATCAAGGAACAGACAAATTAAAACTAATACAATTGAAACCATTGAGCTAACTTCAGATGGTTGCAAACAGTCTAAACTTACATATGACAACCATTTGACAACCGATGTGGCGCGGTGGGCGAAGGTCCGCCTGCGACGCAGGAGGTTGCGGGTTCGATTCCCGCCTCGGAACAAATTTGTGCACGATCTGCAGAAATTTGTTTCGTTGGTCTGGGTGTTTAATATGTATATAATAAAAAATATCTATCTATGTAATATATTGTATTAAGTTTATCAGTCAACTAGTACCCATAACACAAGCTCTGCTTAGCTTGGGGCTAGATGATGCTGTGTGGACTGTCCGGAATTATTTATTTATATTATTATATTTATATGCACACAGATCCCCTTATACTATCCAATGATTCTATCCATCCAAGGTTGTCTGGTAGAGATCGCTTTTCAGCCATAAGACCGCCAATTGTCACTTGGTCTAAGTAGTTTTATTGTATATTGTTAATAAAGTATTTTCTATCTATCTATCTAAAGTGAGCTCAATTCAAATATATGTAGGTACCCATAGACATAGAATTTTTGCTCTCTTATTGTACATAACTTACCTATTGAGTGCTCATACGCATACTAGGTGCACTCTCTACTATCCCACTCTTCAAATCCGGTCGGCAGTCCGACACGACCATGGAGAAGTCAGGCGCATGACGAAGTGATGAAGAAGTAAATTAGTACAATTTACACGTTTTTAGTATTGACCTACCTATTGCTTGGTATTTTTTCTGTTCAGTAATGTTTTAATTATTATTATAATGTACAAACCTGTGTATATGCTTTGTGTACTTAGTTATAAAATTATTGACATGAAAATTGGATTTATGAATAAATTGTATTTCTGCATGTATTTAAGCCCTTGATAATGTTGTCTACGTGACTAAATAGTTTTTGGCTAGATAACTTATTAATTCCCTTAATCTATGTGAATCCACTTATCCGTAGGTATATTATTATAAAGATTACAGGCATAGTTCGGCTGAATAAGCGTATCTTCTAAGTAGTACAATTATCTAACCAAGGGCTCTACCCAACCTTTGACCGGCCGGCCCTTGGCCAAAACATTCCATTTCCTTATTCAACAATATCGAACTTTGTTCTACCGAGATTATAATTTAAACCTTGATAAGTTTATTTACGACGTAAAATCACCACAATCATTATTTGGGAAACTAAACAATAAAATTCTCAATCAGAACCAAATAACTGTCTGGGTGAGTAGGTACCCCATTACTTTATCTAATCATTCACGTGTCTCTTGCTGATAATGTAGATATCTAAAACGTTTTTTTTTACTCTTCCGTCAACCAATTTATCACAAGCGAGAAGGGCTACTCAGTAGACTTACCTACTTTACTAAAAGTTTTAATAAAAACAAACATTTAAAATACACAGACACAGAGTCCTTGGGGTCCTTCCTGGGGCACTCTCTTTTATCAATTTATCAAGATTTACCAAAATTCTCATAGAGTCCACGGGTGATCGGAATGCTGGCTTCTATTTCGGTAAACGAATTAGCATTGCCATTCAACGTGGCAATGCTGCCAGCATTCTGAGTACTCTGCCTTCTGGTGACGGCTTAGATTTTTAGGACTTTGCTATAATAGTCGTTTTGTAATTAGTCTGTTTTGTAATTAGTCGTTTTGATATTGTTTTAATTAATAAATGATCTCAGAATGATCACAGACACAGAAAAATTAAATAAATAACAAAATAGACAGTTACATAGAAAACAGGAGAGAATTCGGGATCCTGCAGACTCTATTATCACTGAAAACATTTTGTAAGTGCCTAAAGAGGAATAACAAGAAACTACGGCAGCGTTCGCAAGTTAGGTACCGTAAAAGCATGCTCACAGATATTCAGTTTGTTTTTATGAGCTGTCTTGAGATTATTATATCATGTTTTTATACCTCAGTAAATTTTTATATTTCTTTAGGCTTACGAAATAAGCACTTAAAAAAGTCAAATTTGATACTATAGAAATCAGAAATCAATATCTTTATTTCTTTAGGCTTACAAAATAAGCACTTAGACAAGTCAAATTTAATACTATAGGTACATAACTATCAAAATGATATAAGAATATATGAATTGATGTTCAGTTCGCCTCAGTTTTTTGTCCAGTGTATAAGTTCATAATCATCAAAGTGATAATTGATTTTCCCTATTTTTCACACTACAGAATCATAACATACACAACGAATAACGGTTGTAAGTATTTAAAAATGAAAATCTACGTATTATACACACGTATCTTTTTTAAAATATAGCAAGGCAATGTAATCGGATTAAACTGTTTGGCGCCGATTGTCGTGATCGGAACACCGTGATCGGCTGCCTTATTGTCTAACTTGAAGTCGATTCCCAGTGCTCGTAGCAGTCAGAATGTTTTCGGTATTGTCTAATTTATAAGGTATTAAACTGGACTAACTGTCAAAAATTAAGTTGATCTCGATTACCAGTTGAATAACACAGTTAGGTATAGCGTAATTGGATGGAAACTACGCCCTAGCTCATGCGCAAGAGAAGAGAACGTCTGATGCTTAAACTCTTCAAAAAAAGAGCATAATTATTTACTGTGATCCTCTCAGGGAGTTATGCATAAACAAAACCCTGTCCATTTTAAAGAGATAAAACACCCGACGAAGTAAACAAATGTTTTAACTCTCATAAATTGATTTGTCTAAAAATAAATCATACGAATGCAGCGAAATTGAAACTCTGTTGCACTTCAATAAGAGCCAAAACAAATAAAAATCCACTCAGTGCGCAGTGCGATGCAATGAACTGAATTTCCTTTAGGAGTTATATCAGAGGAAGTGGGAATCAAATTGTTGCAGTCATATTAATTTGGACCAGTAGGTACTTTGCCCTAGAACATTATTTTTAATACTTTTTACCAATTATAGATTTGTCTATATAATGACTTAAGTATACGAATTAATTGTATGCTAACTCTATAATAACGACCTTTGTGGCGTAGTGGGCGGAGGTCCGTTTGTGACGCACGAGGTCGTGGGTACTTATTATTGTTATTATTATTCTCGCCTCGGGATAGATGTTTGTACGACCTGCAGATATTAGAGAGATACCTATTAGCTAAGGGTTTAATGGATGTTTTCGATTTATAAAAAATGTATATCTATTTAATGAGTTATCTAAGTAAGACAACTCATTCTACAAACTATCTATACTGGGTCAAGAACATTAAAGGCCTATTCATTTTCTGAGCGAAAATAAAAACATGACCAACTTTTTCAAGAATATACAATAATGACACCCTCGCCTATTTTTCTCATAAAAATATTAGGTATCCTAAAACAGAGATACTTTCTAAATTTTTTTAACTAATATATAACGAAATATTTTCATCTAAAAATTATAAACTTTATTGACAAAGAAAATAAAAATAAACTCTACAATAGTCATAAATGAGCTCTATGAAATACAATGCAAACTGCAGACATTAAAACAACATTTTACTAAAACATTTCAGGATCAATCATCATACAAAATTCTTTACGGTCTTATTCTAGTTACAGATAAGCTCCAGACAAGTTAGTTATTTAATTATAATAGAGTTTGTCTACATTTATTAATACAATTTATTTGAGAATTATAATACGAGTATTTATCTTTTAATTACACGTGAAATTAGACCTTCAAGAACTTTATTTAGATCTAGGTTTTATTGTACCTATAGTACTATTTTATATGTTACATAATTTGCAAAATCACATGTTCTAAATAAGGTTCTGAGAGGTCCAATTTCATTTCATGTAAAAGTTTCAGTTTTTTTTGTTTTCAATTTCATTTTATATAAAGTAAAATAAAATAAATAAAATCTGCAATAACTATATTTAAATAGGTAACTCCCTCCACTATACACTCGCTCGATAGTGCATAGCACGAGTACATCTCGTGAAGGAAACTGATACGTGCTTCCTTTTGTATGGAAAAAAACGATGGTCTAGTGCCCTTTTTGTTCTTCTGATTAGGGAAGACTGTATGGAAAAATTCCATGTCACAAAAAATAAAATTTTCTTTTGTTGTTGGTGATCGTTAGATTGGTTTTGTGTTTTGACGTTGCTTTTCTAGTTTTATAGTTTTTAGGCTTCAAAAGTGTTTAAATTACGATCACAGTAGCTAAGAGATTGGTTTGATTGTATTTACAAGAGAAAATTTAGAGCTAGGAGACAAAAGATTGAAGCAAAGAGAAAATCAATAAACACCTTATTTCATATATTAATTTTATAATTATGTATTTATTGTTTAAAATTTGACTTGTATAAGTGCTTATTTTGTAAGCCTAAAGAAATAAAGTTTTTGATCTACTGAGTCAATCTATTCGCCCCCCAAAGGTTTTTGAGTCAAAGTACCTTTATTTACCTAAGTTACAATAATTATACCGGCTCCTTAACTTAGAATAATAATAGTACCTGAACACTGTACTTTGTAAGCATTTTCTACAAATAAACGTTTAATGTTATTATTCTTTCTACGGGACAAATTTTTGCATAATTTGCAGTAGGTAACTTGATGTGGATCTGGGTGTTTACTTACTAAGTATGTAAATTAGCAAAATATCTTTTTAAGAGGGATACTTATCATTTTTCTTGTAAAACACAATTTATTCTGGGGTTCAATGAGGTGTGGATTGTCCAGCATTATTTATTAATAAATATTATCATTAATAGAGCAAAATATCTTATTTATATCCTTATTTACATAAAACGCACATGGTAGGTACTTAATTAGCAGAGGAGTGCGATACGTGTTAAAGATAACTGTAACGAAATTGGTACTCTTATCAACGCACTGCATTTTGAACCTTCTTCCTAGAGACACAACGACTATTAACGAGACGTTCCAATCCGTGCCGATGTTGATAATTAGTGGTTGGTAGTTGTCAGTGTAGGTGATTCGTTATTACCGGTTATCATAGGCTAGTAATGAAGGTCACAGATTATAAGGCATGGGGCCGGCGCGTGGCTGTGATGCCACCCGGATATGGGACAAATTTTAGACTGATATTGGTGAAACGAATCATGGCCCTACACAAACTACATAGTATAAAAAAGTCGCTTTTTCTGTCCCTATTTCCCTGTCCCTTTGATCTTTAAAACTACGCAACGGATTTTGATCCGTTTTTTTTTTATAGATAGAGTGATTCAAGAGGAAGGTATAATAAAACCGTGCGAAGCCGGGCGGGTTGCTTTGCTAGTAAATAAATAATGCTGAAAAATCCACACAGCATCATACAGCCGAAGCTAAAATAATGCTTGTGTGATGAGTACTTAGCTATTTTATTTTTTTATTTAAGATAGAAAATAAATATTTGCAGATTTTTGAGTTAAGTTGGACTGTACACATTTTTTACTTGATATTGATGCAGGGAGGATCGTTTGCCTTAACACGAAGAGTTAATCCTTCGGGTCAAACCAGTTGGAGTATAAGTTTGACTACGTGGAAGTACCGAAATAACCCCGAGTCCAGGGCCCACATTCCACTAAATAAATCGCTTCACCATTTAAATAGTATCGTGTCAAAATGTCAGTGTTAGTCTAACACAGACTTTTTGATGTTCATTCATAGCTCTGACGACTATCTTTATTACTACCAATTTGAAATTCTAATTATGAAAGTATCTTCAAGCGCAAAAATAGTAGAATACCAAATGCATAAACGTCATTTTAATCATCTTGATTGAATGGCACTATTGAGACCTTTGTTTTGACATTAGTGGAATCCGGCCTGTGGGGCCTGCATTAAGTAATTATAGTGAGATAGTGGCCAAACGCTCGACCATATCCAAAAAAAATATCTACTCATCTCGACAATAATGTAAAGAATTTGCTTTATTTTGTTACGGGTTCATCGCTACGTTCGTAGCTCTTTCGTAGCGTCTGCTACGAAAAAGGTAAAAGAATCGATTGCGTTGTTACCTTAGGTACTAGGTACTAAACTAAAGTGATTTGACAGTACCACAACAAATATCGAATTGTTGTCTCCATACCGACTCCGAATAAAGCAAAAATTCGACCGTTAACTCGATCGTAAAGAAAAGGACGGCAAACATTTTTCCTGCTATCTAATAAGTCTAATAAGTTCAGTGAAATATCATAACAAGAGGATCGCTATCATATTCAGCTGCGTGTATTTCCGTTTCATAAAACAGCTTTTAGACTCTATGACATAACTTTTGACCAGCGAGGTAGAAACTCTAATGAAGTTTTACGACGAAAACTTGATTACTACCGCTTTCAAGAGGCCATAAAATTCCTATAAGCCCTAAGTGACGTTACGGTAGACAGACCTCAACCGAACGGTACTTACCAACTATCGCAGCAATATCTCAGACTACCTAATAGTAGCACTATAGTTGAATAGCGTGCTAATCTAAGCGGCAAAACACAAAACGACCAAAAGAAGCGCCAACAGAAGTTCCGCTAAGAGTCATTCGATGCTACAATCGAGTACATAATCCACTCGATTGCCAACCAATCGCCGAATCGAGATCGGCGGTAAGCACCAGTTGGCACAATCGATATAAAGACGAGCCTCCGATTTTTAAAAACGTACCCATAAATATTTGCCGACGTAAAAAAGATACGGCACATTGTAAACTCTATGTCAAGGGCGGAGCGCGTAGATCGTAGTGTTGGGACATCGCTGTCCGTAAAGTTATATCTGGTCTGCCGGATGTCACCTGAAGCAAGATGGCCGCTTGCGCTTTGACACGTGACATAAAACGTAATTTATGTGCGGGAAGTTCGCGAGTCGGGATGCGACATGCGAGACCGGCACGAACGCGGAAATAATAGATTTAATGAACGATTTTTATTCATGGTAGTTTTATGTAAAGGATTTTTGGTTAGCATGCCGATTCCTTGAACATGTCTCTATTTATTATATAAGTAGGTATGGTATGCGGAAGTCGGCTGAAATTGCAGCGAAGCATGAAACTTTGCGACTGCCTGTAAACAAAACATACGTTCCGTTATTTTACGACTTTTCGAGATTGGTGTTCTAATTTATACCGAAACTTGGATTTCTGTAGGTCGGTAGATACGCTTTATTCCTTAGTACCTAACCTTGATTGAGTTTTTTAAAGACCGCAGAAAAGCCTATTTAAAGTTTTAAGCAGCCGTCCATCGGTGGAAAATCTTTAATTAAGATGCAAGCAAGCAGCTAATATCTAACTATGAAAATGTTCAGTAGGTTTATAATATAGGTAAATTACTAAGCTTAAAACTTAAGTGTAGATAGGTGCCTACTTACTTACTCAAAACTAACAATTAAAAGTTTTGAGTAAGAACAATAAAGTTTTAAAAGGTAGATAATTAAAGAATTAAAACTAAAATCCGGTTTGTAATAGGAGGTAATTCGTTGTCGAACAGAAGTTTGACAGTTTTGACACTAATGAGGTAAAGTTGCTTGCCACGCGAAATGTAGCGCCAAATAAGAGGTTGCCGGTTCTTTGCCAACCAGCTACTTAGGGCAAACTTATTTATGGTGGCTCTGTCCTTGCCAAAACACTTTCTGGTTGTAAATGGTTTACTTTTGAACCATAAAGAGCTTATTTTAGAGAACTTAAATCATGATTACTTATTCAATAAAATGCTTTTGGAGCACAATCCACAAAAAAATACTATATCCAGACCTCTGCTGATGTATATTAGTAAGACAAATGGTTGTGTTGTGTACACAGGTTGTGTCCATTGGGAAGGGACAGGACGAATGTGGATGAATTCTATATCTGTTTACACCCCTTTGACGCTCTAGATTATAATTAAAGATGTTGGCGGTACATAAGGTTTTATAAGGCATTCTATAAGGTAAAAACTACCGACATTGTTCCACAAAAGATAAAATCTAGGTCATCTAAATCATCTTTTCTTTGACATAAACTTGTTCAATCGACGTTACGTTACGTTCCAATCCATCATGAGCCACGTGGTGCCATCCCCGTTCCATTTTACGGATTATCATTTAGATCGTAAACGGTTATTGTGACCTAGTTCGCTTCCCTGCTAAATAGACACGCACAAAACGGCCATTCAACAGACCCGGAACAAAAGACTGGATCCAACAGCTAAATCAAAATTAAATTGGGCATGATTTGCTTCGTCATTTGAAACTGAACCTCGAAAACCTATACAGAAAAGAAATAGGCGCTCTCAATTCACAATGATTTTTTTCTGCAGAACAACTCACTTGCGCGTACACAAGTATTTATAGGTACCTTTTTACTTGAAAATCCTATTATAAATGCTAATGAGTAGCAGGATTGGTAATTTAATTTTCAAAATACAAATACTTAGAGCTAAAAACTAAATTATCGACCAAATATATATAAGCCTAGCATAGGTAAGTACTCAATAATAAAATACTGTAAACCAATATGGAGCAGCTGCCAAAACAAAATACCTACTAGAGAGAGCTCAATGATCTTTGCTGAAAGTCATGTACTGTAAGCCGATTCAACATCCCACAGACTTGCTCTACCGGGAATCAGGAATTATTTTAGTGAGGAAACTCTACATACCTAATGGATACCGTCTTAAAATACCACAAAATATTAGAGTTTGACCCTAGAAGTCAAAAAAGCGGCAGAAAGATAAAGTTACACTCATTCCTAATTTGCATCCCGATAATACATACTTACTGGATTAATTCGCACACCTGTACGATGTCATTTATGTAACTATAATATATTTGTTTATTATGCATTTTATGACGTGTTCTAAGTGTCCTGTAAGGTCTTAAGGAAATAAAGAACTTTTGACTTTTTGAACTTGATGAAACTATTTTTTTTCTAAAGAGCTTAAAGTAAGATTAATTTAGTAGAGTCGATATTAGTTTCTTTTCATAGCAGGAAATATGAAATTGTTAATTATCTTTAAGGTAGTATTTATCTTCAAAGTATTACCTGTATGACTTAGAAGATGGTTCCATATCAGTGAAATATATTAGACTAGCGTCCCGCCCCGGCTTCGCACGATTTTATTATTCGTATAAACCTTCCTCTTCGATCACTCTATCTATTAAAAAAAACCGTTGCGTAGTTTTAAAGATTTAAGCATACAAAGGACATAGGGATATAGGGGCATAGGGATAGAGAAAGCGACTTTATTTTATACTACCTATGTAGTGATGTCAAAGAAATAAATTATTTTGTACATCGCGATTTGTTGACTGCGTAAGTAACCCATATTGCTTAGACGTTGTTGGGCAACAATTCGAATTGACATTTAGATACTATGTCAGACTGAATCAATAAAGATTATCTAAATGTAGGTAATCTTGTAGATTTCAATCTAACTTTGACTTACGCATATTACGAATGATTGAATTACAAATTGCGAACGGCAGACACGCAGTGCGAAGCGAAATGTAAATGTTATTCAAGTTTACTTTGGTCTGGCAACTGATAAGCCTAGATAGACCTATCGACAACATGATATAGAAGGCTAGATACAAACAAAATAATAAGATGTTGGCATGTTTAAAGAGATTTGACCTTGCCTAGACTTTTAGGTCAGTTAGTCAAACGAAGGTCTATTTTTAATTTTTTTATTTTTACAATCTTTGGGAAACTTACAGCTAGACAATGAATAGATACAAAGAAAATTTATCTAATTTAAGGCCAATTAAAAGTTTACTTTTTTAAATTATCTACTATTAGTTACTGCAAAAAAGTACTACGATAGCTCCTGTGAAGAAATCCCAAAATCTATACGACAGATTTATTAAACTACTAGATGCGCCCCGCGGCTTCGCCAAACCCGGGGTTTTTTCATACAAATTTCAGAAATGTATTAAACAACCCTTAGGGTTTTTTTGCAAAAATAAAAGTATACGAAATTTATTTCATACTTTATTTATACCGAGTTTTGAGTAAATCGAATCAAAGAAAAATAATTTTTCGTACAAACTTTACCACCCTGTTTTACCCCCTCAAAGGTAAATTAATGAGTTTTTTTTTCATAAGTCCTAAAGTATCTACGTACCAAATTTCATTTAAATAACTTAAGTAATTATGGAGATTATTTATAACAAACCTTCTCACAGACTTTCCCATTTATTATAATACATATCAAGATTCACAGGTATTCCCTTTTTAAAGGTACCCACTTTAGATTTTCCCAACGTTTATTCATAATTCAAATAAATATGTTCTAGTCGCGTAGGTTACTTTAAAAACTCTACAGTTAGATGCGTCAGGTACCTAATCTACCTACGTAACTAACCTACCCCACTTAAAGACAGGTAAGGTAAACTAGACACAGTACATTTCTGATCACGCGAATTTCTCAATGCGCCTTCATGAATTTCAGTTCTTGATATGATATTTCCATAGTTTTATTTTAATTTTCGTTTCGCATTTTTACGATTACATTGCATTTTTATTCTTGCTAATGAAACGTTTTAATAATGAGACATGTTTGGTCTGAATCAGATATTGTAAGAAAAATATATCTTATTTATTAATTTTTCAGTTTTATTAAAATAGACTTGTTTAATAGGTAGTTATTGAAGGTCCGCCTGCGAAGCAGGAGGTTGAGGGTTCGATTCCCACATTGGGTCAAATGTTTGCACGATCTGCAAATATTTGTACCGGGTTTTTAAGTGTTCTCTATGTAGGTGTATTAAAAATATTCTAGGTAGGTACCTAATTACTTAATTGTACTTACTAAGTATATCAGTCATCTAGCATAAGAATAAATAATAACTACGCATCTACCCACAAAACAAGCTCTGCTTGGGGTTAGCTGATGCTGTGTGGATTGTCCATCACTAGGTATATTAAAAAATACTGCTAAAAATACTTTAGTTTGTCATTTTATATTGAACTAGCGACACGCCTCTTGAATCACTCTATCTATTAAAAAAACGTGTCAAAATCCGTTGCGTAGTTTTAACGATTTAAGCATACAAAGAGAGATCGGGGACATAGAGACAGAGAAAGCGACTTTGTTTTATACTATGTTGTGATTTAGGTCCACTATAGCTCTTTCCATGTACCTATTATGTAGGTACTTATAACTTTATTTCTTATTAAGTGTTCTTATGTAAATGTGAAGTTAGAAATCAATAACAAATAGATAAGATTAGAGTCAACGACCGCGGCCGCGCTTACGCATGTGCGTCACAATCTGTTCTTGAGATAGCTTGGCGAAAATCACAATAATACTTCGGTTTAGTGATGTGAATTTTACTTAACTTTAATAAAAAATAAACGACCTATTTTTGTTTTCAATCAGTGCGTCCTACCCGTAATGACCTACGGAGCTGAGACGTGGACACTCACGGTAGGGCTGGTCCACCAGTTCAAGGTCGCTCAGCGAGCTATTGAAAGAGCTATGCTCGGAGTTTCTCTGAAGGATAGGATTCGTAATGAATACATCCGACAGACAAAATTTATTTATTATTTATTTATTTAATTAGCAAGTTGAAGTGGCAGTGGGCCGGCCATATCTCGCGAAGAACCAACAACCGTTGGGGTAAACGTGTTCTTGAGTGGAGACCGCGACTCGGCAAACGTAGTGTAGGACGCCCTCCGGCCAGGTGGGATGACGATCTGCGAAGGACTGCTGGCAGATGCTGGATGCGGCAAGCTGAAGACAGGGCACTATGGCGCTCATTAGGGGAGGCCTATGTCCAGCAGTGGACTAATATAGGCTGATGATGATGATGATGAAACGACCTAATAAGGTGCACTTCAAAAAGACATCATGAATCATCAAAGACACACAATCAAAAAGGGAGACTTTTCGAATAATATAATATAGGTACTTACCTACCTAGATAGGTAAGTACCTAATCTAAGACCTAATCCGATGAAAAAATCAGCCACTATTAATCTAAGTAGGAACCAAACTCATAATTTTATTTATCGTATTTTATTATTAGAAAACTCTTCTAGTATATTTTGTATCTTCCTATCCTGATAGGTATAAATTAAAAATAAGAACGACCATACAGGTAGGTTTAGGTATGTCCATAGATAACAGAAACAAGGGTATGCCAAATGCCAAAGTATCTAAGTAAAGGTAAAATAAAAAACTCTATAACCTTCAAAAATTACAATACCTTAACATTATCGTACCTAACCCGATTCGTGCAAAATCGACAACATTATATCACAACAGACATCACTAACAAAACTTTGTTGACAACTTCAGAAACAATTGACGATCAAAAGTTCAAAATAGACATTGAGATATTTTATTGAAAACGTGATTTATTGGACTACGAATAAAGGGGAAGGGCGGGTAGCCCCGGACAAAAAATTAAATGATTTTTATAGGTACAATTAACGAACTCTTAACGATGTTTTTTTTCATTTCATTTGAGAAATATTACAATTAATCATAATTTCTATGAATTAGTAAGTTATATTCATCATTCATTAACAAAAAACTTCAAAATCTAAACATCTAATAATTGGCATGCCGTAAAAATGTCGGGTAGCCCCGGACGCAACCTTAGCGCGCTGACCCAGTCGCTTTTCAGCTTGGCAGACATCACAATAATAATAAGCAGAACAGGCATTAAGGTCTAAGCAAGGTTCATGGGCCAAGACCTAAACATATTTATCATATAATACAGTTTCACTCTCATGTCACACCACATTCTAATTTTCTGGTTCAGCCCGTTATTTCTGAACAAGTCTTTGAAATTTTCTTTTTATTTTCGGGGTTTTTCACATGAGGAGCGTTTTTATTTCTCCAAATTCTCTGCTCGCTGTATTTTTTAGATATCCTCCTGAGAGCAAGTTTACCCTTATAAACTTTACTGACTGCTTCTCTTGTATAAAGCTCTTTCCAGTTTCCTCTATCCGTGGTTTTTTCATTACTTTGACCATGTTATTATAGTCTACCTGAATTAAATATGCGGGTAAATCAACAAAATAACACTATCAAATTACTAAAGCTCTTCTAAAAATTACAAAACATACATTGATAAGTGTCCGGGGATACCCGACCTCCCAAAATCTATGTTTTTAAATCTATGTTCATCAAAAGTATCAAACTGATTTCAAAATAACTTTTAAAATCTGATTGACTCATCATTTATCTATGAGAACATAATTGTATTAAGTCAAAACACTAACGTTTAGTAACAGATTTTTTAATTCAAACTTTCTAAGGAGCAGCGTAAATAGATTGATCCGAGATAAAATCTGTCCTCACGAGAGAACCGTTGGCCGGACACGCCACCACTGAATAGATTCTTTGTTCATATTCTACGCGTCATCTTAAACTGTATTTAATTGTATTCTAAGTGAGCTTAATCACCTTGTATTTGAAGTGTCCGGGGGTACCCGCCGTCCGGGGCTACCCGCCCTTCCCCAATATTTATTCATAGGATTTGGAAGCAACCTTACTAACCTTACTACTAACTAACTCATGTATTGTTTTGGTACATTTCTAGTAGGATTTCGAAATGTACCTAACATTTCGAAATCCTACTAGAAATGTAGATTTTGGACCTGAAGAAAAATTTTGAACCCCCAGCTCATAAAATTCTACCACTCGCAATGGCTGACCCTTGTTTTTTGTAATTGGTCATAAATGGACATTAGATAACTTATAGGCTGGCGACAATTTTTTTACTTGTCCCGGACTTGGTTAGTTCCGATCTGGCAACCCTTTCGATCCTGTAAATATTCTAAGGTAAGTAAATACTTATAGCTTAGGGGCAGATCGTGAGTTTGTAGTTACCTTGGTCTAAAACTACTTGTGATCAGCCAATTATTCCCTAGGGATCGAAAGAGGAGCAGATACTAGCAGGCTTGTCCTCTTTCGATCCCTGGGTGCCTCTTCATAGTTAGCTTAGGGCTATCAGAACTCTAAATCGGCACTGGATGAGTTGATAGTAAAAACAGATTTATGAAATGGCAAACATAGCAAATTAATAATTATGGGACGAGTCCCCCGTAATAGTCACGAGAAAATACAAATCATTCAATCCGCCATAATTTTTTTACATTAGATCCCCAAATAAGGACCCTTGACCTACATTGTAGAGTCCTTGCTTAAGTGTGATGTAAAGTTTACGTCCTCATAGTAGGCCTCAATTAGGCTGCAGCCCTAGGGCATTTGTCATAGGTAGATTAAGCCCTGCTATACGTGAGTTAATATTTATAATACTAATGCTGGACAATCCACACAGCACCATCTAGCCCCTAAGTAAGCTACTCAAAGCTTGTGTTATGGGTACTAGGTAACTGATATATTATTTAATACATTAAACATAGATAGATATTTTTTATTATACATAGAAAACACCAGACCACCGGACCATTTTTGTGTACCAGATCGTACACAAAAATGTTCCGAGGCGGGAATCGAACCTGCGACTTCTTGCGTCGCAGGCGGTCTCTCGCCCGCTGCGGTCGTCAATTATAGTCAACATAGATATCCATAAGTAAATTTTAGGGCTGCAGCTTATTTACATAGTCATATTAGTCATGGGTAGATCTAGCCCCGCTATAGGTAGGTAAATATAGATACATATCTGTACCGGTGTTTGAGCTAAGCTCACAGTTTGCATGCTTGGGGAAACAACCCCTTTCTTTCGTGATTACTGCACTCATACGATAATACCTATAGCTACATAAATAATAAACATAAAGTACTGTATCTTAGCTACCAAGTTATTGTTTTAATATAATTAATTTATTGGTTTTACAAATATACATAATACGAAAGAGATACCTTTACGAAGAGACATAAATACGCAACATAGGCTGTCAATCTCTAATAATAATTTCTTACTGAAAATTTTGATGACTATTGTTCTTTGTTTTCACAACCTATCAAATTTAAATCCTGTTATTGGATATCTGTGATTTTGTTAAGTTAGCTGCTCCTAGTAATATCTGTGTACTAAATGAAAAAATCTATAAAAATCTGTTTATCATAGAGCCGCATTTATAAGAAGCTTGAAATCTTTTGTTGCAATCAGGGCAATCATGGTGATGATGATAATTATGAACTTTAGACCTACCTTTATAATGAATGCCTTGGAAACGTACGCTAGTATATCCCTGATGAAATTGATGTTGTTATTACTATTACATTACATAGGTACCCATATTTGATTACAGCTTTCATTTCGAGGTCAGTTAGATAAGAGGTAAAAATAAAGTCTGAGATAAGTTTTATCAAGTGCGTTTAACAAAAACATGCATTAACCTTCACTTGGACGTAGTTATGCAAAAAGGAACTAACCCTCATAATGTTACTTTCGAGATAATTGAGTTTAAAGAATTAAGTTTTGTAGAAATGTCTAGGTAGCTTTTATTAGCTTATTTGTTTTACAGTCTTGTGTGGGGTAATGAGGGCTTTATACAGAGTCTAAATAGTTAAGATTTTTTTGGGCACAAGTAGTTGTTTTTACATTAAATTGCAGTTGGTTCCAATGCCAAACGCAGTTTTTGTGGGTTGGTTCCCTGTTACAAAAAGTTTTTCTAGTTGCATTGTGTAAAAATGAAAGTAAATTATTATGTTTATTCATGTTTCATTAAAAAAAAATGCTTACAAACTAAATATTGAACATAGCTAAGTAAAGTGGCACAAACAATCTTCTCATTCAGGTACTTGCTAAACATGTTTTCTTATTTTTACGTTATTCAAAGTTAAAATACTAGTTAAGACTTATTTTAATATCTTTTTAACATTGGATACTGACCGGCGTTATATAACATTGTTATTTACTATATTATATAACGCCGGTTGTATTGTGACATTGTTATATCCCACAGTTTTAATACTGTGCTTTTTATAAGTAACAATGTTAAACAACAAGTTTAATAATGTGGACGTGTTATAAAACGTCTTGTTATTAATCTGGAAGCACTTTAAAGCTCCAATAATAAACTTTTTAATCTACGTGATCAACTTCTTCTAAAATAAAGTCCATTTCTCCAGAGAAGCCTTCGATATCGTCTTCAATATTTGCGTTTCCAGTTAGATTTTTGTAAAAATACTGGGCATCTTCCGGCACAAGATTTAAAAGACTTTTCAAATCTTTTAGTTTCGCTTCTGGTATGTCTTTACCTTTGGGCCAAAGCGGGCTCATTGCACCTATTGTCAGAGATACAGGACCACATCTTATAATTTTTTTATATCCACTTCAGAATACTCACTATTAAGGTCTTCTCTCATAAAAATTGAAAACATATTTTCTTTTTTCAGCATTATTTCCTTTGTATCGAGCCATGTCGAACGAACTGCCAGACATCAGTCAAGACGAAATCGTGTTAGCTTTGAGGCAGCTTAAAAATGGAAAAGCCCCCGGTGAGGACGGTATAACTTCAGAGCTTCTGAAGGCAGGAGGAGCCTCCGTTATACAGGAGCTACAACACCTCTTCAATACCGTCCTCCACAGTGGGAGAACTTCTAAGGCGTGGAGCGGGAGTTTGGTGGTGCTCTTTTTTTAGAAGGGTGATAAAACTCTCCTTAAAAATTACAGACCCATCACACTCCTGAGCCACATCTATAAGCTGTTCTCACGAGTGATCACGAATCGTCTCGCCAGGAGACTTGACGAGTTCCAGCCATGAACAGGCCGGGTTCCGCGGAGGATATGGCACCATAGACCACATACACACAGTGAGGCAGATTATACAGAAGTCCGAAGAGTATAATCAGCCCCTGTGTCTCGCTTTTGTGGACTATGAGAAAGCCTTTGACTCCGTTGAAACCTGGGTTGTTCTGGAATCCTTACAGCGATGCCAAGTAGACTATCGTTACATCGAAGTGCTGAGGTGTCTCTATGAAGCTGCCACTATGAGTGTCCAAGTACAGGACCAGCAGTCTAAACCTATCCAATTGCGCAGAGGAGTGAGACAGGGGGATGACATATCCCCGAAACTGTTCACGAGCGCATTGGAAGATATGTTTAAGACGCTGGACTGGAAAGGTAAGGGCATTAACATAAACAACGATTACATCACACACCTGCGATTCGCTGATGACATAGTCGTAATGGCGGAGTCGCTAGAGGAGCTGACCCACATGCTGGACGGCCTAGCTTCAGCCTCGCGATGTATCGGTCTTGGCATGAATTTGGATAAAACCAAAGTCATGATCAATGGCCACATTGTTCCGGGACCGATAGTCGTTGATGGTCACCTTCTTGAAATTGTTTCCGAGTATACTTACCTTGGGCAGATTGTACAGCTAGGTAAAAACAATTTTGAGAAGGAGGCCAAGAGGAGGATCCAGCTAGGCTGGGCAGCATTTGGGAAACTACGTCAAGTCTTCTCTTCATCCATACCGCAATGTTTGAAAACGAAAGTTTTCAATCAGTGCGTCCTACCCGTAATGACCTACGGAGCTGAGACGTGGACACTCACGGTAGGGCTGGTCCACCAGTTCAAAGTCGCCCAGCGAGCTATGGAAAGAGCTATGCTCGGAGTCTCTCTGAAGGATAGAATTCGTAACGAATACATCCGACAGAGAACCAAAGTTATCGACATAGCTCAAAGAATTAGCAAGCTGAAGTGGCAATGGGCCGGCCATATCTCGCGAAGAACCGACAACCGTTGGGGTAAACGTGTTCTTGAGTGGAGACCGCGACTCGGTAAACGTAGCGTAGGACGCCCTCCGGCCAGGTGGGATGACGATCTGCGAAAGACTGCTGGCAGATGCTGGATGCGTCAAGCTGAAGACAGGGCGCTATGGCGCTCATTGGGGGAGGCCTATGTCCAGCAGTGGACTAATATAGGTTGATGATGATGATGATGAAGTATATAAGTGTACATTAAATAATAATTTCCCATGGAATCAAATACCTTCAGGTACTTACCTACTTGGTAATAAAGATTTGATTACCTACGTTTACTACAGAAAAAAAACGTCGATACGTCGATTCGATACTATTGATTTGATTATGATAGCACATCCTTTATAAGTAGGTAAGGAAGTATTGCCAGATCAATTTTAGGGTTGCTACTTATAATTACTGAATAATTTCTACATTATGTAACATGCCGACAATACTCAAAATTTATTCAAAATAAATAATGTGGCAACACGGAATAAAAATAATATTTTCGTAAATATGTGTATTCTGGCAGAACTTTCACAAAAACTCTTGGAACCATAGAACATGGTGGCATAAAAAAATCCAAACTTCCATTATGCAAACTAATACCATCCTACAGGCTACTGGTTGAGTTTCGGAATTTTGCTTTGCAATCAAGAACTAACCCACATGACTCCGTAGACTTTGGGTGTTTTATTATTCAAACTGGTACCAAAAAACATAGTCCCTTTATTTTATTTTATTTTTCATAACGCAAACTGGAACCTAATCACTTAGCATCTGTGAATTTGTAGAATTTTATTAATGCAAATCAGAACCAAGCCTCTCGGTTCTTGTTAGCAATTTTATTGCAGGTAATCTTTTTGTCCTTGTGGTTTGGTTCTAGTTTATAATATCTAAAATATCAAAGTTTATGGGTACCATATGGTATGGTTCCATTTAACATATTAAATCGGCTCATTATAGTCAATCACGCAGCATGGTTCCTGATTGTAAAATATGAAATGTCGAAATGTGGGTTAGTTCCATTGTGACATAGTCATATCTTTGCTAAGAGCCGCTAGATGACCAGGATCTTTTTTGAGCATATAGTATACATGCTTAGGAACCTCCCTGTGCACTTAACTCCATTTTGACCAAGTTGTGGGTTGGTTCCTTTTTGCATAACTACGTCCACTTGTTTGCAAGGAACTACATGTATGGGTACATTGTACATTAAACGCTTTTAGTATGTAGCCATACACTATAAGGCTACTTCAACAGAACAAAACGCCTCGCAGGTCAAACTTATGCTAAAACCGTTTTAAAATGCACTCTGCATGCATGTTGAGAATAATTCTAGTCATCTATGTAGGTACCCATATTTACAATAGTTGGTGTATACTAGCTCTATCGGAACTAAGAAACAGTAATCTATCTTAATCTACATTTATTGCTAAGTCCAAGGTATTCAGTAATCGTTACATGAACTGATGAAAAACAACAATGCCTTGTGACGTGCGTGTTTGTCATTGTGCATGCTTTGCATGGAGACAGAAGTAGATAGGTGTAAGTAGTCAACGATAGCCTCTGCCTGCTTTTACAATCTGAAATGTTAATTATCTCACAGTAGCACTGTAGAGTCACCGTAGAATTATAGGTCTATAGAATTATTGTAGCGAAGCTACAACCATCGTAACAGCATTGTAGAGGCATCATCGTAGCGGCATTGTAGAAGGTATTAGAATGATCGTGGCGGAGCTACAACCATTGAAACAGCATAATACGTACAGCAACTTATCTAGCAGCATTGTAGAGCAACGTAGCATCATAGCGAACGTACAACCATCATCGTTACAGCAGTGTAGTAGAGCAACGGAGCACCATTGTAGAAGGTTTTAGAATTAGGTATCATAAAACCATCGTAATAGCATTGTAGAGGCACCGTAATTTTTTTGAATGACAATATAAATTATAATATTGATTATGTTTCTTATCAAACACTTCTTCACATCGGACCAAAGATCCTATGACTACGGACCAACTGAGATTCGAGAAAGAGTGAAGTCAGAAATTGCAAAACGAATTTTCCATACATTTTGTTTTCTAGGCACATCGAAAGTGATAGTAAATGGTACCTACTTAATCCATGTTATTGTTTCTAGAACGTAATGTTAGTAATAACATTTTTGATAATTTATATCGCGTCTTATCAATCTCATATCGGTCATCGACCTGCTTTCAAGACAAACGTCACGTAGATAGAGTTTTAGTTTGTCACTTTTCGTGCTCCGGTTCTAGTTAGAATGATTAGAATTTGCATTTTTGAAACTTTTCGTAAGTTGAAATTAAAAATGTTTTGAAAAGCAAATGATGGAGATGTAGTTATTTACAATTATAACATACTAAACTATTAGGTAGGTTCTTACATAATTATTTATATGGAAACGAAGATTTCGTCCTATTTACTTTTAAAATAATTATGTAAGTACAAAGACATATTGT
Organism: Eupithecia centaureata; assembly: GCA_944547425.1. Lineage (NCBI taxonomy): Eukaryota > Metazoa > Arthropoda > Insecta > Lepidoptera > Geometridae > Eupithecia > Eupithecia centaureata. The sequence goes on along the minus strand of OX155680.1, from coordinate 2,076,401 downwards.
ATACATATATGCATATCTTTTTACCTTTTGTATAAAAAACCAATAACATAAGCTCTACTTAGCTTGAGGCTAGATGATACTGTGTGGATTGTCCAGCAATATTTCTTATGCCTTAGTATTTATTTATTTTTATAGATAGGTGGTAACGTATATCCTAGCGATCACAAATAATATGTTAGTTAAAATGTTCCATTTTATCGATAAATAACAAAGCTGAGCGTAGATATCGTTATCTAAACATCAGGTGCAATAAGGGTGGCCAACCATGCGAGACGGAGGACCCTAATGCCACCCCTACTTTACTTATTTAGTATACCTTTGGCCTTGGTGGCTACTAGTCAGCAAACACGTTAGTTTAAAAACTTAGTTTATGAAAATTTAGTAGTTGTGAAAAGAAATGCAAAAGTTTTATCGTATTGCTGCATCTATTTTGTGAGGCGTTTGATCTACCGGACTATTAACACGTAGAAAACTTTAGTCATCACAAAACTGTAGCTATCTTCTGTTAGTAACTTGCTTAGTAATAAACTAAAGAAATAGAGTGATTAAATAAAAACTTACCAAAGAAGTCCGTAAAATTACCTATGCGTGTTTCGGTGAAATATTGATCTAATTTAGGGAAGAGATACTGTGTGCAGTATGTAGACTGTAGAGTCCCTGATTGCGTTGCTAGGAGACAAAGGTATTATCAATCAAGGATTTATTTTGGTTGAAAGAAATAAAGAGAATTTGAAGACATTCCTCGTACGCGTAGAAAGTTAAGTGTAGGTAAGAATGTTTCAATTCATTCATTTTCAAATTGTTATGTACTTAGAGGGTTATGTAGGTAAACTGTTTTATTCTTTTCGCTAAACCTTTTAAGCTCAAAGAGTCTAAAAAATATTAAATTTGTAAGTGGTAGTATGCATAACTACTTACTTGTTATCACGGACTCTGTTTAGCTTAAGGGTGGTGGGTGGTATGTTTATAGATAGTATAGACACAGACAAGTTTAGGTATAGACTCTATACCTAAACCTGCCTGTGTACCTACCCAAATTGGCACGTTTACATTTTGTTTGTTTTGTAAGCATAAACAAAGGAACTAATTTCTAGGTCCTAAAAAGACTGTTGAAAAGCTTCGATAGATACCTATATTTACCTCACACCTGCTCTAAGAACCTTTCTACTTACCTTTCCTTGTTACGGTAGGAATAAAGCTTGGTCTTAGTCGATAGGTATTATTATCATGTGCGAATCCGTAGCGACTAGCGATTCGTACGAGGTAATTAAGCTTCATTTACCTACAACTTGTTAGAACATTAAACTATTCACAAACAGATTCATTCAGCGCGGAAAGGGAATGGTTTATTCACCCCTACAGGGGTTTGCAGGCGATAATTATGTAGGTAGATGGCTAGGCTAGATAACATTCCTTCCGCCTTCCAAACTCGCCCCATTCTGCAGTCTAAACCGCATTTTCACCCAATAACGAAGCCTTTTCCGTGTCTTATTCCTTTTTTACCGGGTTATTTGTGTGAAAAAACATCGCAGTTCGCTTGTGCTCTACTTTTTGTGAAATGTCTTACGACTACGACTATAAATCAGCGCGCCATTTATATTTTGATATGAAAAATAGGAAAAAGAAAAAAAGAGTTACTTTTCAGGTCATGTTTAATTATTTTTTCTGACGTTTATTTACAGCGACGGTGTCCACGTAAATACAATGAGCAGGTACCTTCATAATCACTTTCATTTACCTGCGTTATTTTATGTTTATTTGCTTGCAGTTACCACCGAGGGATAGTCTGACCACGCCACGGAGTGCAAGAGCTCCCATCGGCAGGCGGCCTCCGAGCACGCTTCCGCAGCGTCTCAAGAAGGAGGTCAGTACCTACCACAAAACAATAAATACTCTCCGAGGTACCTACCATACCATTTGTCTACCATGCCACATGCATAGCTTTTCGTTTCGAAGAAAATTGCTTGCGGAAAAACTTTACCTTTCTGCACAACTTGTCAACCAAGTTAGGATTAGGATAGGTACATGCAGCCAACATTATCTACCTACCTACACAGTGCGTTTTATATGTGTAGGTAATATGTAGAGCTTGATGTGGAGTTAAGGTAGAGTCTTCATTCTTCTTCTACCTAAAGGTGAGAGAGTAGGACATTTCGACTGATGGTCTTATAATTATTTTTATAGTACCTACATAATAGCTATGGATATTATGGTTCAAAAACCAAAAAAGATTTCAAGCTGACCTAAATTTGTAATCGTATCTTTATTCCCCTAGAAGTCCTTGGACAGTCCGCCTGAGATGGATTCTCCTGGAGGCAGCGTAGGAAGTGATCTCCGTCGCCAGAATGAGGAGTTGCGAGCGCGGCTGGCGGGCGAAGCGGCTGACCATCGCCGCCGCTTGGATGCCTATCGCCGTGCGCAGCAGGGTCAAGCTGCGTTGGTTTCCAGGCTCCAATCCAAGGTTTCTCAAATTTAGATGTAACATAGATTTCAATTTGCTTAGTTTTGTGTTTTTGGCTCACAAAATTTCCTAATAGGTAGGTATTATCTAAATTTCAATTAGGTAGTATATTTACTTTGTGGTTTCCGTCGGTAATTTTCCTAATTGAATTTTTTTTTCACGTGACCGTGTACTCATTTCCTTTTACAGTCCATTCTACAAGAAGTCGAACTGTCCCGCAGAGCAATTTTACAATAAGTTGAAGTTCTAATCAAACTGTCACTTTCTGTCAGATTTGTTTATTTGTAAAATTTTGCATCGAAAACAAAATTTAGATTTGTCCTATTTTTACCCCGAAAATGAAATGGTCTTTTTGTTCTACCTTTAAAGTTTAGCTGTATCTGCTACACAAAATTTTATTTCACTCTCAAATATATCTCCTTCAGTCATAAAACTCTTCAAAACCTGTCGAGAATCGTCATGACTTTGGTCTCTTGTATCTTCCGTCTTATTTTGTGAACTGGGATTGGTCATGGGTCAATTCCCTACGTCCAGGTGCTCCAATACAAGCAACGATGTTCAGAGCTGGAGCACCAGATGCTGGAGACGACGCCTCGAAGCGACTACCGTCCGAAGCCCTCTCTCGCGCTGCCGGCACTTCCCGCTCTGCCGACTTCAAGCACGGAGTCCCGGATGGACGAGCGGATCAGTGATTTGGACACCGCGCTGCGCCGGCTTGAGGAAGAGAAGAGGAAGTAAGAACTTACACAAAAACCTATTTTATCTCCCGTACCTGTAAGTGAATCGTCGCATAATAGAGAGTATTGATCAAACATACTTGTCAATGAACATCTTTATTATGTTCAGGTGCTTTGATATTATTATTTCTAATATCAGCTGAAAAGTAGTTTGACTTCTTCAAAACAGGTGAGGTTGACATCTAAAAAAGTATTCTTACAGTATACTGCCATTGCAAACATTGTCAACAAACACAAGAAACTAAAAACCCGTCATGCTCATACCAATTTTCCTGTATTTTGAATCTCTCTTTAACTTCTCCCTTTCACTTGACAGGTGTGAAAAGCTGGTCTCCCAAAACACCTTGCTGCGGGAACAGCTAGAGGAGTCCCACCATCTGAACGAGGCTCTCACCAACGACCTGCAGAAGCTGACCAACGACTGGGAGGCGCTGCGGGATGAAATGGCCGTCAAGGAGGATGAGTGGAAGAATGAGGAGGATGTAAGGCTGGCAACAACATAGGGGTCCTTTCTTTTTTTGAATTCCTTTAAAGTTCTCTTTAAATTCTTAATGATTTCATAGTCAGTTATAGAGTTTTCACACTAAAGTAACACAGCCTGCGTTGGGACTTTTTCGTATATGAATATTGAAAGCAGCCAACGAAGTTATTTTTAACTTGTTGGCTGGCTAACTAAGGTGTTAAAATTAGACTCCTAGGTTAGCAGAATAGTTTTAAATGTGTGCAGTTATATCAAGTCTTTCTCAGTTGTTTAGTAAAAATGAAAAAAAAATCTCAGCACTAGGCGAAATAGACTAACATAAAAATAAAATCCTTTCCAGGCTTTCAACGACTATTACTCCTCGGAACACAACCGTCTACTCAGTCTCTGGCGCGACGTGGTCTCAGTGAAGCGATACTTCGCAGAACTTCAATCGACGACCGAGCGAGATCTGTACCGTGTTAAGAATGACCTGGATGCCTCTGTTAGGGAAATGGTTGGAGTGCTGAGTGGATATTCGATTAACGCCTTTGCTCAGAGTGTTTCTAAGGTAGGTTTTAATAATAATGGTCGATACATACACGCTTGATGTAGGTATAGATATTTTTCAAAAATTTCTGATAAGATTAAATTCAGATTTTTTAAATATATAACATGTTTAATTCAGTGATAGTTTATTTTCTAATAATTCCACTCATTTTGCGAAGAATTGATACTAAGAAGTGACCACCACCCAGGGTCACTTCTTAGTCTCAATTCTTGTTAAGAGAAAAGAGTATAATTAGAATTTATTTTCATTCTAGGATTCCCAGGCGGCAATGGGCGGAATAGGATCTATGGGCGGAATGGGTTCTGGCATGGGTTCCAACATGGGTCAAATGGGTTCTAACATGGGTCAAATGGGTTCTAACATGGGGCAAATAGGTTCTGGCATGGGTCAAACGGGTGCAGGCATGGGTCAAATGGGTAATAACATGGGTTGTGGCATGTCCGGTGCCAACATGGCATCTATGGGCGCTCCAAATCCTAACGTGGAAAATATGAGAGTTGAACTGAGGGATATGACATCACAGCGGGACACGGCCGTTTCTGAGTTGAGGGAAAGGGATGCAAGAATTCAGAGGTTGTTGGCTGAGTTGCAAGGATTGGTTAGTATAATTTTGTATGTCTTTAATTCATTTTTGGAATTTTAGGAAGAGGTACGATGTTGCCTTTGGTGGCCACCAAATTCTGTTTTCTTATCTCATACTAAAATGTGCAAATTAAACTACAACAGATGCATTAGAGAAGCTTGTGATAGGTTTAACAAACTGTAAGTATGCATTTTGGAAATTCCTTTTTTTGACGGAATTATAGGATAAAATAAGTGGTGGCGCCTCTTTTGGTCCTGTTTGCGCCTTAAAATTTAGTTGGTTTTTCTTATCTTTGAAAAATTAACAAATGATATACTTATGGCCCTATTCCTGTACAGGAAGAAAGATGCGACGGTGCGGAAACGGCATGCCAAGAAGCTACGGTGATGCGGAACGCTTTGGAGGAGGTGGCGCGTGCTCTCATACACGACTCTGAGGCGTCTACCATCCCGCATCCGCATCACGTGCATCTCACTGACAGGTGAGACTATAAAGGCACACCGGCGCACCGCACAGTTGCGACGTGGCAATATTCTTCGGTAGGCCATTCTGCCGCGTCGTGTTGCGTCGCTGTATTGCAGCGCAGTGCGGTTTACCCTTAACACTACGACAGTAGTTAAGGGTCACGTTTGCATGTTGATGCGAAACGCTTGAGTTGACGTGCGCTCTCTTATACGACTTTGAGGCGTTAACCATTTTGCATCTGTATCACTTTATGTATATGTTGGTGATGCGGAAGGCTAGGTGGTGGGTGCGGTCACACCGCATCATCTAGAGTCTATCGTCCAGTATTATTTATTTATTATATTTCCCGCTTATCTTTAATTCATTTATTCAGTATCAAGAACATCTATCCTAAATAACATTTTTACAATGTTAGTTTTTACATTTTTTTTACTAACCCAATCTATCTCGCGCAAGTTTCTGGTGAGATAGAGCCCGTTTATTCGCATTTCTTTTACCTTATGATATTTTATTGAATCATTTACTCATTTTAGATAGATAGATAAAGGTTTTATTTGTTTCTGCAACACATATATGTATACAATTAAATAACACAGTGAAAATAAAAAATATATAAGTACATCACAATCATAACAAAAGTAACTTGAGAACTATAGGAACAACCAAAAAATGTATATTCTTAAATTTAAGTATGTGTGTGCTGCAGCCTAACAAAAAGGCAATAACTCAGCGCAAATTCTCGCAGAGCAAACACTGATTTTCAGCATCACCCGATGTGACCATAAACACGAAACACCAACAGAACAAATATTTACTATGATCCCTTTCAGTTTGTCCCGGTCTCCGAAGCGCGGTGTGTCTCAGTCCGCTAACGCGACCGCCTTCGCCGAGAGCACCATCTCGGCGGTGCAGGCTGCCTTGCACAAGTATCAGATACAGATTCATGAGCTACAGGTAACGTATAGGTATACAGGGTTATAGGTATCTAATGATTAACCTCTTAAAGGCGACTTGGGTGAATCAAGACTAACAACTTTTGTTCTATGACTTTTGCCAAAACGTAATACATCTCCAGTTTTAATTTTTTTTAGTTTTGGCAGGCATTTCTACAACCCCCGCTTGCCTCACCGCAACCCCTTTCTTTCTTTGCTAGATATATGTATACGACATATAGGTCATGTACCAAACCGACAAGTCTCAATCTGTGACGCCTAGACAGAGCTAAGAAGATAAGAACTGGAAATGTGCATATAATTTTTTTTTTTCTATGGGAAAAAAATCGTAGAACAAAAGTTGTTAGTCTTGATTTACCCAATTCGCCTTTTCGAGGTTAATCATTAAACACCTATAACCCTGTATAATACAACTAGTATATGCCAGTCCTGGATTTATAAATAGGCCGTCTATGCCGCGGCCTAGGGGCGGCAGCGTCCTAGGGGGGCGGAGGCGTTCTAGGGGGACGGCCGATTTCAGAGGACGGTCACTCGATTGCAGACGATAAAAGTCAAACACGTTCTCTGGTTTGAATTGGAGCGATTTTGCAATTTTTATTGCTGTTAGGGGGGGGGGGGTGTGGCTAATAATGAACGGCTCTGTACATGGGGCGGCGGGAAAAAGTGGCCTAAAAAATATAAATCCGGCACTGGTATATGCCCGCGAATGAATAGTCAACTACGAAACTTATACCGAGTATCGCTTTTGGCCAAAAATACTGTATTGTAAAGTATAACAAGATACCTACCCTTGTTAAATAAATGTGTTACTTACCTAAGGTTTCCAGAGATTATACGATTATATTATAAGATTATATTCACTGTCTGATCCCTTGTTTCTTTTATCAGTGTATAGTGAACTAGCAGGTGCCCGCGACTTCGTCTGTGCAGGATTAGTATTTCGAGTATACTCGCGGTTTCACGCGCGTAGTTCCCGTTCCCGTGGGAATTCCAGGATAAAATATAGCCTGTGTTATTCCAGACTATAATATATCTCTGTGCCGAATGATCTATCATCCAGATCTAAAATTACGTCTAATTAAAATTTCAGCCTGATCCGTTACGTAGTTTTTGCGTGAAAGAGGAACGAACATTCATGTATTCATACAAATTCTCACGTTTATTAAGGTAATAATTATTTTAGTCGGACTAGTCTTAGATAGACGTATATAAAATTTCATTGGAAGTTATTATTGTAATCCTTTATTTATTTAAAGTGAAGATAGATTGCAAAACCAGATCTCTTAACTGGAAACTCTAATGTACATATTGGGTATTTTGTTTACAAAAAATATTTATGAGTTTAAAACTTGTTATAGGTGAAACTCCAAAACACGAGGGAGCAGCTAATGACTAATAGAAAGAACTGCGAAGCGGCCGACTGTAATGTTTCTTCCCTGGAGAGCAAGGTTCAAGATCTCACCGGTAAGACTGAACATATTTCAGTTCCTAAACGTATGTTGGTACATTCTTACTTAAAGTATAATGTAATGAGGTACTTATGCGATAACTTATTTGAATTAATGCAGTTAATAAAGTTGTTATTTTTTTTTTAATAATATGTTTTAAGTATAATCTAAAATATTAATTAATACTATTGAAATATAAAAATCGTAAAGTTTAAAATTAATTAATTCAAAATAAAACTAAAAAAACTGCCTATTGACCATTTCCATCTATGGTTCCACAGCCAAATATATCAAATGTATAAATGGCATCTCTCGAATCTATACAATTCTCCTTTTAAAAGTTTTACATCATTTTGGTAATTATCAGGTAAACTGGACGAAGCCAACACCGATATCAACCAACTTCTACAAGAGAAGGAATCAATGCAGAAGACAGTGGAAACGTTACGGATGGACAAGAACAATCTAGAACGGAATCGACTCGAGATCAATGCCATGGTAAATATTATTAGTAACTAGCAGCGTAGCGGTTTTAACCGCGTAATTCCCGTTCCCGTGGGTATTCTGGATAAAAAGCCAAGGTTATTCTTGACTATTAATCTATTTCTGTGCCAAATTTCATCCATATCCGTTCAGTACTTTTTGCAAGAGTAGAGTTTGAAAGAGTAACTAACATCGATGCATCCATACTTACAAACTTTTGCGTTTATAATATTAGTAGGATCATTTAACATCTTTCCTCGCCCTTGCTATCAAAGCAGGTTCAAGTCGTGTTGAAAATGTTTTATTTAATTTAATTTCTTGTTATGGTTGGTTATGTTGGTTATCTCTACATAGTATAAAACAAAGTCGCTTTCTCTGTCCCTATGTCCCTTTGTATGATTATATCTTTAAAACTACGCAACGGATTTTGATGCGGTTTTTTTAATAGATAGAGTGATTCAAGAGGAAGGTTTATACATATAATAAAACCGTGCGAAGCCGGGGCGGGTCGCTAGTGTTTTTATATGGCAGTATTTGTTTATAATATTACACATAAATTCGACGACCCAATATCGCGCAGCGGGCGAAGATCCGCCTGCGACGCAGGAGATTGCGGGTTCGATTCCCGCCAAATATTTGTTTCGGGGTAGTGGGTGTTTTCTATGTATACTTCATATAAAATATCTATGTAATTTAATGTATTTAATATATCAGTCATCTAGTAACCATAACACAAGCTTTGCTTAGCTTGGGACTAGATGATGCTCTGTGGATTGTCCAGCAATATTAATTTATTTACTTATAAATAAATATCACCTCCTCAAAGACTTCAAAGACTATATCTCAATCAGTGAAATTAACACCCTAAACGTCTGTATTCAAGGTTGAATCTCTAACATCCGACTACGAGAAGCTACAGAAGATAAACGCGCGTCTAGAGAAGGTTATAGAAGCGTTGGAGAACGACAAACACAATCTTAATGGAGAGGTCGATCAACTGCATCGAGACTCGGCCAATAGGGAGTCTGTTTTAAGGTAAGTTGAGTGCATGCGAATTTATACTTTATTTCTACCAAGCGAAGGCTCTTCAAATACAAGTTATTTTTGAATCTTGCGTTGGAGAACGCCAAACACAATCTTAATGTAGAGGTGGATCAACTGCATCGAGACTCGGCCAATAGGGAGTCTGTTTTGAGGTAAGTTGAGTGCAATCGAATTTATACTTTATTTCCACTACGTGAAGACTCTTCAAATACAAGTTATTTTTGGATCTTGAATTATAGAACGACAAACTTATGGAGAGGTCGATCAACTCCATCGAGACTCGTCCGTTTTGAGGCGAATTTTGTTTTTTTTTTTTTGCAAGCGATTTTATACTTTATTTCTGCCAAGTGAAAACTCTTGTTCAAATAAAAGTTTCCTGACTAGCCAATCAGTCAACCAGTTTTAAGGCACTAGTTCAGCGTTTCAGGGAAATAATTTTTGGTGTTATGTTATATGCAATATTTATTTGGCGGCAATTAGTATAAACTTCTGATATCTTACGGGAATTTACTCTTTAATCCAATCTAATTGACTCTTTATCCAGCTAACAATAAGTTCTCTTTTCGTACAGAGCCGAAGAAGAACGGTCGTCTCGCCTCCGCGCAGAAGTAGTATCAACCAGAGAGGAGCTGAACAAGACAGCGTTAGCTCGCGACATGCTGGAGCAACAGAAGATTGAGTCTGATTCACTGCTGTCTCAGATGGAGAAGATTAGAAGTGAGTTGGACTTTATTATGTAGGCTAAAGGTGTCTTTACCAACGTCATTTATGGTCTGTTTTAGACTCGGTGGTGGTGTTTTTAACTTTTTTTAGGTACTAGCTGCCCGCATGTTAATTTATTAGTCAAATTTCATAATTTTTTTGCACGACTTCTAGGGGTAGTTTCGTAAAATTAAAAAATACATATAATTTTTTTTTTTTTTTTTTTTTAATAATAAATTAATTTTTTACTTTGCAGTGTATTTATACCGAGTTTTGAGTGAATCAAACCTAGAAATAAGTAATAATTTTCCTAACAAACTGTACCACCCTATTTAACCCCCTCAGAACTTAAAATTACCAAATTTTTATAACCTGTGTTATTCTAGGTCCTAAACTATCTACGTACCGGAGATTACTTATAACAAACTTTTACATAGACTTTCCCATTTATTATAATAACAAGATTAAAAAAAGTAGCCTATCAATTTTGTTCGAAGACGTAACATAAGTATCAAATTTGACTGAATCGTCATATTCACGCTCGCGCTCCTACTAACTAGTGCAAAAAAGTCTAACGAATCCTATATTATCTCCAAGGTGATCTGGAGATGGAACTGGAGCGAACGCTGCTGGAGCGCGGTGACCTGCAAGACCTGGTGGACAAGCTGCAAGCCAACCAGCGCAGCCTGGAGACCGAGAAGAAGAAACTACAGGAGGACGTTAGATCTGTAAGTGTTGACGAACGACTTATTATCTCCAAGGTGATCTGGAGATGGAGCTGGAGCGGACGCTGCTGGAGCGCGGCGACCTGCAAGACCTGGTGGACAAGCTGCAAGCCAACCAGCGCAGCCTGGAGAGCGAGAAGAAGAAACTACAGGAGGACGTTAGATCTGTAAGTGTTGACAAAAGACTTATTATCTCCAAGGTGATCTGGAGATGGAACTGGAGCGGACGCTGCAAGACCTGGTGGACAAGCTGCAGGCCAACCAGCGCAGCCTGGAGAGCGAGAAGAAGAAACTGCAGGAGGACGTTAGATCTGTAAGTGTTGACGAACGACTTATTATCTCCAAGGTGATCTGGAGATGGAACTGGAGCGGACGCTGCAAGACCTGGTGGACAAGCTGCAAGCTAACCAGCGGAGCCTGGAGAGCGAGAAGAAGAAACTGCAGGAGGATGTTAGATCTGTAAGTGTTGGCAAACTCTTACACACTTACAACATCGAACCTAATCGCTAATAGCTCTTAAGCGATAAAGCTTTCCTTTGTGCTGTTTCATGAATCTCTGTGTATGTTATGTACGTAGGGCGGCTTTATCGCTTAGAAGCGATTTGTTCCAGTAAACGTATGAAATTGAGAATTCAAAGAGGCGAGAGCGAATACAACAAGGACATAATAAAATAAATAAATAATGCTGCAAGCAAGCATTATCTAGCCCCTAGCTAAGCAGAGCTTGTGTTATGGGTATTAGATGACTGATATAATTAATACATTACATACATTAGATATTTTAATTTTACATAGAACAAATCCACAAAAGTATTTGCAAATTGTACAGAGGCGTTCATTATTTGCTTACCCCCCCTAATAGACATACCAGGAACGAATCCTGCTGCTTTACTTAAACAATTTTTTGCTTTTTTTGACAAAGCACTAGTAACTAAAATAACAAAGAAAATTACTACTATTATTGTAAAAGAAAAAAATAAGCTGGTAAGTAATGAAAATGATTTTTAAAACAATTGAGCTAGCTAAAATAAAAGCTATCTTTAATTTCGACTAAACTAGCAATCACAATCTGGATGAGTGGTTCAAGGGTCCGGCTTGTGTTCTAGGGTAGGATGTTCGATTCTTTATACCGATGTTATTTTTGCTTTTTTTCACCTATGACTTTATAGCATAATAATTGTCTATAATCTGTTTTTTTACTAATAAGAAATAGGGTATGATTGGAATATAATAAACACATCTCAGATTTTATGTGATGTTATTTTATTAATACAATAGAAAGAAAGTCTGAAGAAAATAAATTACAATACAATGATATTAACTTATATTAAGAAAATTTATTACATTTTCGGTTCCTTTTCACACAACTATGTTGTTTTATAATCCTTGTAAATAAAAGTCAACACACAAGTAGAACAAACATGTTTTGTTATTATTAGAATACCTATACCACAGTATACTGTAAGGTCTACTTTGTTATAGGCAGCATCTAATAAATATTAACAATTTAGATCTCTCGTGTGTAACAGACCATTATTTACCCATTAAGAGAAATTTGGAGCATCATTGTGCAATACGCTAAATGAAAAGCAAGCTAGAACTACCATAGCAAAACTAATTTATTGTTTACTCAAAATTAATATCGAATTGGATAACCCTCGCTTGGTATACTTTGTTCTAGCCTACTTTTCATTTGAGATACTGGATAAGCAACGAGCACTGTGGTATCATAACTTTTTTCAACACTTGTAAATATTGTTCCCCAAGCGGCCTCCAATTTCTACGAGTTCTCCTGGGCCCATGGATGACATCCAGCCCCAATAACCTATGGTAATTCTGCCACTTGCTAGAACAGGTAGTATATTTTGTGGTAGGGATCGTTTGTTTGGTTTCCTCCATAGTATTATCCGACCCTCCATGTCAGACATGGCTGTGAGTATTCACAATTTGTCGATGGCGTTCTGATGTGAAACCCCATGGGCGTGGACCCGATCGCTTTGCCTTTACATCTTCAGTCAAAGCGTATCTCCTCACCCAAAGTTGAACTGTTATTTCCTTGAAAGTTAAATAAAATTTTAATTATCTATGCTCAATAAATACGACAAATCAATACAAAACAAAATAAAAATACACTTACGCTTATCCCAAGCTGACTTGCAATAGTTTTATTAGGAACGTTTTGTTCGTGATTTTTTATAGTTTTAGTGCTTACAAAATTGCATAAATGGCTATTCTTTTTTGATATTTCAAACTTTTAACACGCAAACACAGTTTACTAATGCCATAACAATAATTATACTCCAGCGGTGGTGAAACGATTACTTGACTGTCATTCGTTACATAAAAGTTATAACTACCCTCATTCATTTGAACAAAATTAATAAATGCATTCAACCGATTCAACTAACACCGTTAAGATAAAACTACTGGCTTAAAAATTTGAACTATGAGTCAACATACCGGGTAGCAGAAATGAAAGAACGGTCGACTGCGATGCGATAAGCCGTGGTTCGAATCTCAACTATTGTTAAGTTTTTGCACTAAGTTTAAGATTGCTTGAAGTTCTTCAACATTATTGTTGGCGAATATTTTAGAAATTAGGGGTATAGCAAATAGTGAACGCTACTGTACAAACATTTGCCCCAAGGTGGTAATCGAACCAGCAGCAGGCGGATATTCGCCCACCACGCCACATCGGTAGATACTTACCTACCTACTTAATTTGTACGTATCGTATCACATAAATCTGTTTTTCAGATAACTACCTACCTACTTTATTTATACGTATTATATAACATAAATATGATATCACCTCATTTTAAGAGGCATATGTCCAGCATCATACTAATATAGGCTGATGATGATGTTATCACATAAAACTGATTTGCAGATAACTACCTACCTACTTTATTTGTACGTATTGTACCACATAAATGCATTTTTCAGCTATCTACCTACTTTATTTGTACGTATTATACCACAACAAACTGTTTTTCTTTTACAACAGCTTGAAGAAGAGAAGTCCAACCTCTCAAGCCAGTCGTCCGAGCAAGCCGGAGACCTGAACTCCCTCCGCAAAGAGTTGCTGTCGGCTGAACAGAACAGGATGGAGCTCGAGGCGGACAAGGCGTCGCTCTGCGAGAAAATCAAGTTTCTGGAGGCTGAGAGGGAGAAGGTGGAACTTGAGTTGCGGCAAGTTATGAGGTGAGCTATTTTGAACTCTATTCTTACCTGTATAAGCTCTATAATATAGTTTCCATGCCATAGATCAGTTCCCATGTGATAGAAATAGCCTGGAAACGTTTACATAGAAATAACGCATGAATGACGAGAAGCTGCGGGTAGATACTAGTATAAGAATCAAATTTTACCAATTTATAAATAATGTTTAGATCTGTCTAGAATTAAGTCAGAAAACAATATCTTTATTTCTTTAGGCTTACAAAATAAGCACTTAGACAAGTCAAATTTTAAACTATGGGTACAAAATTATCAAAATGATATAAGAAATAATGTGTTAATTTATTTTCTTTTCGCTTCTCTTTGTCCACTAGTGGAAGTAGCGAAAAATAAACCACTAGCACGTGTATAACTTATGTGTCTAATACATGTTTGTTTCATAAATAATTACATAATATTGTTGGTGTGGAACTGAACGACAGTGGTTTAACTGTATAACTCTTTAATAAATATTATAAACTAGCTGTCCCGACAGACGTTGTCCTCTCCTAACTTTTGAAAATTTAATTCGAATTTTCCGCGCAATTTCCTTATTTTTTTCTTTCATAAGAACCTTCTCCTAATAATAACGAACAGAACAAAAAAAGAATTAGCGAATTCGGTCCAGCCGTTCAGGCGTGATGCCGTGACCAAGGGAAATAGGGATTCATTTTTATATACCTATATAGATAAATCAATAAAACATTTCCTTTTGGCAGAGAGCGCAGCGAGCTAAGTTCCCAGCTGACAGCAATGGTTCGCAAGAAGGACTCGCTCAACGAGGAATTGATCCGACTATCGCAGAGACTGGAGCAAGCCACGGAGACCATCGGGCGTCTCAACAGGACGCTTGAGGACCACGTCAAAGATGGGGAGGAGAAACAGGTGAGTAAGATAAGTCAAGAAAAGTAGGTATGTGATTAAAACTGCCCACACACTGCAGCCGGAGGCGGAGCGGAGGCGAAGGCGTGGCAGTTTTTCCTATGGCACCGCGCCGTCACCGCCTGCGGTGTGTGTGTAGGCTTTTAAAGGATTACATAAAATTCTACTCGCACGTCTTCGCCTCCGCTCCGCCTCCGGCTTCAGTGTCCTTTATTTAATCTATAGTCAAGCCAAATTCAATGTGCATTTAATGTATGCTAACAATTGGGACTGAACCTAAAAGCCTAGCATGTATTTTTTTTCCCTTTTACTTGCCTCCAAGTATTTCACATCAAATCTGGCTGGAGTAAATCTAGAAGTATAGCTAATTCTCTCGAGCACAACGATATAATTTGCCATGGGATACAATATCGAATTGATGCATTAACACTAGCCATAATATATCGCCGCTAGTTGAGACTCATGTGAATGGGACATTTCCTCCGCAGATACTCATCGACTCCTTAGAGAAAGACAAGCAGCACCTTCAAGAGCAGTTAGCGGGCGTCAGGTCAGAGAAGGACGCTCTTGAAGCTGTGCTGTTCGACACAGCCAACATGTTGGAGGACGCGGAGAACAAGCGAGCCAAGCTGGAGCACGAGCTGCACGACTCGCTGCTCATGCAGGAACAACAGAAAGGTACTCGAATGTTCTAGAAGGTTCTGGAGTGCTTTTCAAGAGCAGCTAGCAGGCATCCGTTCAGAGAAGGACGCCCTCGAGGCTGTGCTGTTCGACACAGCAAACATGTTTGAGGACGCGGAGAACAAGCGAGCCAAGCTGGAGCACGAGCTGCACGACTCACTGCTCATGCAGGAACAACAGAAAGGTACTCGAATGTTCTAGAAGGTTCTGGAGTGCTCTTCAAGAGCAGCTAGCGGGCGTCAGGTCAGAGAAGGACGCTCTTGAAGTTGTGCTGTTCGACACAGCCAACATGTTGGAGGACGCGGAGAACAAGCGAGCCAAGCTGGAGCACGAGCTGCACGACTCTCTGCTCATGCAGGAACAACAGAAAGTTACTCGAATGTTCTAGAAGGTTCTGGAGTGCTCTTCAAGAGCAGCTAGCGGGCGTCAGGTCAGAGATGGACGCGCTCGAGGCTGTGCTGTTCGACACAGCCAACATGTTGGAGGACGCCGAGAACAAGCGAGCCAAGCTGGAGCACGAGCTACATGACTCACTGCTCAGAGAGGAACAACAGAAAGGTACTAGAATGTTCTAGAAGGTTCTGGAGTGCTCTTCAAGAGCAGCTAGCGGGCGTCAGGTCAGAGAAGGACGCTCTTGAAGCTGTGCTGTTCGACACAGCCAACTTGTTGGAGGACGCGGAGAACAAGCGAGCCAAGCTGGAGCACGAGCTGCACGACTCTCTGCTCATGCAGGAACAACAGAAAGGTACTAGAATGTTCTAGAAGGTTCTGGAGTGCTCTTCAAGAGCAGCTAGCGGGCGTCAGGTCAGAGAAGGACGCTCTTGAAGCTGTGCTGTTCGACACAGCCAACATGTTGGAGGACGCGGAGAACAAGCGAGCCAAGCTGGAGCACGAGCTGCACGACTCTCTGCTCATGCAGGAACAACAGAAAGGTACTAGAATGTTCTAGAAGGTTCTGGAGTGCTCTTCAAGAGCAGCTAGCGGGCGTCAGGTCAGAGAAGGACGCTCTTGAAGCTGTGCTGTTCGACACAGCCAACTTGTTGGAGGACGCGGAGAACAAGCGAGCCAAGCTGGAGCACGAGCTGCACGACTCTCTGCTCATGCAGGAACAACAGAAAGGTACTCGAATGTTCTAGAAGGTTCTGGACTGCTCTTCAAGAGCAGCTAGCGGGCGTCAGGTCAGAGAAGGACGCGCTCGAGGCTGTGCTGTTCGACACAGCCAACATGTTGGAGGACGCCGAGAACAAGCGAGCCAAGCTGGAGCACGAGCTACATGACTCACTGCTCAGAGCGGAACAACAGAAAGGTACTAGAATGTTCTAGAAGGTTCTGGTGTTCTGTGAGCCAATGAGAAGCTTGTTCTTGATGTAACAGAACATGGGAATTAGGAATTGTAGCATTATATTTTTTTGTCTTGGGTGCTACGTTCTGTAATCTGTAACGAGTGAATGCTCCCATTTTAAATTCGGAATATCTTTTGAATGGAATATCCGATTTAAATGGGTATTGAAAAAGTCTTAAAATGAAAATTATTTTATTAGGTAAGGAAGGTTAAAATTAAAATTGATTTATTAGGAAAGGATTAGGTGGAGTGTGTTTTTCCAATAAAGGTAGGGATATTAAGGTCTTGGTCATTTCTCAACTATAATCTGGAAAAAAAGTAGCAATGACTACTTTTTGAAATAACTAAGTATAAGATTTTTTTGTATAAGCATTTTATTTTGAGAACTAGCATCGAAATGACCTATTTTATTGGACACAAAATATTTCTTCGCTGATTCCGAGGTGGGAATCGAACCCGCAACCTCCAGCGTCGTAGGCGGAGCTCCACTCCGCCCCGGAGAGGTCGTCGTTCGTTTGTTTTTTTTATAGAATACTCGATCGATTGTTTTTATTTCCAGGTCAAATAGCCCGCCTCACTAAAGACTTAGAAAACAGTGAGAAAAAAATGCGCGAGACTCGCAACTCAATGACGCAACAAGCCGGCAAGAAAGAGGCCGAGTACCAACAGATTATAACCAACCTCAACCGAACCACCAATGAGAATATCACCAAGCTGAAGGAAGAAAAGGTATGATATTGTTATCATTTAATAATATACTTTATGTCCGGTAGGTTACAGTTGAAACCACAGTTTCGAGTTTCTATGGTATTTTTAATACTCATCATCATCAGCCTATTTAGTCCACTGCTGGACATAGGCCTCCCCTAATGAGCGCCATAGCGCCCTGTCTTCAGCTTGCCGCATCCAGCATCTGCCAGCAGTCCTTCGTAGATCGTCATCCCACCTGGCCGTAGGGCGTCCTACACTACGTTTGCCGAGTCTCGGTCTCCACTCAAGAACACGTTTACCCCAACGGAACTTTAATAGTATTACAAATTAATTTCACAAGTTTGCGCGTGACTGCACACCAAACGTGACATAAATATATAATGAATATAAATATATAAATATGTCGGACAATCCACACAGCACCATCTAGCCCCAAAGTAAGCTTCTCAAAGCTTGTGTTATTGGTACTAGATTACTGATATATATAATACATTATATAAATAGATAGATATCTTTTATTATACATAGAAAGAACCCAGACCAACGGAACAAATAGGCAGGAATCGAACCCGCAACCTACTGCGTCGCCGGCGAACCTTCTGCCACCGCGCCACATCGATCGTCACATAAAAACAAAGGACAAAAGCTTGAAGCGATAGAAAATCAATGAACTATATTTTTGATATTATTTTGATAATTTTTTACCTAAACTTTAAAATTTGACATTTCTAAGTGTTTATTTTTTAATCCTTAAGAAATAAAGTTATTGATTTACTGAAAAAATCCATACTATTTTACTGTTTTTATTTCTAGGAGCAACTTCGCCAAGCCTTAGAGCACAAGTTAAGCCAGACCATAGCCCAGCTGACGAGCGAGAAGGAATCCAGCGATGCCGGCGCGAGGGAAAGAGAGAAGAAACTTCTGGCGGCGCGAGACCAACTCATACTGCAACACGATGAGGCTATGTTGAGAGCTGAGAACGATAAGCAACAAGCTTTGATTATTGGTAAGTTAAGTTTTATTTTTACCAACCATAAGGTTTATTTTTAAAGAAATAAATAAATGTAGATCCCAGCTCGAGCAGTTTTATACAAGTCTTAAATTTACTTTTACTAAGCGATAAGCGAGAATAAAAAATCGACTGTAGTGAGAAAAACATAAAAACTTGTTTTTCTTAATAATTTTATGACGTTTTTTACAAAAACTAAAAAATGCATGTCTAAGGATAGCAAACGATCACAAAAAACGATCATTTTTCTTTTTAAATAGATTAAAAATAGAATAGATTTGAACAGTAGCGTTAAATCCTGATCACAGGACAATCACCAGCTTTAAAATAAAAAAATCGGTCCACCCAGAAAAATGTTAGCTGTTGTGATAACATTTTTCTGGGTGGACCGATTTTTTTCAAATCTATTCTATTTTTAATCTATACACACACAGACACACAAAAAGACTTATTGAGAACGTCCTCCTTTTTGATTCGGTTGAAAAAACAATAAAGAAAGAAATGTTACCAAACCAAACGTGGAAGTACAAATATGACCTAATCTTCATTAGATATTATTCTGTTTGACAAAGTCATTATCTTTATCTCACAGCTCACCAAGAACAGCAAGCCCTAATCGAGCGCCTGGAAGACCTAAAGCGAACTCTAGACTGCGAGAAGAACAAGCTAGAGCGGTGTCGCAGGGACGCGCAGGCGCGGATGGACCAGGACAGGAACTATGTGAACCAGCTGAAGGACGAAATGACGGCGATGAAGACCAGGCTCGATGAGATGAAGTAACTAAACTATACCTTAAAGTTTACAAACTAAGGCTCATTTTTAGTAAAATTAACTACTAAGTATTTATAACTTACAAGCTACTCCTCGCGGCTTCATTTGCTAGAAAATAGATGAAAAAGTAGCTTATATTTTATTCCAGGCCTAGGACTCTGTCTATTCAAAATTTCAGCTTGTACCCTTGGATTTTTTCATGGCTGTATACTTTTTGAAATATTGAAAAAATTTCGTCATCCTTCGAAGTTTTTTTTTTATTGTAAAATAAAGGTAGGGGGAGGTGAATTTTGAAAAGGGTCGTCATCATGTGTGATTTAATCTTTTCGCTTTATCTTGGACATTTTCTGTTAGATTAACAAAAGAAAAACATGCGTGGCCAATACTTTTCACACGCACTAAATAATATAATATTTTTCTTACCCCGGCATCTACTCTATTATTAAATTTTTGTTCAAATGTGTAATGTTATCTTCATCCACAGAGCTACAGCGGAAGATGAGTGCGCTCGCTACGAGAACCGCATCAAAGAGCTGCACCTAGAGAAGGAGGCGTGCGCGCGCGAGTGCACCGAGGTGCGCGCGCAGCTGTCTCTAGTCGAGGACAAGTACGACAACGCGTACGCAATGTTGCAGGACACCACGCGGAAACTGAAGGAGTGTGAGTTGATGTCACCTAGGCACTGCCATGCTCGGATAGATAGATATGTGGGGGTAAATTTGGATATACCCCAAAGTTATGGTTAATGGGAAGATCTCCCCTGTATGAGCCGACCCATCTGTTCCACTTGCTCGGGGTCTTTCGACCAACAGTTAATGTAGGACAGTTGTATGGTCAGATGTCGTTGAAACCAGCGTTTGCGCGATCTAGGATTATTCGTCACATGAGTTACTTTTTGAAGACTCATACACAAAGTTTCGCATTACTTATCTGCTTCCGGAATGTCATAGATAAGCATATTCAAAAGCTAGCCGCTTATCATCGCTGACAACCACCATCTACAAGGAACTCCACTTCAACTTAAAGTTTTTGCTAAAAAATATTCGGAGATTCTCTTAAAGCCGCGATACACAGAAAACGTGGCCGGGCGAGGCGAAGCTTGCGGGCTTTATCATACGAGTTTATATGAAAGACTACACTACACAGCCGAGGATTGGCCACACCGCGCCGGCTCGGCGACACAAACAGTCGGCGTGTGGACGCGGTGGAGAGGCCGAGGCGTGGCGTGTGAGAGTCATATGTTAGCTTATGTAACTTCACACAGCGCGTATGCGGCGTGTCGCAGTGTGGAGGAGTGATACTAGCGGAGTTGCGAGTTTTATTCACAAAATCCTCCGCGACGCAACCGCTCGCTCACGCCTACTGTGTGAACAAATCCGCACTGCGAACGCCACGCCTGACTCAAAATCAGATGACAGAAAACTAAGTTCTTTGAAGGCATCGTTTTCGTAATAAAATGTAGTTTACTTAATTTTTACCATAAAACTTACTAAGTTCTTTGAATTAATTATGACTGACTGTAGTTCCAAAACAAACTACATTCATAGTTCGCTTACAAGTAATTTTATTGAAAATTGTAATTTTCATTTAAATGTGCAATAAAGTATTTTCTGTCTATTATAATGGGTAAGTTTTGTTCCAGTGGAGAACGAAGCGGACAGCCTCCGCAAAGAACTAACGGACGTGCGGCGACAACTGACGAACTGCGTCGCCGAGCGAGACAAGTACAACAGCAGCTGTCGCGAGCTGAGGGACCAGGTCAAGCGGGTGGAGGCCGAGCGGAGGGAGGCCGCGCGCGCGAGGGACGAGGCCTATCATAAGATTGCAGGTATACTCTTTAAAACATAGATAGATTAAACTTTACATGACATAATTTCTTTGATTTCGATTCAGTATTTCAATAGCCATTTATTTATTTCACTGTTTATTTCGCAGGACTTGAAGAAAACCGTACATCTCTAGAGCTAGAACTGTCTCGTATCCAAGCGATGCTGAAGGAGAGCGAGACAGGCGGCGAGCATGTGACGCGCGAGCTCAAGCAGACTGAGGCGCAGCTGAAACGGGAGAGGGCGGCGCTGGAGCAGGCCAACCATGACATCAAGGAACTGCAGTCTAGGTGAGCACATCTCTAGAGCTACAACTGTCTCGTATCCAAGCGATGCTGAAGGAGAGCGAGACTAAACTGTCCCGATGCTGAAGAATACAGGATGCTCCGCGACGTGTACCTAATATATGAGAGCCTGGCTAATCCGGACAGGCAAAAATCAGGCCTTTAGCGGGTTACCAAGACGTCCGGATTATAGTCTGTAACATGAATTTTCATAGGTAATAAAACGAATGTGTGTACATATTCATACTTTCATGTCATCTTTCTTTACATACACACATGAATATTTATTATTTGTCTAAAAAAATCTAATACCCTGCATAAGTCCTTCAACCTTCAGTTTAAAAGCGCGTTCTGATATATTTTTTAAACCGGAGGGGGTTTCAAAAAATAATCGGAACCCGTGAACAGTGAACACCCTCGTTTCGTCCGCCACCAAATTTTACCGGGATCACCAAAATAGCTGGGGTCCGAAATAGCGAGAATCTACTCTATATCGATCCACATTGCAACTACACGCTCCTCTTTTGAGTCATCATTATCATCCGTAGTCCGACTTCACCCACTGCTGGGTATAGGCCTCCAAACTTGTGTGCCTACACACGGTCCTGCGCTAGTCTCATCCAGGTTCGCCCCACTCCTTTAGACTCATCCCCGGTCTGTTACAGACTGCAGAACGAGAGTGAGGAGCGTGAAAGGGCGGCGGGCGAGGCGGGCGCGGCGCGGCGGCACGGCGCCGAGCTGGAGGCCTTGCTGGGGGCCGCGCGCGCCGACCTCACCGCCTGCCGGCAGCACTGCGCCGACCTGGAGGACGCCTGTCGCGCCAGGGACCAGGTAGTAATACTAATGCTGGACAATCCACACCAGTGGCGGTAGCTACATACAAGACAAACAGCAGGGCTTGCCCTACTTCACATTCCATACCGACCGTAAACATTGACTACCATATTTAAATTCTCGCGCGCCAATTATTTCTTTTCATTTCTTTTTATCTATGACTGTCTAGTAAGAATCCGATCGCGGCCGAACACAGCCGAACGCGGCGGTCTGCAACTTGCCGCGCGCGGCCGCGTGTATGTCTGCACCGTTCTAACCTATGCAAAAGTGCTACGTCTATAGATATAACTACTGTGCGTTTCTATAGCAATTAGTATGGAACAAAAAGCACGGCTTTCACTGTAAGTTCGTCACAAACTAGGGTCGCGATCGACAAGTTGGTACAAGAAAACTGTTCCTTTTCATTTTACTCACTTTTTCATTTTGTTTATTGAGTGAGCTGGTACATTTATCACTTTCGTTTTAATTTTCGAGATTTTTGCGTGATTTTAATTTTGTTTGAAATAAGTGCGGAGGCAGTTATAGATGATTTGTTCAAGAAATTATATTGAATTTATTAGTTTTCATGAAAACTACAAACTGAATTCATAAACGAGAAACGTATGTCGGGCTTGCCCTGATCTCAGGTCGGCCGGCCACAGTTCCATCCAGACCCAAAGTAAGCTATATACATTAAATGCCACGTAGGTCTCCCCTAAGCCAATTGCTAATTTATCGATGCATATTATGTATTAAATAGAAGCGTTTTACATAAAATAAAACGCATATTAATTTACTTACCTTGGTAAACGTTTATATAACTGAGATAGGCCCTACATTTCCCGCCTTATAAATAAGTATTGGCTTTGACTTTCTGTAAAAAGTACTAGCCAATCAGTAACCTCGTCCAAAGAGGAGTTGGCCAATCCGGTGTCTTCCCGCCACCGGCCGCTACGTCAGATGTACGCTTGTAGAGCCGACATCTTGTTTCTTCATTGCGTCGAATATCACCAGGCAGAATTTAAAATGTAAACGTTTACCAAGGTAAGTAAATTAATATGCGTTTTATTTTATGTAAAACGCTTCTATTAATTTGACTGTACCTTGGTAAACGTTTATATAACTGAGACGTGTTTGTTATCGCCTGGTGGTGGTGAAGACACTCAACGCCAATGTGAACTTACTATTTTTTAAATAATGTTATAATCGTAAGCCACATCGCTATGAATGCAAATTAGTTATTGTGACATTCAAAAACTGCAATACGTATGGTCCAAAACACAATTAAAATAGCCTTATATAAACAGATGGCTTAAATAATTAAAAGACATTTATGTCTTGTTTCGACTGGTTCTGAAATCAATATCATAGAGATACCATTTTTAAACAAATTTATCGCACTCTATCATGATGATGATAGAATGTTCCATCGATCCTAGTATAATAAATAAATAATTCTGAACAAAAACTCACACAGTATCATACAATAGGGCCGCCCAGCTCAGCATGAATATGTGAGTGATTGGGTACTGATGACTGATAAACTTATAACAATAAATTGCTAAATATGTTCGTATTGTATCAGTATACCTAACTGTATAATAATACTTCAGCAGCTTAACTTCTTTTAGAAACAGTTTTTGCAACTTTTGCAATGTGTGACCTTCGGTGACAATAAATCATTGCACAACTGAAAACTAAAATATCTGCTCCAAAATTTATGTAGGTAGTTACTAGGTATTTAACTCATTAGTTTTCTGGACATAGTACTCGTTCTAACCAATTTAAAGCATGTGCGAAAACAGTTACATTAACATTTCAATTTATTGCAGTGCGCTGTAATACCTGAGTAGGTACTTTATGAACCTTTATAACTATACTGAAGCTTTGTATGTTCATCTAAAATGTCCAGTTATGGGAAGTTCTTATAAAACATTTGAATAACTGGTTTTTCCTCCCCACAATGTTTGGACTAGATTACAAGTTTTGATAAGACTTGTGTACATTTCCACTGTAGAAGCGTAGTACTATTTCTTTTTCCCTTAAAGGTACTTGTTTTGCTCTTAAATACGCACTGGGTATGCTTCTAATGTTATTCGAATATCATACCGAATACATTTACAAATTCTCACCCGAGAGCATATAGGTACTTAATATAGAGAGGTCTATTGAGACATCAATAAAATTAAGACCAATAATGGTAACTAGCAAACCCTACATTACTAAGCAGCCTGTGACAGTGAAACCAAGTTCACTTCGAGAACCAACGTTATTTGTAACACTGTAGGTATTATACTTGTGCATGAATACCTCCCCCATTGTCAATGTACCTCGAAAACAAGCTCTTCATTTGAGATGCAGTAGTGTCTGTTGTACTACAATGTTTATAAAACAATAAACAAGAACCATTTTCCGCTTAACTAGTAGTTATGTTGAAACATCTCACGACAAATTACTGAAAATCTGACGTCATCGCTTAAGAAGCGATAATATAGATGCACTTTTATTCTTATTACGTATCACAGAGTGCTAGAGTTTAGAAGCTGACAACGATCGCTTACTTGTAAAGAATAGTGTAACACTATATAAAATATAAACAGTTCTTTACGTCAAGGACAATGGCTGTCCTTTACTGACGTTCAAAAAAAAGACATTGACGACTTTCCAAGGTTTTTATTGCTATAGTGCGCAAACCCTCAATTGCTCACGGTCATTTCTAAGAATGATGATGATGACGACAGTTTCAAATATTAATCCAAAAAATGTAATAGTATTTGCGATGTCTAATACAGTTGAGAATACATTCAACAATTTATCATACAAAGCAGATAACAGAAATGCCACTTATGATAAAAAGTATGATGAGGGTAGTTGTAAATAAACGCGTGAACGTTCATTACCGTACACACCTTTATACAGATAACCAAGAAATGCCACCGGTTCTAAAAAGTATGAAGAGGGTAGTCGTAAATAAACACGGGAATGTTTCTTATCGTTCACACCCTTATCGTTCCCACAATCATACGTGGGTTGAGTACAATTCAGAGCCTATACAGGTAGCTAGGTATATGACATACGCTAGACACTTATAAATAGTAAAATCTCTAAGTTAGTGCCGCAACGCCAGTACTTTTACCAAATCTCCTTCTTTTTGTCTGACAAGTAAAGTCTTTTAGACAATGTACTCTTAAAACGGTCAGGCCAGTGAGTGAGCTAGACCCATACATTTGCGTGGACATATCCACTGATAGACAGTATCTTGATATTGAAGGCAACTTTGTGCAAGATATTGTGTTTTTGGTAGAAGCTACCTTATTTATACTAAAAACTATCTCACGCACGCAACATTCAAATTCGTGATGGAATGAGAAATACGAAAGGTTCTAATAATAGGCACTAGATTTTTAATGCGGGTGGGCAGCATTTTTCTTATAATTCATTTCCATAATTATTCGTGGTACCCACCCTACTATTGTTAATCATTTTAAAGAACTTGTCTCGTCAATGAGAAGTTTTGTAGGTAGACTGAATAACTTATATGTTAACCTTAGAGTCTTTACTGCGATCTCACGAATGCAAAGGGTTCTTATATCTGCTACCGTTCACATATCATACAGTGTGAAAAATAGTCACTCTGGGTTAGGCTATGTAGAATGTAATTCAGCTCGAAGGCTTAGGCTTGCCCTTAATTCACAATGACACCTCAACCAGCTGCTATACGCAATTTATAATTTGCTTCTAAAAATATCAGCCCAAATAGCAGATAAATTTATCAACCCATCACGCTTATCAGCCCGAGTTTTTTACGATATTCTTATATGACTTTTGTCACAAGTACGGTTTATCAGAAGATTTTATTATTCCTTCAACTAAACAGCTCCTTCTGAATGTTAATGTCTAACAAGAACAGAAACTCCGTCTATATAGGTATCGAACCTCCCAAATCTTTTGTTGATAGGTATGCAATACACGAATCTTTTAAATACATAGATATTGGTAAGACATGTGTCAATAGGTACGCGATACCCTGCACTTTTTATTTTGATGCTTCTATTTAATAATAGTTAACCTTCCTGGCAGTTCTAGTCAATAGGTACGCGATACCCTGGACTTTTTATTTTCATCACTGTTGGAGGTGCACCACGATGCTTTTATAGTTAGCCTTCCTGGAAGTTGTTGTGAGTAGGTACGCGATACCCTGGAATTCATCGCTGGTACACCACCACGATGAATTCCTTTATCCAAACAAGCAACCCTTTCTGATGCTTATGTAAACACATATTTATGTTGAATAAGACTCTTCATTCGAGAATAATGCTCATCACGTCCAAAACAATTTAAAGCTGAAAAATATTCGGTTCGCCCGAATTTTAGATGTCATCGCAGCCGTGCGAAGGAGCGTAATAAACCCTGCGAGGGTTTTATTATATACTTGAAAGGAGATGACAATGCGCCAGCCATTGTAGCCCTGCGAGGGCGTTAAAATAACCTGGCGAGGGTTTTTATTCCTTGTCCAAGACAATCTAAAGCTGAAAAATATTCGGTGCGCCCGAATTTTATTTATGTCATCGCAGCCCTGCGAGGGTGCGTTATGAACCCTGCGAGGGTTTTATTATATATTTACTTGCAAGGAGATGACAATGCGCCAGCCATTGTAGCCCTGCGAGGGCGTTTAAACAACCCTGCGAGGGTTTTTATTCCTTGTCCGAGATAATCGAAAGCTGAAAAATATTCGGTGCGCCCGAATTTTATTTATGTCATCGCAGCCCTGCGAGGGTGCGTTATGAACCCTGCGGAGGTTTTAATATACATTTGCAAGATGACAATGCGCCAGCTGTTGTAGCCCTGCGAGGGCGTTAAAACAACCCTGCGAGGGTTTTATTCTTTGTCCAAGATAATCTAAAACTGAAAAATATTCGGTGCGCCCGAATTTTATTTTTGTCATCGCAGCCCTGCGAGGGTGCGTTATGAACCCTGCGAGGGTTTTATTGTATACTTACAAGGAGATGACAATGCGCCAGCCATTGTAGCCCTGCGAGCGCGTTAAAACAGCCCTGCGGGGGTTTTTATTCTTACAAGAATGCACGAGGTATTTTGCTTAAAAATCAAGGTACTTAGCTCATATCAAAAAATAGGAACATAGAACATATCAGTATTTATCCTTGAAATGTATCTCGTCAATCGTGGACTTGAGTCACATGTTTATATTTGCATTTTCTACAATTCTGTTTGGTACAAAAACAATAGGCAATGACATATGTATCTACCCGCTCCTGAAAAAAAAAGTTACTTTCTTGCCAAAAGATTAACACTCAGTGCCCTTGCAAAACCACCTGCTCTGTGCAATGGTTAGGCAGTGAATAGATTAGACAACCTATTAGATTAATCCACCCGACGACATTGGGTGTAGGCCACGTGTGTATTTGCACAAGTGTGCAGATACCTCAACATTTCGTATTTTGTATATTCGCGTATAAATTACGGGCAGGTGACAACCAAACGTATCGTACATCGTACGCGTTGCCCACGTGGCTGCGTGGCCCAGAATAACCAAAACAACGATATTTTAAAGTACTCACGATGTTATTTCCATTACCATCCAATATTGACCTCCTTCTCCAGTTGTCTTTCAAGTCTCGTTTTCACGACATCGGTCAGAATTTTGCATATTATATCGTGTTTACATCCTTGCTAGAAAAATAAGCATTTTAGCACATAGCAACATATAACCTCAAAATAAATTCGAACGAATCGAACGGAAAAACCGTTAAAATCTTACTTAGGAGTAATAGAAGAAAAATTATGTAAATATAACCACGTGCTTTCGAGCACAAATAATAAGAAAAATGTCACGGTCTTAGTGCAAGGTAGTAAAAAGGCGTATGCTTTCGTACTCACCATGCGACATGTGTGCGACTCGTGAGTCTCCAACAAAATATAAATAGAATGGACTCATTAGTCCAAAAACAAATTACGAAACTTATTTCGCAAATTACCATTTTATTGAAAAAATGTGGGTATGTAGTGGTGTAGACAAAGAAAAATTTACTTACGCAGTAATGTAATTTTACACCAAACCTTTAGAATACTATGTGCACTTTGCAATAATCCTGGTATGCACTTTGAAATATTTTCTGGAATATTTCTTTAAAAGCGTGCTGCGTATTTGGTAGCACGTCTGTACTCGGCGGGAAACTAAACGCCAATGAAGAAACAAGATGTCGGCTCTACAAGCGTACATCTGACGTAGCGGCCGGTGGCGGGAAGACACCGGATTGGCCAACTCCTCTTTGGACGAGGTTACTGATTGGCTAGTACTTTTTACAGAAAGTCAAAGCCAATACTTATTTATAAGGCGGGAAATGTAGGGCCTATCTCAGTTATATAAACGTTTACCAAGGTACAGTCAAATTAATATATCAGTTATCTAGTACCTGTACGGTGAAACCGCACCATTCTCTCGTGTCAGCATTTTTACCCCATTACAACAATATCATTGCGCGCTCTTGCTTCAGTTCACGTCAGCCACTCAAACCGGGTGCGTGCCCTCTCTATCATTATCATCATCCTTAACTCGTACTGTGTTTCGGATTAAAATGTATATATCAAATCAACATCTTATCATTTTAAAGTGAAGACCTTACATCTTTATGGTCCTTCGAGCCGGATCTGAACCAGCGACCTAAGGCATAAGCTTTGAGTAACTTAGCAGTACTTTGGGGCTAAATGGTGCTGTGTGGATTGTCCAGTATTATATATTTATTTGTTATGTACCTACTGTTAGAAGTTGTTTAAAAATATATTATTTTTATATAGGTACTTTTTCAAAATGATTCTCTAGCCTGCCAAAGTGGATCTTAAGTCACAAAAAAAACTTCGCACATGAAATTAATTCAATTTACATTTACATGAATCCTATTTCTCTCAGTATCTGACACACTTGGTGTATTTTATTCTTTCATAGGAGTTGGTACTTCGCTTGGAAGACTGCCGCTCGAAGGAACGCCGCCTTGAAGAACTGAAGCACAACTTGGAAGTGTGCCTCGCTGATGCTACTCAGCAAATACAGGAGCTCAAGGTAAAAATAATGTTTTTTAAACACTGTTTTTGCTGTATTTTGAGCCTGTTTCTAATATTGTGGTTCTCCTCCTACGTAACGAATATTCCGTCAAATTTAACATATCCAAGTGAACACTAAATTAAGTAGTAATTAGCTAGACATAACTTAAAGATATGGCGACAATTTGATTAAAGATTTTACCAAAGAAATTACAAAATTATAATATTCACGTGTCTATAAGTAAAATAAAAAATATCTAACTATCTATTTATTATCAATACTTATCTATTTCATATATTGTATGTATATCAGTCATCTAGTACCCATACCACGAGCTCTGCTTAGCCTGGGACTATTTTATGCTGTGTGAATAGTCAAGCATTATTTACTTATTCATAGGCTCGTCTGGGCGGCAGCGAAGGCCGTTGCCGCGCGCTGGAGGCCTCCCTCACGCAATGCGAAGGCCTCAAACGCGAGACGGAGGCCAAGCTGTCGTCCATAGCCCACGCTCTACGGCGAGTCTGTGGAGTTCAATCTGACGGGAGCGTGCACGCCGCCGCCCGGAGACGCGTCGCCAGTCCAGCGAGGAGATATAGTCCGCACAGAGGTAACATACGATATAGTCCACACACACAATGCGAAGGCCTCAAACGCGAGACGGAGGCCAAGCTGTCGTCCATAGCCCACGCATTACGGCCAGTCTGTGAAGTTCAATCTAACGGGAGCGTGCACGCCGCCGCCCGGAGACGCGTCGCCAGTCCAGCGAGGAGATATAGTCCGCACAGAGGTAACATACGATATAGTCCACACACACAATGCGAAGGCCTCAAACGCGAGACGGAGGCCAAGCTGTCGTCCATAGCCCACGCATTACGGCGAGTCTGTGAAGTTCAATCTAACGGCAGCGTGCACGCCGCCGCCCGGCGACGCGTCGCCAGTCCAGCGAGGAGATATAGTCCGCACAGAGGTAACATACGATATAGTCCGCACAGAGGTAACATACGATATAGTTCACACAGAGGTAACATATTGTAGCTCTCGCACTCTGGGTAATATTATTCAAATTAAATAAAATCCCAAAATTAAAATAGATTTCCGCGCGGCGGGAGGATTGTGTGTTCAAGTCCCGTAGATGTGAAAATGCTTGCGATATTATTTAATTTCCTAATCTTATAACAAGTTTAAAATGAAAATAAAACTAATTCAAGTATGGCTGCAGGTCGCGACCACTCCGAGGATCGCAATGAGATAATCGACGTCGATCCTGAACTGATCAAGAAAGGCATGAGGAATCTGATGCACGATGTCTGTCAGATTGAACGGGAGAAGGTAAACTATTTTTTTATTGATTCCCACAAAACATTAAATAATCACATAATATATAGAATTTACAGAAATATGGGTTACGAACTTGATTATCTTACAAATTATGTACATACAGAGTGTAATAGTCAATATAAGTAATCTCAAAGGTGACTGACATATTGTGGAGATGCTCAAAGGTACAAGTACAACTGACATATTGTAGAGATGCTCAAAGGTACAAGTACAACTGACATATTGTAGAGATGCTCAAAGGTACAACTGACATATTGTGGAGAAAAAAACAGAAAAGTCCAATTAAAAATAATCGTAGATAGGTATTTTTATAGCGGTAAAACTTTGCATTTTTGATCATGAATCGCCCAACAGCACTAGTAGTTAGATTTTACTAGTTTGATTCTTATGCAAGCGACGTTAAGAGTTGGTTCGTTGCTTATGCGAAGAAATTGAATCTAAATTCACAATGACAACCACCATATTGATATTCAACAGGATGACTTCAAATCCCAAATGAACATGCTAAAGAAGCAACTGAAAGAAGCGAACGAGCAGCAAGGTAAAGGCGACAACAAACTGCAGTCGGTGACGGCAAACCTCAGAAACCTGCAGGACGAGAGAGCGAAGCTACAGGCCGCGTGCGGACAGAAGGACGCTCAGCTTAACTTGCTGGTATGTGACTTATTTCTCAACATAAAGGCGCTTTTATCACGTGATGTTTTGTAGCAACTTTTTAGTTCCTTCCCCCCTGGTCATCCGTGAGGACTTAGACTACCCCACTGAGTGTATTATCACTACATAGTATAAAACAAAGTCGCTTTCTCTGCCCCTATATCCTTATGTATGTTTAAATCAGATTTTGATGCGGTTTTTTTAATCGATAGAGCGATTCAAGAGTAAGGTTTATACGTATAATAAAACCGTGCGAAGCCGGGGCGGGTCGCTAGTTATAGATAAAACAGAATTGGAATATTCCGAAATACTGTCACAAATATAAGTAACTATAGTCTTTTTCACATAGGAAGCGTTCCCTGACAGATGGAATGCGTTTCATTTCAATTGACTAGGATTTTGGCAAATTGAAATTTCGAAAATTCAAACAATTTTTATTTCATTTCAAACATATGAATTAAGCTATAGAAGTATAGCACGACACACAAATTATCCAAAAATAAATTTATTTTAGCCTCCACACGTAATAAAAAATAGAAATCAATAATTTTATGAAATCCGAGGCAACTTGTTTTGCGTAGAACAGAACGTAATAGAGTTGAGGCAAACAAATATTATTCCAGCAAATCTATAAATCGATTATCGCAAATTAAAATCGTAACTTTCAACATCATCATTTTAAAATTTTATCACGGAAGTACATACCAATGATTATTGTTGATTCTTTGTTATTCATTTTCAATTACCTACCTATCTGCTGATATTATTACCGTCCTATTTGTAGGTTATGACGCATTACCTATTGGAAATGCAGATTTTTACTATTGTTTTTATTTATATACCTAGACCTAATTTAATGTTTTACTTTGTTACAGTCATTTAAAATTAATTAAAATATTTTACGAATAATCGATTTTCGTTACTAAATCAAGTCAAAAATCGAATCAAATTTTTACGATTACACTTAGCTCATTTCTATAACTGTCAAACTGAAACGTCACGGAACGCTTCCTAGGTGAAAAAGACTAACAGCCTGTCCAGATAGGGCGCTTTACGCGCGCTTTACGCGCGAGTGCCCTCGCGCGTTTCAATTTATATTGCGTCCAGATGCGGCGTTTTACGCGCGCTCCACTGTTCGCCCGAGTATTTCGACTCGCGCGTAGCACGCGCGAGTCGAGAGTCCAGCGCTTTACGCGCGTAAAGCGCCCTATCTGGACAGGCTGTATAAGTATTACGTTATTTAATAAAGCACCGTGATAAAAAATGTATCTTCTTGCAGTTTAGAAAACGCATGTAAATAAAATACACGCGATATCTCAGTTCAACCCCGACCCCGATTTTAGGATCTGTCAATATTTTCTTCCAAATCTAGATGTCTACGTTTAATGGGTTAGTATCAATAAGTTTTATTAACGTGTACACATTTCTACAGAACGAATCAGTTCAAACAAAGACAGTGGAGATCAGCAGCCTCCGTGATAAGATCACCAGCCTAGAAGCCGCGCTCAGCTCCGTCTCTGAAGAGAAACTACAGAACGAGGTACGATTTCACTAAGCTTTTTAAAGGGCGTATACGTTTCTATAAAACTCAAAAGGGCGTAAACGTTTCTACAAAATTCAAAGCATGCAATTGAGCAACACCGAGCGCTAGAAGTGTTACAGTCTTCAAAGGAAATGGTATAGTGCGCGCCTTATAAATTGGAGAAAAGTTGTCAAACAAAAGAGCATCAAACAGAGGTAAATTATCGTGAGAAAACGCTTTGTACTGAGTTTAAATTTATTAAGTTTAAAATTTGCATGCCTAGGATAAGGTAAAATAACTAATAACTGGAAATATTTTAATTTTAAGACCAAATTGTGACATGTATTCTTGCAAATAAACACATTTCATTTCATTTATGAGTCATAAAATGGCTCTATGGTGTAGTAATCATTTTCAAAGTCGCACTAACTCTGATTACATTCTTTGGTATTTCCTTTAATTTGTTTCTTACGACATCCACTGGCTAAGTAATGTGGTCCATTTTTACGCTGCTTCCCCCACGACATGAAAATTAAATCTTATGACCTCGAGTCGAGATAAAGTAGATGTCTCCAATTTCAGAACAAAGGCGACAACCTACGTTTGCAGTTAGCGGAGAGAGTTCAAGAAGTTGCTCAACTACGTGAAGCTTTAGCGGCCGCTGAAGGTAAGATACCATAAAATGGTCCTCGAAACAATAGATAAAAAAAAGAAAAAAAAGTAAAAAGTATAAAATATTTATTCAAGCAAATATTACAAGAACTTAACCTAATACACACTTTCACAGAAAAAGACAAAATCGTTAATTTGCTGAGCGAAATTTAAAAGAAATTTACATAGGCTTCCTCACTAGGCTGAGCCTGTATCGAGGAAGCCAGACTACAATATTTGTTTCTCAGAAAATATGTGCTCGGCTTACACACAGACAGTAGAAAAAAAATGACTTAAACGTAAGTATTCACTAAAACTATTAAGTAGGTATAATAACTAAAATCAGACAGATAAGATAAAACAAAGTTAAGTAAAGTAAAGTAAATTAAATTAAAATAAATTTATATAGATTTGTACTTTCGTGATTTGTCCTTACAATTTACTTAAACCTACCCTCTTTTACGTTTTGTAAAATATTCTGAACTGATTGTTAATTTGCTGATTTGATTAAATCAAATCAGCAAATTTTGTAAATTTTACTTGTTTTATTGTTTATAAAATGTTTGTTCCTTAGTAACGAGTTAATATTTAAGTATGATATGGAAGAGCGTTGCCTCCTAATACAAGTAACCTTTACTTAAAAAGAGGTTCCGAGCACATTATAATATACTGTGACTTTCTGAAAATGAGATAAACATTTGCATTTACATTTTATTTGCATTTGTACGGGCCAACCCGCACATTATGTATACCTAGATACTTACTGACATACTTAGGTCCGCTTAGGGATGTAATAAGTAATAACTTTGTACTAAGCTGTGTATGCCACAACGCAGCGTATAAGCAATTCAGCAATTTTATGTACTAACATCAATAAACTCAAGTCTGCATACAACCTTCGTGTCGTTTGGTAATTTTAATTCCCATCCTAATATCAGTATCAACCCCTATGAAATAATATATGAAAGCCTACACACACACCGCAGGCGGTGGCGACGCGGTGCCATAGAAAAAACCGGCACGCCTTCGCCTCCGCTCCGCCTCCGGCTTCAGTGTGTGGAGACTTTTAAACGTTTCAAAGAAATTACGCGTACGAAGCCGCCTTCAGATTTTTTCATATGATAGAAAGGCTTCGTATTTGTAATTCTTACTTTCGACCAGAAAATAGAATTCTTTATATAAATAAAATAAAATTCTGTATTGTTTGTAAGGTCGCGCGGCGAGACTGGACGTGCGCCGCGCTCAGCTGGAAGGCGACGTGCAGCGAGCCGCCGTGGGCGCCCGGGACAGAGACCAGGCCTTAAAGGTAATGGCTACTGACGGAACTGTTAACTGTGAAGCCGCGGGACGCAGCAAATAAACCTGAGGTCGCATTTAATGTCGCATTTGGTCTCCACGAGACTTCTCTGGTCAACAATTTTAAACTAAGAGTAAATCCACAAAAAAATACTGGTATACTTATATAATATACGTATACAAACTAATTTTTTATTAAAATATATTATCAATGTTCAACAATTTCTGACTCTCACGAGGCGTAGATACGGAAAAAAACATAGTTTGACCATTGAGTAAACTACTTACTTCATTATTTTTAGCTGAGTTCCTAATAATAAAATGAATAAATAATTCTTTGCAGTCCACATTAGGGTGGAGCGAGATTTTTATTTTTACATTTGCACTTCTGAATACCTCCCAAAAGTTGCATCTTGTTGCACAGGCAAGGAAAAAAAATAAAATAAAAATATTGCAACCCTTTTTCAGCCCTCTACTGCCCTTTGAATATTTCAAATTATGAAAAAATGGGACTGATTAACAAAAATCGTAATTAAACTTTTAACTGTTTTTTTATGTTGAATATCATATTTTTGCATGTCTAAATATAAAATAAATCTGGCCGTGTGGTGCCGGCTTAGAATTTGCACTACCCCAACTCTTCCCGCGGGTGTCGTAAGAGGCGACTAAGGGATATCCACCGGGGGGCGGGCAGCAGCGCCTCCTGTAGAACAATTCTACCACCGAACTGCGATCCCCAACCCGCATGCCCAGCGTGGGGATTATGGGCATTACTCCCATATGATGAGTGCCAATGAGGCGCTTATCATGGGAAGACCTGCGTCCAGCAGTGGACCAGTAAAGGTTGTAGATATCATTATGAGCTTGTTATGAAGTCAAATTATACATTATCAAAGACGCCGATTTTAAACAAAATTCAATTGTTGGCATCAGTCGGTATGTTACTTTGCAAATTGAATTGTTAACGTTAGAATCATTCGAGTTACCTATTTTTCAAATAACCTTCGTCTTATAAATTTATTTTAGTTGTTTTGTTCAGTAATTAATAAGATAAACTATAATTTTGTGGTCTAATGTGCTAAAGACAAAATAATGTCGAAAATAAGAACTCGAAGTGAAATAGACTGTTCTATTTATGGATATCCTTGTTTCTGTAGTAAATTAATACTACTAACGAAAGCCGATGGATTAAAACAAGTGTTGTTCATCAAAAAAACAGTGAAATGTCAAAAAAATGGTCAACAAACCGCCATTTATGAAGTTTTCGAACTTCGCAGGAATCATGAAAAAAATTCTCAATTGCGATGGTTGATAACAGCCGATAGCTATATTAAGACACCCAAGCCTTGTTTGAACCTTATGAATCTTAGAGCGTCTAAGCTAATAAATATTATTATATACTATAATAAAAGTTTATGCTCCTGTTTGGTATCATATAAGAAAAGATAGTTCATTCAAGCAAATTTCGGTGAATGTTCTTTGATTGATTGCGTAATTAAAATGTTTTGAGTTCTGATGTACAGAAAATTGCAGACCGAGTTATTCAGAGAAACCTCTTTTTTCTTGCACATCCAAAAAATCTGTTAGAGGCTATGCTTTACGATGAATAAATCTATATAATATCAGAGAACTGTTCTTGAGGATTTCGGATTTTCTTTGTCACAATCAAGCTGTTGAAAATGTGTGAAAATAGTAACTGAGGAATTGATGACTGTTTCTGGTAAGAGGACCAGAGATGGATGCATTCGCGGTAAAATACAATCGAGTGCTATCGTTCGATTCTGAAAAAAAATCAAAGCTAAAAAGTCAACCTAAATACTCACAATTTCATAATTTTTGATTAAATTTTTTATTGTTCGAAGCAGAGTATTTTTTAATAAAAATTTTGTTATTATAAAATTGATGTCTTATTTACACGTTGCCACTAAAATAAATAGTTATTTATTGTTAGTTTCAGTAGAAGACACATTTTAAAAAGCTACGTAAATGAAAAAAATATCTAATTTCAAACGACGGTAGAGGGCCAATAAATATATTTAAAAAATAAAATAAAATTATACTTATTATTGTCTTGCCATTTTGCAACTTTTGGCAGGTGTTCGAAATCGATTATGTAACTTTATTTTTTTTCCATACATTGACGCTCCACCCTAGTCCACATAGAATCTTCTAGACCCAAGCTAAGAGAGCTTGTGATATGGGATGACTGATATACTTTATACAATACATTACATAGATAGATATTTTTTACTATCCATAAAATGTACGTTTGTTGTAGAAACTCCAAGAGCGCTGCGAGAACTTCACCCGCACGATAGCACAGCTGGAAGACCGCTGCACCTCGCTCAAAGGCACCGTGGAACAGCTCTCCACCTCGCTGCAGAAGGCTGCGAGCGCTGAGAGCGAGCTGAGGGCCGAGCTAGGCAAGGTACCTGTAATAATTATTTAATTAACACTTTAGTGTACTTATGTTACATACAATTGGAAGAAGAAGGAAGGTCAAATGTTTCTTTTTAAAAGAAGATTAAAAATAAACTAAGAATGGTGGTAATGCGTGTCTTTGGCTTCGTTTGTGTACACAAATATGGCTCTCATGAGGTTTGGATGAAGTTCACCTAAAATGCACCGAAAAAAAGTGTTGATAATGCGTATATATTAGTAATTTGTATGATGAGTACATATAATGTCAATACATCACACTTTTATTATAAATGCGAAAGTTTGGATGGATAAATGCTTTGTATGGTTTTTCAAACAGATGTCGTTCTTTTTGTGATTGGTAAATAGTTCCCGCTTAACGATAAAGTGGGTAGTCGGCTATTTAATCTTAATATTTAGATTTCAAAGTCGAGGACCAGTTTTCTATTTCCCCCTACATTAACTTTGCCAACATATCTCTGTGATTTACTTGATTGACTTAAATTGTCTAGCACTAAGTATTTATTAAAACGGGGCGCTAGGGTTATCCTATGTTCGGCAATGGACTAGTATAGGTTGATTAGAATGATGATGAAGTATTTACTGATTTACTTGTTTTATAGGTTCAGAGGCAACTGAATGAGGCGAAGAACAACGAACATAACGCGCTGGATAAACTAAGGCAGATGCAGAAATGTGTTTGTGAGTATCAAAAATCATTTTCTTTCTTTGGAATTACTGAAGAAATGTAAGTAATGTAATGTAACTGACCCATGGGAATAACTAAGGTCCTGGGACGCAGAAGGAAGCGTGTTCTATTTCCATAATTTCTTAGGTAACTTGGAAATTTCTGATAACTAGCTCTGCTTAGCTAGGGGCTAGATGATGTGTGAGTTGCCGCATTATTTGATATTTTTATATTTGAAATGTTTTCCAGAGTAAGTACATTTTTTCGTACTTTCTTATTCACAAAAATTGTATCACAATTTCCAGCGAGTTGCGAGAACGAGAGGCGAGTTCTGACAGAGAAGCTAGAGAGCGCAAAGGTAGCGCTCGGAGAAATGAAACGGACGAACGCGTCGCTCGAGGACCAAGTGCACCGGCTCACCACGCAGCTGAACAACGTGGAAGTACAGAGGTATGGCAGTTGTACAGAGGTATGAGTTCTGACAGAGAAGCTAGAGAGCGCGAAGGCAGCGCTCGGAGAGATGAAACGGATGAACGCGTCGCTCGAGGACCAAGTGCACCGGCTCACCACGCAGCTGAACAACGTGGAAGTACAGAGGTATGGCAGTTGTACAGAGGTATGAGTTCTGACAGAGAAGCTAGAGAGCGCGAAGGCAGCGCTCGGAGAGATGACACGGATGTACAGGGTTTTGGGATTAAT
This sequence comes from Eupithecia centaureata, assembly GCA_944547425.1. Taxonomy (NCBI): domain Eukaryota; kingdom Metazoa; phylum Arthropoda; class Insecta; order Lepidoptera; family Geometridae; genus Eupithecia; species Eupithecia centaureata. The sequence goes on along the minus strand of OX155680.1, from coordinate 2,037,905 downwards.
GAGAGTTGGATAGAGGTATGAGTTCTGATAAAGAAGCTAGAGACTATGAAGGCAGTTATAGAAGTCTTTTTAAAATTCAATTTCTGTAAGACAAAATTACAACAACGAAAAACTAACTTTCTATCTGGTTTTGTCTAATCATCAAAAAATAAAAGATCTCTTCAGTCGTTTTTGCGTGAAGAGTTTACAAACATCCATCCGAACTTTGAATTAAACAACAAAACTACTTTTATTTTATTTATTTATTAAAAAGTACATCTATAATTACGGGGGCACCCAATGCTATAGCGTACATCTTATTTCATCTAATAAAAAAAAATTATACCTAAATTATTATCATATTAATTATAGTTAAGTATACATCTACATACTTTTCTACATAATTCAATCTAGAGGTAAGGCATCGTTAACAAACACAACACAAAAATTAAAAACAAAACAAAATTTTGTTTGTATTATACTTTATTATTATTTTTTATATTTTATTAAGGACCAGTAAGAGTCTTTTGCCACCAGTGGGACACACCAGGCTAATTTTAATTAATTAATTATACTTTTCATCAGGTCCGGTCTCGAGTCCCAGCTCCGAATGACCACAATGAATGAAGGCAACAGCGACAGTGAGTTGGAACGCGAGCTGCATTCACTGCAGCGGGAACGATCCGAACTGAAGGCCAAGAACGATGCCTTGCAGGATACGGTAAGCCCTTTAGATCATTTTGATATAGTTACTAGGTTTTTTAAAGCGCAAACAGGAGCTAAAGTAGCGCCAACATTTACTTTATCATATTAATCCGTTAAATAAAGGAACTTTCAAAATTCACAAGTACAGTTTGTAAACCTATCATAAGCTTTTTTTAGTGTATCTGTAGTAGTTTCATTTTGTCTATTTTAGGAAGAGATACAAAGTTGCCTTTGGTAGCCACCAAATTCTGTTTTCGTATATATAATAAAAAATCCCTTAGAGGACTCGATGTCTTAACATAAAAGAAAAATACAATCAAAGAAAGTTTAAGTAACTTTTATATAAATAATTAACTGTAAATGCAACTATTTAGATTTAATTGTAGATTTAGTGATAGTTCATATTTAGGTTAAATTCATAAAATGTAAATCCATTATTGGCTGTAGGTTAAACTATAAGATTATTTATATTTATATTATATTACTTTATTTATTTTAATACTCGCTATAAAATACATTTTTTACTATAGAAAATACAAAAATATTATAAAACTAATCTACAGTAAAAAATATATCAAAACGGTGGATCACCGGCCGCGAAGCTAGGCTCAAGCAGCCGGTGATCCACCGTTTTGATATATTTTTTACTATATTATATTTATTTTTAAGAGCTGTGGTTTTTGTGGAATATAATAAAATAAAAATAAAGCGTTTTAAATACACTGTGTATACAATACATAACTTCTGATGTTTGATCAATAATGATTATCAACAGCTACGTAAATTCGAGGCAGAGCGACGAATGCGACCTTCCGTCCTGCGATCTAAGAGTCACGACAGGACGGAGAAGAATGTCTACTACTCAGATCTAGACTCAGGTATGAAGCTTAGCTTACAGTCTAAGGATGACCTCTGTGGTGCAGTGGACGAGGATTAGCCTGTGACGCTGGAAGTTGCGGGTTCGATACCCGCCTCGGTGCAAATGTATGCTATCTGCAGTTCAGGGTGTTGTTTTCTATCCTTACTAATATTATAAACGCGAAAGTTTGTATTTTTGTATTTTTTTTACTCTAAGGCTGTGTCTCCAGTAGACAAACTGTGAGCGGCCGACTGAGTGAGCCGCAAATTTGTGGCGAACAGGCTGCGGCGAGTGCCTTACACGCAATAAATAGCCCTTTAGTAACCTACTTTTCATCCTAGAAATCATTTCCTATGGGATAGAAATAACCTTGATACGTTTTCATAGAAACAACGCATGTGAATCCGCGGGCAGATACTATTGTATTAAAAACTATTTATCGATGTAGTATTCAGTATATCAGTAATCTAGTAGGTGCCCACAACAAAAGCTATGCTTAGCTTAGGGCTAGATGATGAAAAAATATTAAACAAACTGAAAAAATATGAGCGTAAGTGAATAGTGGTCGATTTAAGATAATACGCGAATGTTCGTATTATGTGAAATGAACCTCTTTGATTTGACAGAAATCTTAGGATCTCTGAAAGCATACTTTCCGAAATATTTTTTTATTTAACTCATCCATCAAACATACAATCTTCATTAGTTAAGGTTTCATAATAAGAATCTCATCAAAAAGACCCTACAAAACTAAATCTAAACCCTTTTACAGCCACCTAGATCTATAATCAAATCCAAGTTCAAACCGAGTATCAATCTTCCAGGTCCAGAGTCCACAAAAGACTCGTCTCGCTACAAAGACTCCATCCCCTGCAAGGACAAAGGCTTCGTGACCGACCTCAGTTTCCTGGAGATAGAGAACAGAGAGCTCAAGATGAAGATACGAAGGCTGGAGAAGGAACTTACTGATAAGGTATTTTAGAGTCTCTTTTGGGCTGAAACTCTACACACATCAGGTGTTAGGAAGGGGGTTAAAAAGTTGCGAATAACAGTTTCTTTTTGGGCTAAAGCTTGACACTTATCACCTGGGTGGAAGGGAGGGTTAAAAAGTTGCTAAAAAACGTCACGTGGTTTATCAACCTCTAAGATAATTCCCGTAATGGGGCGGCCCATCATGGCTGGGATATTTCGACCAACAGTTTTGTGTTATGATTGTTTTCCCGAGATCTTCAACAATCATCATGAATAACTCCAACATGATATGGTAAAGTTTTATACACTCGAATGAAAATCCCGTTTTTGTGGAAGTGTGGCAGTTTAAAGTGGCAAAAATAATCAGTCTCTAAATACAAGTATGATCTAATTTAAGTACAAAATTGAGATACGTGATTGAAAAGTTGTGCCGTGTGGGATTTAACGAAAAAAAAAATAAACGTGATATCTAACTATACCCAATGATATTCACGTGATTAAAAGTCATCACACACAGAATCCGTGGCCGGGTCGGAGGCGAAGGCATGCGATTTATATCTTATTGAATCATAAGAAAGACTACACATACACCAGAGGCGACCAATAGAATACACCCTGGCTTTTATGGACTTGTGTTGTGACATGAAAGCATCCTAGCAAAGCGAGCGAAACGAGCCGCGCCGTGTGCTGCTTTACAGATCCTATGCAGCTACGTCCTTATACAGGCGATTGTTTTCTTTTGACAGGAGTCGGAGCTATCCTTAGCCAGATCGCGCGGTGTGCTCTTTTACAGCTCCAATGCAGCTACGTCCATAATAAAGCTGACTGTTTTCATTTGACAGGAGTCTGAGCTCTCCTTAGCCAGATCTCGCGGTGTGCTCTTTTACAGCTCCAATACAGCTACGTCCATTATAGAGGCTTTTGTTTTCATTTGACAGGAGTCGGAGCTATCGTTAGCGCGATCGCGATACCTGTCCGACCTGTCTAACGGCGGCGGCGGCGGCGAGGCGGAGCGGTTCCGCCAGGCGGCGCTGCAAGCGGAGCGGCTGCTGGAGGCGAGGGACGCCAGCTACAGGCACCAGATCATGCGGCTAGAGAACCAGGTACACTATTATACAGGTACTAGGTGCCCGCGACGTCGTCTGCGCAGGATTAGTATTTCGAGTATACTCGCGGTTTCACCCGCGTAATTCTCGTTCCCGTGGGAATTCCGGGATAAAATATAGCCTATGTGTTATTCCAGACTATAATCTATCTTTGTGCAAAATTTCACCCAGATCCGTTCTTTACTTTTTGCGTGAAAGAGTAACAAACATCCAACCATCTATCCATCCATACAAACTTTCGCGTATAAACTAGCGACCCGCCCCGGCTTCGCACGGTTTTTATATAAACCTTCCTCTTGAATCACTCTATCTATTAAGGCGCAAACTAGAGCCGATGCCCTTGAGAGAATGGGCGCGGCTATCATTTCGCCCCGCACCTTCCCCACATTCCGGGCAGCGCCAGACCCGCTGTCGTCGCGCTGAGAAATAGTCTTCGCGCATAAACCGAAAAAAGGAAAATATTCGTGACAGCGCGGGTGCGGCGGGCGGCGTGGTAAACGAATGGCAGGACGCAAGAAATGCGTATTCGATTCCCACTCCTAGATATTTTTTTACAATATCTGCAAATATTTGTTTCTAGTCTTCTAGTCTAGTCTTGTCTTGTCCTAGTCTTCGGGTTTATTGGTATCACGAACCACGATGGTAAGTAACCTAATCTGGGAACAGAACTCGCTATACTTAGGTATAGTTATGTAATGTGACTCTTGGGTTGATGGTGTTAGTAGCTGCTATCCGCGTTGTAGCTAGATATACCTCCATCAAAAGTAGTCTGTAGACTACCTAACTACTTGAAATTTTCATTCACCACTAAAATTAGTTGATGTGGATAATATATAATAAGTGGAATATTCCAATCATTCAATAGTTTGTTCAAATCTATTTAGTAGTTACGAAGATAATGATAGATAGATTACCTACCTACGTGGTAAAGCCAGGGTAAAGGTAACAAACATTCACACAAACTTCTCTTATCTAAAATGAATGTTAGTAGGATATCAACGAATAGGTAGGTACTCATAATTCGGGTAGAATGATTTGATCCAATAAATTTCTGATCTACAGGAGAAAGGGCATAATGGAACAAGACAAAAAAATTACGAAAATTAGTAAATAATATCTTTATTTGTTTAGGTTTACAAAATAAGCACTAAGACAAGTCTTTATATTCTCTATTTACCTACTACATTTCATTTATTTACATTACATTACAAATCAATATATGGAGGATCGTTATCGACATAAAATTTTGACCTGCACATTTTGCATCGCATTGTAAATTTGGATCGTAATCCTATCTGTTTTTACCAAGTACCTAACTCGATATCTACAAGATGACAAAAAAGGCGATGTACCGTTACCCAGTTTCCTTTACATTTCGAACCCCATTCCCATTTCATTTCAGAAAGTACACGTTCACGTAAGAAACTATTACAGAATTCACATATCCATACTCTATCGATGTGAGATTGAGTGTGAACTTTTTTTGAACTTAGCTGCAGGCAGCGCAGTTCCTAAATATTCTTGGATCGGATCGGAGTAAAATGAGTGGTGTACCTACTGTCTAAAGGATTCGATCCTGAATCACGAGATCCCGGGATCCTGGTCGATTTTCGATCCCAAAAATTTCGGGATTAATTTTCAAATCCCGGGATTGTTTGGATTATTTTTTACAAATCCCGGGATTTTCGGGATTGAGATTTTTTTTAAAAAATAACAAAAAATTAGGCGTGTAAATGTTATGATCATAAATTATAAAATTAAAATTATACCAAGTTCTTTAAAAATAACAAAAAGGAACATCTGATCATTTTGGTAAACATCGGTTTAGTTTTCTTTTTAAATTATGATTGTAATGATTGTAACTGTAATGATTATTCCTAGATTTTTTTTATCAGTAAAAGCTCTTTTTATTACCAAATAATACAATTTATAAAACCATGTACCAAATACAAAAAAGCACTCTTTTAATAGGTACTCAACCGCCTCTACTGTCACGTCGTGGTAAAATTTACGTAAAATTATTTTTTTTCAACAATCATGACATGCCTTTTTTATTGAAATAATACGTTTAACCGTCATTTAATTTTGTTTTTATTGACTGATAAATTAGTGATCGGATATTTTTCAAATCCCAAAGTTGGGGCGAAGACATGTAGGAGCTTTTAAAACCAACTTTTACAGGAATCCGAAGGAGCACGAATTATAAAATTCAAGCAATTTCTATAAAAAAAAAAAATATATGTCACTTTAATCTGTTGTGTATTTTGTTAGTAATTTTTTTTTTGTGGAAATATCGATTTTAGTGAAAAACGAGTCGGAATAAATGTGTTTTATATTTGATGTATAAATAAGATTACAACGAAATAAATAACATTCTAGAACATTTTGGAATTCTTCGGAATTTATATGAATTCCCGAATATTCATGTTGTGTCGTATAAAAGAACGTGTCGTTGTAAGTTCATATAAAAGAAAAGCTGCAATACGTGGTGGCTCTTTGATTTTAGTAAAAAATAGTCTTAAATGTAAAGAAAGAAAAGATATTGTAAAACTCACTATTGAGAGGACTATTGAACTTTCTTGTGAGGAACTGGAGCGACATATCATTGTGTGTGTATACCGCCCTCCTGACGCAGATCAGGTTGCTTTTGAATGTACTATGGAAGAAGTTTTGCTGAAGTATTTACTTGTAGGAAGGATCTTATTGTTTGTGGCGACTTTAATATAGATATTTTAGCAAATCCCCTCGCCGACAGATTGCTTAACTTATTCAAGTGCTTTAGTTTACAAAATCTTTTTAATGATCCCACTAGGGTAACCCAAACATCTGCCACCTGTTTAGATAATATTTACTGCAGTCAAACTCCAACCAGCAAAGCAGTAATTAGGCATTTCCAATCAGACCCTTATGGTCAAAGTGTTAATTTTAGCTATGATGATAAAAATATTGTAGAAAAATATACCTGCAGGCCAATAACAGAGAACCGTATCAAGAATTTTCAAAGTAGAGTGGAACTAACAGTATCAAATATACCTTGTTCTGATGACCCCAATGAATTATTTTCCAAACTTTTGAATGTAATACACAAGGAACACAGTGAAGTATTCAAACTTAAAACATGCACAGTGAGAGAAAGGGTCGAGTTTATTGATTGGGCCACTCCGGGTATTTATAGAAGTAGGAATATACTATATGACCTTTATGCTTCTCGAGAAACTATGTTACTTGATCCTGCGTTTCTATTGTATTGTATGTAACCAACTATTCTAAAACATTTAAGAAAGTCTGCAACACAGCAAAATGCCTGTTTTTAAAGAATATTATAATAAAATCATCTAATAAAGTAAAAGCAACATGGAGACTAATAAATAACGAAACAGGTAAATCAAAGCCACGTTATAAGGAAATAAGGTTAAAAATTAATAATTCAATTCTTATACATGATAAAGATATTGCCAATGCTTTTGATGCATTCTTTTCTACTATTCCTAAAGTTGTTACCCAGTCTCTAAAATCATCAGCATCAATGGCTGTTAAATTTTTAGAACCTTCAGTTGCTAAATGTAATGAGAGCTTTAACTTTAGTTATGTAAATGCTGATTATGTAGTGAAAACCTTTAAATCAATTAACATTAAAAATACTGAGGATCTCTGGGGTTTATCCACCTAAGTATTAAGTTCAATTATTAAGGAAATGGCTCCTTGTTTGGCCTTTATTTTCAATAACTGTGTCGACGCAGGAATTTTTCCTGATCTCATGAAATATAGTAAGTTAGTTCCTCTTTATAAATCTGGTAGCCACACCGATCCGGCCAATTACAGACCGATTTCAATACTTCCTGCAATGAGTAAAGTTTTTGAAAAAAATATTCTTACCCAGTTAACCTCTCACTTCAATCTTAATAGGTTATTTCATGAAAACCAATTTGGCTTCTCCAAGGGTAGATCGGCAACGGATGCTGGTACAGTTCTATTAAGGCATATATTGAAGGCCTGGGATAAAGCCAAAAACGCTATTGGTGTATTCTGTGACCTTTCTAAGGCTTTTGACTGTGTTGATCATAGTACATTAATTGAGAAATTAAAACATAAAAAAATTAAGAAAAAGGCTCTGGATCTTATGAAATCATATTTATCTGATAGAGTTCATAAAGTAGATGTTGGTAAAGAAAGATCTACGGGCTCAAATATTGAATTAGGCGTACCCCAAGGTTCAATATTAGGTCCCTTTTTATTTTTAGTAAACGTATATGATCTCCCCTTTCTAGCAAAAGATCTTTGTGATATAGTCTTATTTGCTGATGATACATCACTAATTTTTAGAGTAGACAGAAATAAATATAATTATGACGATGTAAATAATTCGCTTTCACAAATACTAAATTGGTTTACCGCCAATAACCTCTTACTTAATGCTAAAAAAACAAAATGTATAAAATTCATGTTACCAAATGTTAGAGAAATCCCAACTCAAATCATCCATCTGAAGCAACTGAACTTTCTATTCGTAGGTTTAAACAGTACATAAAACTAAATCTTATCAAGAAGGCTTTACTCCATAAATGATTACATCAATGACGTTAGTGCTTGGCCAGATGTCGCTCAGTTCCACATCGACAATAGTATTGAATTATTTATAAGGCAAACATGTATTAGACACATAAGTTATACACATGCTAGTGGTTTCTATTTCGCCTCCTCCACTAGTGGACAAAAAAGTGAGGCGAACTGAAAATCAATTATCACATTATTTTTTATATTATTTTGATAATTATGTACCTATAGTATTAAATTTGACTTGTCTAAGTGCTTATTTTGTAAGCCTAAAGAAATAAAGATATTGATTTCTGATTTCTGTCGTCACTCAAAGTTTAGGTAAATAAACGCCTGAATATCCGATCACTGCTGATGACGTTACCATTATGTGGTTATTTAAATTAGTATTTTATATCATCTACCGTAAAAAAGTAGAATAAAAAAAAATTATATTATATTATTAATTATTTGAAAAAAGAAGTAATTGTGGTTTTAATTGATTTTTACTTTGTTTTTGAAAGTAAATAAAAGTTGATTTTCATATATTACTTCGATTTTATTTACCTGTCTACGGATCCCGGGATCGCCTTTCACAAATCCCAAAATCCCGGGATTGAAAATAAAGACCGGGATCGAATCCTCTACTAGTGTCTCACTTCGGAGAGACATAAATCGTTGTGACTAAGTATCTACAGGTATTTACTTATTAGCTTTCAGTCTGCTCGGCTGCCTTTTCACGAAGTGTAGGTACCATACTAGAATTCTGATGAAATTCATGAACATAATTGTTATACTTACATATTTTATTAAATCACAGCATACTACTAATATTAGCTAGGTCCTAAGTACTGGATATTTTACCTCTAGCATACTTGGCATTTCCTCTTCAGTTTCAAGTTGCTCAGTCACTGTACATCTGTAAATGAATAATAGTATAAGATATGTAATAAATGAGTAGTAGATAAATAAGAAGTAGGTATTTAGGTAGATACCTACTTACATCTTCGTTCATTTATTTTTACCTGGTACTACGCTGGACGATGGAAAGCGGACACCATAGACTTCCAATATACTATTATAAACTTTGTAGTTCCTTACTTGACATCATTTTCACCGTCCATTGTCTGAATATTTTCTTTCTGATGGATTAGCCTTTTCTTCGATCTCCTATAAAAATACATGATAAATCTAATATTGCTAATAGTAGCAATTGCACAAAATTAGGGAAATAAAATAAACGTAGGTAGGAAGGAAGTAGTTAGGTATACTTACATTATTTCCACCAACTTTTGGGCTTTCAGAGCTCTGGTCTTCTTGAGATTACTGATTTTCTTTATAATTCACCTACACGTACACACAACAACACTGAGCAGTCAAAGTATATTTAGGGCGAGGGTATTATAAAAGTAACTTAGCACTAAAAGCGTCCTTGCGCGATAAAAATAAATATTTATGTACAGGTGATGTACAGTCGGTTTTCTTATATTTTTACAAACTATTTAAACTAAATTAATAAATAAATATAATGCTGGACAATCCACACAGCACCATCTAGCCCCAAAGTAAGCTACTCAAAGCTTGTGTTATGGGTACTAGATAACTAATATATTTTTAATACAATATATACATAGAAAGATTTATTTTTTTAGTATACATATTAAACACCCAGACCAACGAAACAAATTCCTACAGATCGTGCACAAATTTGTTCCGAGGCGGGAATCGAACCCGCAACCTCCTGCGTCGCAGGCGGACCTTCGCCCACCGCGCCACATGGGTCGTCTAAAGCGTCCATGCGCGCACAACTTAGAACAAATAAAATCAATTATTAAAAACATAAATTCGACGAGTAAGGTGTGCGAGCACTAGGCAGACAAGCACAACCTCCCCGTACAACAGCCAGCGAGGCACTGCCGCCCGTCGCCCGCGCGACCACTTACGCCCACTAATCCTACGGAAAACTAGAAAAATAATATTTACAAGGTGAAAAACCGTCGCATCGCAAAATCGTACGTACCAATTGAAGACAAAGTTCTTGCCGACATTTAGGTGAAAAAAAAAGTACAAAATTCTAAGTCGTGTAGAAGTAGATACAAATTTAAAGTCCGAAACAGCTGAACTTTGTGAATTTTTTTCACAGGGAAAATGAACACGTAGAACATTTTTGTACGTTCCATTTATAGATAAAATGTCAATTAAAGTCATATATTTTTTTCAGCTCATAAAGTTGACTCCTCTATGAGTAGATAGCCTCCAAAAATGACCATTCAGCTACTGTTTGCGCCTTAAATAAAAACGCATCAAAATCCGCTGCGTAGTTTTAAAGATTTAAGCATACAAAGGGACATAGCGACAGAGAAAGCGACTTTGTTTTATACTATGTAGTGATAGTAGGAAATTGACGACCGATGTGGCGCAGTGGGCGAAGGTTCGCCTGCGACGCAGGAGGTTGCGGGTTCGATTCCCGCCCTGGGACAAATGTTTGTAAGATCTGCAAATATTTGTTTCACGGATCTGGGTGTTTTCTTTGTATAATAAAAAATATCGATGTAGTGTTTTTTATTAAGTATATCAATCATCTAGTACCCATAAAACTTTGCTTAGTTTGGGGCTAGACGATGAGGGCAACCTTTGGATGGACGCGTGATCTATTTTGTCTTTAGGCCTCCCACCTCAATCTTGATGTGCATTATCTTTTTTGTGTTTAGGCTGCCCAACTCCGCGCGCAGCTATCGGCAGAGATCCGTCGGCGGCAGGCCTACGTGTCGCGCAGCGGCCGCGCCGCCCGCGACATGCAGCGACTGCGCTCCGCCCTCGGGGACTCGCTACGGACCGTCTCACAGGTAACACTATTTACAGCTAGCTTCTGCGCTATTGCCTAAAGACGTAGCAGCTATTAGCAGAGATCAGGCGGCGTCGCCGCCGTCACTAGCCGTGTGGTGCCGGCATAGAATTGCACCACCCCAACTCCTCCCGTGGGTGTCGTAAGAGGCGACTAAGGGACACACCGGGGGCGGGCAGCAGCGCCCCTGCAGAACCAACACCATCACCTAACTGCGATCCCCAACCCGCATGCCCAGCGTGGGGATTACGGGCATTACCCCTTAATGAGTACAACGGCCAGCCAATGGCCCCCAGTTCCCGGTCGCCTCGCTATTCCTGGCTATGGTGGCGGTCATGGTAACGGCGGGGCTGGGGGTGCTAAGAATCCCCGGGCTACATTAGGCTACCACACACCTTCCAATTTGACCCTGGCTACGTTTAACGGACGCACTCTGAGGCTTGACCATCATCTAGCGCAGTTGGAAGTGGAGTTAGAGAACATTAAATGGCATGTTCTAGGGTTATGTGAAGTCCGTAGAGAGGGGGAGGACACCGTAACCCTAGACTCGGGCCATCTTCTCTACTTTCGCGAGGGTGATAAAACATCCCAGGGTGGCGTAGGTTTCCTCGTCAATAAGGCCCTCTCTGGCAACGTTCAAGAAATCTCCAGTGTGTCGACCAGGGTAGCGTACCTGATCCTTCGGCTGTCCAAGCGGTATAGCATGAAGGTAATTCAGGTTTACGCACCGACCTCGGCACACTCGGATGATGAAGTGGAGGATATGTATGAAGACATATCCAAAGCCTTACATAACACCACTAAGGCTCACTTCAACGTTGTTATGGGGGACTTTAACGGCAAGGTGGGAATCCAAACTGGCAACGAATCCCGAATAGGCCCGCATGGTTATGGAGTTAGGAATCACAGGGGGCAAATGCTTGTCAACTTCCTTGAGAAAGAGGGGTTGTTCTTAATGAACTCCTTCTTTAAGAAGCAGCCCCAAAGGAAGTGGACATGGCGAAGTCCCGACACTGTGACTAAAAATGAGATCGACTTCATCATGACGGATAGCAAGCACATATTCAGAGATGTCTCAGTGATCAATAGGTTCAATACCGGATCTGATCACCGACTGCTCCGAGGCACTCTGAATATCAACTTAAAGCTTGAAAGAAACCGTCTGGTGAAGTCCACGCTCCGACCTAATCCAATCCAAATCATGGCGGGCACCGAGAAGTTTCAGCAGCTTCTCGGGGATAGATTTGTTGCTTTGGAACCTACTGATGACGCTGACGAGAACCTACACAATCTGGTCGAAACGTTGAGGGATGAGGGCATTAAATTCTGCAGAAAACAAGGTACTGGCAGGAAGTCCAAACTCTCGGACGAGACTCTGGATCTGATGACAAGAAGACGGGAAACCACCCACGTGACTTCGTCAGAGAGGTCAGACCTAAACAAGCGAATCGCGAAGATGGTACGGCGCGACCTTCGGAGCTCCAACACACGCCTCATTGAAGAGGCGATAGAGCGCAACCGAGGGTCCAAAGTATTCACTCAGCAGCTTGGCAGGAGCCACCTGACGAAGCTTAAAACGCACGATGGGAGGACCGTTTTGTCGAAGCCGGAGATCTTGGCCGAGATAGAGGATTTCTATGGCCGTTTGTACACTGCACATGCCCCCCGTTCCCGGCGAGATGACCATGATTCCAGAGCCACCCTGACACGCCACTATACCGACGAACTGCCAGATATCAGTCAAGATGAAATCGTGTTAGCTCTGAGGCAGCTTAAAAATGGAAAAGCCCCGGGTGAGGACGGTATTACTTCAGAGCTTCTGAAGGCAGGAGGAGCCCCCGTTATACAGGAGCTACAGAGCCTCTTTAATGCCGTCCTTCACAGTGGGAGAACTCCTAAGGCGTGGAGCGGGGGTTTGGTGGTGCTCTTTTTTAAGAAGGGCGATAAAACCCTCCTTAAAAACTATAGACCCATCACACTCCTGAGCCACGTCTATAAGCTGTTCTCGCGAGTGGTCACGAATCGTCTCGCCAGGAGACTCGACGAGTTTCAGCCACCGGAACAGGCCGGGTTCCGCGGAGGATATGGCACCATAGACCACATTCACACAGTGCGGCAGATTATACAGAAGTCCGAAGAGTATAATCAGCCCCTGTGTCTCGCTTTTGTGGACTATGAGAAAGCCTTTGACTCTGTCGAAACCTGGGCTGTTCTGGAATCCTTACAGCGATGCCAAGTAGACTATCGTTATATCGAGGTGCTGAGATGTCTCTACGATGCCGCCACTATGAGTGTCCAAGTACAGGACCAGCAGCCTAAACCCATCCAATTGCGCAGAGGAGTGAGACAGGGGGATGTCATATCCCCGAAACTGTTCACGAGCGCATTGGAAGATATGTTTAAGACGCTGGACTGGAAAGGTAAGGGCATAAACATAAACGGCAATCACATCTCACACCTACGATTCGCTGATGACATAGTCTTAATGGCGGAGTCGCTAGAGGAGCTGACCCATATGCTGGACGGCCTAGCCTCAGCCTCACGACGCATCGGTCTTGGCATGAATTTGGATAAAACCAAAGTCATGACCAATGACCACATAAATCCAGGACCGGTCGTCGTAGAAGGCCACCTTCTCGAAATTGTTTCCGAGTACACTTACCTTGGGCAGATTGTGCAGTTAGGTAAAAACAATTTTGAGAAGGAGGCCAAGAGGAGGATTCAGCTGGGCTGGGCAGCGTTTGGAAAACTACGTCGAGTCTTCTCGTCATCCATACCGCAATGTTTGAAAACTAAAGTTTTCAATCAGTGCGTCCTACCCGTAATGACCTACGGAGCTGAGACGTGGACACTCACGGTAGGGCTGGTCCACCAGTTCAAGGTCGCTCAGCGAGCTATGGAAAGAGCTATGCTCGGAGTTTCTCTGAAGGATAGGATTCGTAATGAATACATCCGACAGAGAACCAAAGTTATCGACATAGCTCAAAGAATTAGCAAGTTGAAGTGGCAGTGGGCCGGCCATATCGTGCGAAGAACCGACAACCGTTGGGGTAAACGTGTTCTTGAGTGGAGACCGCGACTCGGCAAACGTAGTGTAGGACGCCCTCCGGCCAGGTGGGATGACGATCTGCGAAGGACTGCTGGCAGATGCTGGATGCGGCAAGCTGAAGACAGGGCGCTATGGCGCTCATTAGGGGAGGCCTATGTCCAGCAGTGGACTAATATAGGCTGATGATGATGATGATGAGGCGGCGTCAGGCAGCGACTGCGCTCCGCCCTCGGGGACTCGCTACGGACCGTGTCTCAGGTAACACTATTTACAGCTAGCTTCTGCGCTATTGCATAAAGACGTAGCAGCTATTAGCAGAGATCAGGCGGCGTCAGGCAGCGACTGCGCTCCGCCCTCGGGGACTCGCTACGGACCGTGTCTCAGGTAACACTATTTACAGCTAGCTTCTGCGCTATTGCATAATGACGTAGCAGCTATCAGTAGAGATCAGGCGGCGTCAGGCAGCGACTGCGCTCCGCCCTCGGGGACTCGCTACGGACCGTGTCTCAGGTAACACTATTTACAGCTAGCTTCTGCGCTATTGCATAAAGACGTAGCAGCTATCAGTAGAGATCAGGCGGCGTCAGGCAGCGACTGCGCTCCGCCCTCGGGGACTCGCTACGGACCGTGTCTCAGGTAACACTATTTACAGCTAGCTTCTGCGCTATTGCATAAAGACGTAGCAGCTATCAGTAGAGATCAGGCGGCGTCAGGCAGCGACTGCGCTCCGCCCTCGGGGACTCGCTACGGACCGTGTCTCAGGTAACACTATTTATTATTATTATTTGTGATACACAGGCAGCTCTTAAGCTGATGCGTGTATATCTGAGTCTTTATCAATGCACTGAAGGGGCACTGATCACTGATTCCGGTAAACGGTTCCAAGCTTTCACTATGAGATTGGGCAGTATGTGTTCTCTGGGTTTGCTGGTACTTGGCCCGCGTTGCAGTTTCAGCGAGTGTCCTCTCAGGTTTGTGTTTTTGTTCATAGTAAATAGTGTCTTTGATAAATTTGGTATACCTACTATATCTGTTAGTCAGGATTTTAAAGGTCTCTATTAAGTCTCCACGCTCTCTCCGTTTCTCAAGGGTCGTTAACCCTAGTTCTTGCAGTCGTTCTTCATACGGAATTTCTTTAAGACCAGCTAACATATTTACAGTTATCGACATAGCTCAAAGAATTAGCAAACTGAAGTGACAATGGGCCGGCCATATCTCGCGAAGAACCGACAACCGTTGGGGTAAACGTGTTCTTGAGTGGAGACCGCGACTCGGTAAACTTAGTGTAGGACGCCCTCCGGCCAGGTGGGATGACGATCTGCGAAAGACTGCTGGCAGATGCTGGATGCGTCAAGCTGAAGACAGGGCGCTATGGCGCTCATTGGTGGAGGCCTATGTCCAGCAGTGGACTAATATAGGTTGATGATGATGATGACATTTACAGGGATAAAGCTAAAATTACTGTTCTTTTAAAATTTAGATCTTGATCGTTTTTATATGAGACCATACGAAAAGTACCAGCTTTCAAATTGAAAAAGAGTCGCCGAATTCCCGTTTTCCCTTTTGGTACAGAACCCTAAAAAAAGACCGTTTACACCATTTCTGAAATATAAAATTCATTTACGTAGTTGTTTTGATCATTGTACTACAGTACCCAACACATTATCCTGTTTATATGCTGTGAAGCACGTGGTTTACCTGTAGGTAGGTTACGTTCATTAACGGAATTTTCTGGTGGTGACATACGTGTTTATCCTAACCCGTCATTTATAATGCGGTGATAGAATACAGTAGGTATGTAAATACCTACGAAAGGTTTTTCACGTCGATTTAACAATACCGAATCGTATTGGAATTTAAAAAAATGATTTATCTGCGTCCACCTTATTGTATCACTTACCTGCTTCATGTTTCTGTTTGTTAATAATAATAGAATAATAATATAAAAATAGAGTTAAGCTCTATTTTTGTAATGTTTTTATTTTCTATTTTATTATTTAAACAATGATTTAGAATATTACAGCAGGAAAAACTTGGTTAGCTTGATAAGGGCAGCTATGATGATGTAAAACAAAAATTTTACCCGAAAATCTACAACAATATAAAAAAAAAAAATATAGATTTTGATGCGGTTTTTTTAAAAGATAGAGTGATTCAAGAGGAAGGTATATAGGTATAATAAAACCGTGCGAAGCCGGGGCGGGTCGCTTGTTAAATATAAAACATATGTATACCTACGGATATTTTAGACACAAGTTAACACATTAATCGTCAAAGATAACCGACGAAGCTGCATATTTGGCCGATTATTTTTTGGTGAATATCAGCCCTTGTTTCCAGCCGTTTTTGACTGTCATCAATTAAAATCTGTCGTTGAAAGGCTCGGATTAAGGGATCGCCCCTAGGTCTTGGTATTTGAGGGCCCTCTGCCTTACAATATCATTCTACCCTTCTTCCTCTTGAGGCCATCATAAGCGAATTAAATTAAAATGAATAAATAAAATGTCTTTATTTCGGATAACCAGGACCCATATTGGGTTAGTAGGCACACTAACCCAATATGGGTTTTATATTTATAAAAAGAAGAAAGAGCGTTAGTACGTAGTATTAAAGAGTAAGTATTTTAATCTTGACTCGAACATCAGAATAATGTCTCGCTCGTGTTAAAATTATAGAGTCGCCCGAACCAAAAACATTTTAATGTGTAGACACCTATATTATAGGCATATAAACAGTCAATTCGCTGCTAACGATAACCACATTAGGTTGCGAACACATGCCTATTGTTATTTAGGTAGGTATGTTACGCCCACCTTACATACTGTTCGCGTTATGACCAATTTGAATAAGTGGATTCGCGAATTGTAGACGACCTTTTTTAGACTTTGTGTAGTTGATTTGATTCATTGGTCAAATATTTATTTTGTACTTATTTTAAATATTGATTTCTATAATACGACTGATGTGGCGAGGCGGGCGAAGGTCCGCCTGCGACGCAGGAGGTTGCGGGTTCGATTCCCGTCTCGGGACAAATATTTGTACGACATGCTAGTTTCGGGGGTGCATTTGTTTCATAAACCTGAAACAAATGCACCCCCGAAACTAGCATGGGGTGTTGTCTAAGGATATTTAGAAATATCTATCTAATTTATTGAGTACTAGCTATCCGCCCGGCTTCGCACGGTTTCACATAAAAACCTTCCTCTTGAATCACTCTATCTATTAAAAAAGCATCAAAATCCATTGCGTATTTTTAAAGATCTAAGCATACATAGGGGCAGACAGACAGTCAGCAGCGGGAAGCTGCTTTGTTTTGTACTATATCGTGATATCAGTCACCTAACACCCCTAACCTCTGCCTAGCTTGGCTCTAGATGACGCTAGATTGTCCAGCATTACCACCCATCATTTTTGTAATTATAGTTACCTAGTTGTTAGTTTCTCTAAAATAGTCAAATAAAATAATTACGTATTTATTTAACCCTTATTTCGTTGACAGGACCCAGCCCTGGACTCCTACACGTTGGAGCACGAAGCGAGGAAGCTGGACAGCACGCTGACACACAGTCTGCCGCCTCTCAACGACAGCTACGACTCTTCCAAGTAGACGTCTTCCCTAACGAGTCTAAAGTAGATCATCTTCTTTCCACCATTGGACCAGCAGACTTTGCGCAGCTAATAATGAACGGCTCAGTACATGGGGCGGCGGAAGAAAGTGGCCTACACTCATTAAAAATATAAATCCGGCACTGCAAATGGGATAGAAGCTGATGACGTTCCTATTTAAATTATTCTACCAAAACTACTGTATGAAATGTAATGTATAAACACCATATTTTCTGCCCTGCATTTTAATAAAGGATGCTGTTCTACTAGTCATCAATAGGCTGAGTTAGGACCTTTGTAAAGTTCATAATGGAACTAGAAAAGTGGGTAGGTATCCAGAAACATGTTGATATCAAGAAATAAATCGAAAAGTTGTTGATAGGAAAAATGAAACTTTCGACCTAACTTAATTGTTAAAATCTACACAGTAAAATAGTTTTAAAACAAAGCTCTCTGGACTGGTTGATCTATGATTCTAGTCATTCTATTGTAATCTAGAGTTCTTTATTAGCTGTTTTTTGATCTCAAAATAACTTGCAAGGTTAAAAAGTAAGTTGTGCAGATAATTTACTTAGCTACAATTTGTTTCGGTACAAGGAAAAATAATGTCAAGGTTCATTCGATAAAACCAGGTCTTTGCGACAGTACCTATAAAATTGGCAGTTTTTATAAATTTAATAAAAGCTTGTATGAATAAGTAGGCGATACGATTCCTTTAATGTAGGCTTGTCGAGTAGGTTTAAGAATAAATTGAGCACAGAGTTGGATAACAGTATCAAATAAGGTATGGTCATTGAATAATTAAGCAACTGCTCAAAATGTAGCATGTTTTAGCTAAATGAATACCTACGAATTGTACTTATCATAATTCATAGAAGTTAATCAATACTTTTTATAAGTGCCTCGATATCTAGAAAGCTATGATTTTTCGAGTCCATCCTTATTTTATCAAAACAAGTATCTAGTAGGTGCCTAGATTAAAAAATGCCTTTTAGGTAACGTTATACCTTAGTAGGTAACTATGATTGCCCATAGATCTCTCTAAACCCTTCTGGTAACAAATATAGTCAAGAAAAAACACCTGAGTAACTCTATACGAGCCATAGGGTTAAAATGGCATTCTCTTAATAATTTAGTCTAAAAGTTATCACGCGTGTAAAACAGCAGGCTTAAGCTAGTATCTAATCCATTAGAAAACACGTGCTGGGACTGATTTTACTAATCAGAGCAATGATTTATTTAAAAACATTTGAGTCATGAATTCTCGGTGATTCACTAAATTTATTCTATGGCTCAGAGGTCGGCCGGAAGTTTAATAGTAAGCGTTTTTTGTATGTGAATCATCAATAATGGTTGAGCTTGAATTGACATGATTCCATAGGCTTATTTCACCACCTTTATCTGCATAGTCTGGTAGAGAGCGCTCATTATTATAAAACCGATTTATATTTACTAAGTTAAAAGTTTTCTTACCTACTCTGTTTAGGTATATTTCCAAAAAAGTTTACTTAAGAATAAAGCATTTTATTTAAGTCTTGGTGGTTAGGCTGCATCACTACATTGTAATTGCGGCCTGGATTCACATCCGTTCCGAATCCATATACATACAGTACCTACAGATGTAGAAAACACGATCCGACTATATATATGCAGGATTCGGAACGGATGCGATTTGGACGCTGTAGTCACTAAGCTAGCTCACGGCAATAAAAGAAACGCTTGAGTTACGGACCTAGTTGGTTTAATTCTCGTTTAACACTAGTCTGGTCATGAGATTGGCCCTAATATAAATTGCTAAGAACTGACAACCTACGCAAAAGTGAACATTGAGGGATATTCTTTCATACTAAGCGTAGGTAATTATTGTCCTCCTGTGTCATTACGATGACGAGATTATATCGCATCTGGTTTTTACGTCACTATTAATTAAAATAGGTATTTATACAATTATTTATTCCATTAGGTAAAGTTATTTTATTTCGTATTACGCAGTTTAGATACCTAAACATTTAAGTCAATGTTTCTAGTCATAAGGATAATGTTAACATTTCCGTCCAATTGATAATTTAAAATAACTATGGTACATTCTAGATGGGTAGTTACTATTAACTTAGAGAAGTAAAACAAGCCTAATTATAAGTAGGTACCTACTATATCTAGTACCTAGATATCATGTTTGTAAAAAGCTTTGACACAATTAATTAGATATAACTGCTTATATCACCCTATATAAGTTAAATAAACGGATATCTATGGAAACTTATCGAAAAACAAATTAAACAGATAAAAACGCCATTCGATAACTGCCAAAAAAACATCTGTGCAGCCCACACATTCCACAGGATGTTATAAATAGAAGCATTAACAGTGTTGACAGAGCTGTCTCCACAACTGGCCATAACTCTGTCAATCAACTGGCGTGTTGTGAGCACCCTGTACATTGACCCCATCGAAAGTTAAGATAAGGGGAGGACACCAGCATGCAGTCGATAAAAATTGTCCACGCTCATACTCATTAATTATCAAGTCACTGCGCGGCACGTTTACCCCAGAGTTCAATTGTATGTAGATTAATATCACTCTCCCACAAACTTTCAAACCTATTCACTATTTTAAGAGCGACAGTTGTTTTTGTTAGCAATCGCGCCTCACAGTGGGCTCGATCTATGCGCTAGACCTTGTCACACCTCGTGGGGTGTGCAGATACGAAAGTTAATGTAACCCAACACTTGTTTTGCATCGTAGATTAGACGGCTTACTTATCCAGTTACGTAGATGCTAAGTTAGGCGTATTGTGTTCATTTCCATTGGACTGTGTCAATTCTTATGTTACTAGAATGTCGACATACGCCCGCCACGATTCACTGCCAGTGTTTTTAACATGTTTGTACCTAATACCTATTGTAATGTTCAATCTGTATTGTATTTTTGTCATGGAACACTATTGTACTTTTTTACACAATAAAATAGTTGTAGAATGTGCGCTGTCGTTTCAATTAATTGAATTCTATTAAAATACCGAGGCAATTGATGTTTATTTGATTGTCGGTGGGGGAGGAGATGGCGGCGCGCGCGCTGACTCACGCGCCCGTCGTCGCTCGTCCCCGACCTCAATACCCGAGGGGAACAACGCAGGGGGGACCCAAAAACATACCCCATTCATTCCATATTTTAAAATTGGTTTTATTGATAATTTGCAAAAAAATTAAATGAATAGTTAATTATTGTACATGTCGATAATTGATTAAAGAAGATAAAAATATACACGAGTTCTTACTTTGCACAATATATAAAAATATAATTCAACTCAGATCAAAGTCATTACCAATATCCTTGTGCAATACTTACAAGTTAACATAAAAGATCGGTAGAATCATCTAATCCCATAACAATATTTGAACACCTAATATAATTATTTTACTTTCAACAAGGGTCTAGTAGCGAAACATAGGTCGTTATCATTTACTAGTTAGTCTGAGCCAGTAATGATAAAAATTTATTCATTTACAATAACTATATTTTTAAGATTTACTTCACCAATTAGGGGTTTAATCCATACATAGTGAATGGCACCCATGGGACAACGAGAGGGCACTTGACAACTTTGACACTACAATACAGTAGGGTGCTCTCTCCTAAGGCTCACTAAGAATGTTACAAGATACTCTAAAGTGTCACTTTAACCTTCCGTTGATACATTTTAAATACATAACAAGATAATAATATATCTGAAAAAATTTAATGTTTCCTTATTCATTAAGTTTACCCACTGGTTCTCGCCTACTGGCACATTCCTAGGTCTCCACAGAGCCTAGCCCTTAGCTATACAACTTATTCTGTTGTTCACAAGTTATGGGCTCCTAATCATATTAGATTAATAATACTAAAAGAAGATTATAATGTTAGATACAGACAGTGTGACACTTCCATTGGTAAATAGGCACATGTTGGTAAATATATACTTTTCATTACTGCATCAGCAAGGAACACAATTGAGGACATTACAAATGGCATTGATAGATAAGTTTTATGGCGAACCCAAAACCATTTTCCTGTTGATTAATTGACAGAGAGCTGTCTGTACCTAACATAGTTACAAATAAACATGCCTTATGTCACATTATGTGATCAAGACTCAAATCAAAGGGAGTGCAAGGGGGGAGCGTGCTGTAAACATATCTTCAAAATTGGAATGAGTTAACGGTTAAGTATTGTCTTTAGGAATGAAGGACACCCTCCCCTTGCAATCCAGATACAATTTTACACACTTGGATGTATCAGTATACCTACCATTCATTAAGCTTTTTGATAGCAATAATTTTTTATCAGCGTTCATCCACCACTATAGAAAAAGTGGATATGCTAACAAAAGTGACATGTAGACCAGTAAAATTACTCCTAAAACTCAGTTATCGAAGTGAAACGAGAATGAACTTCATAATAATAAAATGTAAAAAGAGAACATACACAGAAATTTTATCTTTCACTGATTTAACTCCTTACTATATTAAAGATGAAAGAGAGATAGCAAAATAGATGTTTGCACAACAGGACTGACAGATACAGCGCTCCCCAGCCACCCAACAAATGCACTTCCATCAAATGCTACAGGTTTCTAATCATCAGCAACAATACTCAACACCCGACCTAATTAACTTTGGGAACAGTCGAGAGCCAAATCCGGGAACGAGAAGTCTTTCAAATTATTAAATATTTTTATACCTACACATTGGAGGCTCCTCACTTACAGAATGTGACATTTTAAGTTTTTTCTAGTTTTTATATCATTGGGCTTGGGTGATTTCTTGTTGATCTGTCGCACTAGGTCATAGAACACATCGTTCACGTGTATTTTGGCTTTCGCGGAGGTCTCCATGAAGGCACAGTTGAAGTGGCGGGCGAGGTTGGCGCCCTGTTCCTTGCCCACGACACGCTCGGCCTCCAGGTCTGTCTTGTTGCCCACCAGCACCATGGGCACGTCATCCTTGTCCTTCACTCGCAGGATCTGCTCCCGCAAGTCCTGCAGGTCGTTGAACGTGGACTGTGCCGTGATTGAATAAACTAGTACGAATCCTTGCCCGTTCTTCATGTACAGATCCCTCATCGCCGTGAACTGCTCCGTCCCCGCCGTGTCCAGGATCTCGAGCATGCATTGTTGTCCGTCCACTTCCACCTGTTTCCGATAGCTGTCCTCTATGGTGGGGTCGTATTTCTCCACAAAGATGCCTTGTACGAATTGCACTGTCAGAGCGGACTTTCCCACGCCTCCGCTGCCTAGCACGACTATTTTATATTCACGCATTATTGCTTATGTACTACTTAGTGGTTTACTTCACAAAACAAGGGAATAAATTGATGGGATGCACATGAAACTATTTAGTTTTTGCAAAAAAAACCTTTACAAGTCAAACCGCCATGACACCGTTAGCAGGGCGATGGCTCACTGTGTCAGTATTGCCATATAAATAAATTAATTCATTGGAGAACAGCGAGAGAACACAAAAATGCGTTTGGTAGGTACTACTTGTTTTTATGTTCAGTGTAGAGTGTATGGACCTTCCTTTGTAAAGACCAACTTGATGTTGAATGAGTCAAAGGATATTGTTCAAATTATTCAATTAACTGTTCTGTTCAGTTGTTGCTGATGTTCATCATCATCATCTTTAGCCCTTTTAGACCGTAAGTTTTATTTAGTAGGTGTGCAAATCTCAAGCAGTATTTTTTCCATTTGATAGATTTATTACGACTGATTATTTAATTTTCATTCAAATTTAGCAGGACTTGGCCTACAAGTAGGTCATCTTCATCATCCCACTAAGAAGTATAAAAGTTATCATAGAAATAAAAATAAGAAACATAACTTCCATATTCGGCTAACCCTTTTTAGCCGATTATGGAAGTTATGTTTCTTCGAAATTACCTATTATTTATCTCTCTATTGTTGCTTTTTTTTGTTATTTTGGTTATGGCAATTCTGATCGGGAATTCCTGGATTACTGTGTAGTACCAAAAATATTAACAGATGGCGCCATAATAAAGATATTTTAGACAGCTAGCGCCTGAAAAAAATTAACTGAACGAACGAATTTCTTTCTCATAAGTACAATAAGTTTTAAATAAGTAATCGTGGATTTAACGTGAACAGCTCATACATTATGTAAAGCATAATGTATATGTACCTACCAACTGAAAATTACGAATAATATGACCAGCAGTATAATGATGAAGTACTTACCTACCACTTATCTGCTGATTTTTTTCTTCCATAATGTTTCACTACTTACAAAGGTATTCTTTTTGATGTAGGAATAGGGGCCTATAGACCTAGTCACTAGTTCATAAATACACCAAAAGAAAATAGAAAGATAGGTACCACCTAGATAGTTATGAAGTTGGTAGGTACGCAATAATTTAACATAGGTATGAACCTACCTATCTTTATTTAGCATTTAACACTCGTAAATCCGTAGGGTCACGGTAAATTGGATCCTTGCTAATTAGTGGCAGTAATAACTTTTAACTGGATTAGCTGTTTGGACTTTAAATCACGCCTAGAGGGTTAATGGAGCCAAGAAACAAATAACGTTATTTTTGTTTACGTAGTACCAACGTCATAACTATCATCATCACCAATCTTCATGGCTGTCGCTCGCTCTCGGTCGCTTGGAGGATCTACCATGTGGCATCATCAGATATATTGAGAGATTTTCATAGTCCGCACGCTATAAATACCATGATCACATTTCGATACCTACCTAACCTACCTACTATCGACAAATCAGACTTAGAGATTCTAACGATGATCTTTAACCATTAGTTTAGGTCTTTGGACTCGGGACCTAGATGGACGAACGGTACCACTACCATTTCTTTCACCTGTAGTACCGAGGTACTTTGGCCACCTCTGTAGCGCCATTTGAGGTGCAGTAGTTTACGGTTCGATTCTCGTGAGATTTTTAGTCACAAAAGAGACTACCTTGTGGTGCTTGTGTGCAGGGCATATTTAATTGAAATGCACAAGGTGTGTAGCAAGTACATGTTTTTTTACTGGAAATGGTAGAGCGTTCGGCCACTATGTTACATATAAGACGTGAGGATGGGGCACGCTTTCAAAGGAGGAATTATTCACTCTCGATTTGAAGACTGCAAAATTGTACTCTAGGTTCACAAAATACTGTGTGAAATGTCTAACAAGTCTAGCATTCTAATCTAGGGTAGATTTAAAAAAAAGAACGACGAGTGTCTGTTACAAAATTGTATTCAAAATTCTCGTGACCCACATTTTAATTTGTGCCGTAAAAGAGTGAAATCCTTTTTATGACACCGCGGCTCTACGGCGTGATATTGTATAATTATCATAAACTCCTCGTACCTACCTAGTAAGTAGGTAGATATTGTAGGTGCGGAAACCAGGCACGCATTAAGGGTTAAAGGTAGTTTAATTTCAAGCGTGACTAAGCATTTTCAAGGAGATGGGAAGTGATATTGCTTTTCTATAGCTAGCTAGCGTTGTTTCGATCTCTGCCCTATTAATAGTGATTATAGAGCACAAATTCATATTGAGTCAAGTTTCAAATGTTTATTGTGTTCATGTTGTACACATCATTATCATCAACCTATATGTATAAGTCTACAGCTGGACAAAGGACATAGCATGATGTCTTAAATAGTAAGTACCTACAGCTTACAACATGAACTCTTTATAACGAAATCAGTAAATAAATAATAATTGCAATGAATGATAAAGTTAAATATTGGTGTCAATTACATTAAATAAAATACACAATAAACTTAGAAAATAATGAATTGTACTCCTTAAATCTCATCAGGAACCTAATAAAGTAAGTACAGAAACAAATAAATAAAATAAATAAATAATGCTGGTCAATCCACACAGCACTATCTAGCCCCAAAGTAAGTTACTCAAAGCTTGTGTTATATAGATACTAGATAACTGATATATTTAATACATTATGTATACAAATTTGAATCCGCAACCACACCGCAACCTCTTGCGTCGCAGGCGGACTATTGCCCACTGCGTCACTGAGGTAGTCAAAAGAAAATGAAGGGAAAGTAGTAGTGCTTGTACTGGAACCACAGAAATATCTTTCGTACTTTAAACGAAGTAAGTCTTGTACTTTACTAATTAGTACCTATTAAGCTGCTCGGTAACATAATATACTACAAAGTAATTATCTATCTAAGTACGACCTCATAATAGGGCTCCTAGATACAAGCCTGCCCCCGGGAGCGGCGGGTCAGCCCTATCATATCAAAACACTGCCCTGAATTCATAAATGATAACTGAGCTTTCATGTTTTCAGCACGAAAGAAATTAATTAGCGGTACATCGTTATAGTTTTTTATTGCACGAATTTTAATGTTAGAACGAAATGTGTGGCTTTCTAGTGAAAGCTGAATTTTCAGCTAATTTATGTAAGTGAGTTTTGATGTTGTTTTAGGAATTTGGTATTCTTAATTAGGATAAGTACGATACGTACATTCTACGTGGAACGTAGGCATACACGCCTAAAAATAATTATGTTACCTTTGTAATCAAAGTGGAAATATATAAGACATTAGCCCGCGACTTCGCACGTGTTGTTTCTACTCGCTTCAAGGCTATTTCTATCTCATCGAAAAGGATTTATGGGATAAAAAGTAGCCTATGTATTATACCAGGGCTACTACGACTATTCAAAATTTCAGCCGTTCAGTAGCTTTCGCGTGAAAGAGGAACGAACAAGCATACATACAAACTTTCGCATGTATAATATTAGTAAGGATAAAATATTAAATTCTGCGTCAGTGTAATTTAAAACTTTAAATTAATATCAATATCTATTATTAATAATAATAATTCCGGACAGTCCACACAGCATCATCTAGCCCCAAGCTAAGCAGAGCTTGTGTTATGGGTACTTTATAGCGATTCAAAATCATAGATATTTTTTGTATATAAACGAGATACAAAATCAAAGAAAAATTGGTGTAACATATTTTACGATACTGGTATGATCAGAGCAAGCTGCCGGAGCTCCAAACAATACCTGGTTTTGACAGTTTTCATTCATCATTGCATTGGTCTCTGAATCGTTATCGGATTCGAACTTGCATCTTTTTAGTTGTACTTGAGCAATTATGCGTTGTTGAACTTTTTGCTTTGTTTATTAGTTATTAGCAAGCCACACACTTGACCCTGCTGTTGTCTGTTATACTGTTTTCATTCATAAATGTCATTGTTTACAAAAAATATCTATGATTCTAAATAAGAGAATAGATGACTGATATAGTTAATACAATATATATATTATATTCACGCATACATTTTTTATTTATTTCCCCTACGTTTCCATCGCGTTGTAGCCTATAGCTATCGTGGTCTAAGGTTCTAAATCTACTATCACTACATACACTATCACTACATAGTATAAAACAAAGTCGCTTTTTCTGTCCCTATGTCCCTATATCCTTATGTCCCTTTGAATGCTTAAATCTTTAAAACTACGCAACGGATTTTGATGCGATTTTTTTAATAGATACAGTGATTCAAGAGGAAGGTTTATATGTACCTATAATAAAACCGTGCAAAGCCGGGGCGGGTCGCTAGTTTATAATAAATAAATCAGTTATAAATGTATTCAGCAACCACGACGTAATAGTGCTACGACGTAGCAAAAAACGACACGTCTCTACGGCGTAGAAGAGCTACGACGTTTAAATCTACGACGCCTACTCTAAGCTACGAAGATAAACATTTTTGCAACAAAAAATCGCTCCGACTTTCAATTAAAATAGGAAAGAGTTGAGCTTTTTATTCAGCCAGTCATTCCAAACCAGGTTATCTCAACTCCTAACTGTAAAAAGAAGCGTAGAACTAGTCTAGGAACTTTAAGTGTTACGTGTCTTCGCTGCCGACTTTCTGTACCGTATCAATTTTTTACCAAGTTTATCGCTTTCCCGTCGAAGTTAAATTGATCATTCAAAACTCGTATAATAGGTACCAAGACGTTTCGCCTTAAGGCCACGGCGGCCGCACTGTAGGAACGTAGCTTGGATAACAGATGAAAAAAACTTAGTTTTAATAGATTTTTTTCCAGAACCGACCAATAAATTTACGCATTATTAAAGATAACTCATAAAGTACGGTCAGATTTTAATCAAATGTACCAGATTTGAAATAAAAATAAAATAAGTTCCATCAAAATCGGTTCACGTCGAAAAACGTTCTAAGGCTCATAAAGAATACAGTTTTCACCAGAACCTCCCCCTTTTTTAGACAGTCTAATGAAAACTAAAAAAGTCTAATTTAGCTAGTCGCCAGGACGTTGTGATCGATGCGTTGACTGTTTTTGGATTTTATCTCATAAACACGCGCCTAGCGACTATTGAAGCAAGCAACCCGCTAACCTATCCACCCACCACCCTGCACTGCGGCCGTTGCCTGACAGAAAGCCAATGAAATTCTTTTTGCACGTTTTGTATTGCACTATTCAAATACTTTAGCTCTTGGGCGAATACGTTTGTGCAACCTACACGCTGTTGGTATTTTATATTTCCTTTATACTCTTTGAAATGTTTTATTTGTCTGGTTTGTTTGCAGTTAGTTTTCTTCGCATGTTCAAAGCCTTTCTTTTGTTTTGTTAGGTTTGTGCTGGAAAGCCGCTAGATTGTTGTTTATAGTCAACAAATTGGCTTTACGTTTGTACTTTTTGCATTTGTTTTCGGTAGCGAAACTTAGGGGGTCAATTACGAAGACAAGCTCGTATCTTTTGTTAGGTTTTGTTAGTTGTATACTTAGTTTCTATCTACGACCGATGTGGCGCGGTGGGCGAAGGTTCACCTGCGACGCAGGAGGTTGCCGGTTCGATTCCCACCTCGGAAAAAAATTGTGTACAATCTGCAGAAATTTGTTCCATTCGTCTGGGTGTTTTCTATATTTAATAAAAAAATATCTATCTATGCATATAATGTATTAAATATATCAGTTATTTAGTGTGGGTATTAAATAACTGCAGCTTGTGCTTGGTAACTCAAGCTTTGAGTAGCTTACTTTGGGGCTAGATGGTGCTGTGTGGATTGTCCAGCATTATATTTATTTATTTATCATTAAGGTGTCACGGAAGACCAGCTCGAGTCCCGAGCAATCTCATGCAGCTGGATCTGAGTGACATCCGTTTTGGTTTCACTAGTTTTTTGTTTCTCCATTTTTAGTTAATTAAGCTAATCATAGTATAAGTAATGAAAAAGAAAAAAGCTAGATAAGTATAACTTGGGGAAACCAACCACCTTTCAACTAACTCTATGGCTAAAATCAAGTCGATTGGTTGCTTAGTTAAGGTGTGGAGGAAAGACTAACAAATAAACACACTGACAGTAGTTAGGATATTTTAAAAGTACGTAGGTATACAGTGGGAATAAATGATTTGATATGTTGTGTCACAAAATTTTGCATGACGTACATACATATTAGTAGGTACTAGATTACCGACGAAATTTATTAAGAAGAAAATAGCATCAGTAGATAACAATCCACCCAAAAATCTCCTTATTTATTACACAAAAACTAATCGCTTAGGTTTATAAAAGTAAAACAAAACTTTTAATATCCCTCTCGCTCAGTGCATATTTTCACAATGTTAGAATAAGAGAAAAATAAGAGCTTCAAATAACCCCCCGCTAAGCACAATGCTAACAGTGTTCGGAACAAAGAGTAAACTAACAAAAACTAACTTCATTATTTAAAGCAGACGTGACAAAATGAAGTCTTTATGGCCTGTCAGTCCCAACCTTAGCATTCGCACCACGGCCACGTACGGTAAGCGTCAGTCAAAATGTCCTTTTCAAATATGAATAACATGAAGGCGCGGTCATAAGTGTCTGAGCAAGTCGAGTCGCAAATGTCACAATCGATCGCTAAAATCCCTTCACAGTATTCCAATTTAAGGATTTTTGTCCTGTACATACGTGACATGGGCATTGAGGGTAATGTGCAGTCAGTTGTTTGTTAGGCAAAATGTAAGCTTGTTCTATTTCTAGTCTTCTATTTCCTCCTCCACGGTGCGATAAATAAATATATTAACAATGCTGGACAATCCACACAGTATGTTCTAGCCCCAAGTTAAGCAGAGCTTGTGTTATGGGTACTAGATGACTTATATACTTAATACAATACATTACAGATAAAGATATTTAGTTATTATGTATAAAAACAC
This sequence comes from Eupithecia centaureata, assembly GCA_944547425.1. Classification (NCBI taxonomy): domain Eukaryota; kingdom Metazoa; phylum Arthropoda; class Insecta; order Lepidoptera; family Geometridae; genus Eupithecia; species Eupithecia centaureata. Next base: position 2,008,033 of record OX155680.1, on the reverse strand, counting down.
CCAGATCCGATCCCAGATCCCGGATCTGATCATGGAATATGATATTATGTTTACCTATCCTTTTCTTACCTTTCAAAATCGAATATGTGTATTTCATTAAATATACGACTCAGTACCATAAATTATTAGAATCATTATTTTACATAGGAACTTAGGAGGTACTTACTCTCATAAGTTTTTGTGTTCAAGTGGTTTTATATCGTGTTTTGCACACAATTTGTTCATCTATTTTTGGCAGTTACGGAATTCTACGAAAGATAGTAGTGCTCCAGCGAACGAATTTTAATGAGGGAGAATTTTGCTAAGTAACGTTTTCAGGGTTTGTTTAGGACGGCCAGTTTTTAGCTGAGGGCAAACTTGCTCCAAATCGAATTTGGTTCGGTCCTAACTGGTTTGAATTGTGAACTACTGAAATAGCTGAGAGTTTGTCAGTTGGCCTTTTATGTTTGTGTTTTTATTTGCTTTGCCTTATTTATCTTGTTTGTTATGTAAAGTTTCAAATCGTATACAATTCTGTAGGTTGGTACTTAACCCATGCTGATTGTTTTCAATTTCTTTGGTTCGTTTACTTTACAATTTTTCTAATCATAAATAGTTCTGCCCACTTAATGAATTTGTAATAATATTAGGTAATTTTTACGAAGTTATAGTGCTCTGAATGTGCAATGTGTAATGTTTAATCTCATAGCAAATCCTAACTACCTACATGTCTTGTGTGTAATCAAGTACCTATTTATTTTTCTATAGACGCTTTGATATTTTATTGACTTGAAAGCGAATATTTCCTAGCATGCAATAAAAGTAATCGAACTGACTAAACCGCGTGCTTCCGCTATGGAATGGATTTACCGGAAATAGAGCAATGTTAGACCATGCGTGAAACTAAGAGTAGATACTCCTGTTTGTCCACAAATAGATATTTGTGGACAAACAGGTGATTATGCGAACCGAGTAAACCTGATTGATGAAAATGATTAAACATAAGTAGGTCAATTTCTGTTTATTTGAAAAGCAACAGAAATAAATATTTGATAATTTGTTTTGAGCAACGAAAATTTAATAAATTCAGTCTCGCTAGACTGAATTAAAATAATTAAAACTCTAAAAACTGAGAGAAGAATGGCCCAGGTTTTGGCTGTTGATATTTAATTGTTTAAATTTGTAGCGGACATCACTACCATCTCTTAATTCGCTCTTCGAATACATAATATCAAGATTGACCTCATCATTTTCGTTATCATAAGTCTACTGTGTTTTGATTTTTGATCTCATAGTCATTGAGTAGAGCTCGGAAGAATTCAGTTGGTACTTACCTAATTACCTCTAGGTACTGTTTCTGTATGTCTAATGCATCTACAAAAGGCAGACTAATTGTCCCACTCCCACGTCATAGCCGGTGACGGCGCAGCATGCGGGGAATATGAGACAAATCCCATCAGCCCCACTAGTGTGACGAACGCAGGGCTCGTGAGAATACACAACTTAGCTGGTTTTGAAGTTTCAACACTAGCACTGTTAAATTATATCCAGTTGTTTCCAAAAGTTCCAGGAAAGTTAGATAAGTTGCGAAGAGATTGAAGCTCTGAATTCGCGACGTAAGGATCTTATATTCTGGTTTATTCGGGTTGACAACTTGTAGGAGTGACAAGAAAGGTCTGTTTTTGGCGAATTCTTTGATTTTCTTGTATTGTAAAAGATGAAAGCTTTGAAAGGAAAGTTTGGCAAGGAAATGTTATGTTTTTCTTTGTAATATTACACACCTGCGTTATAGAAGACACTGTGAGGCGTAGCAAGAGGGTCACCGGCGAAATAAATCTATTTGGCGCAGAAGAATGACTGCAATAGCCCCTGCTATTGCTCGTGAGATTAAACAACAATGATAAAGTTTTCACAGTAACACATTGGAGAAAGGTATTTGGTACCGGACAATATAGCCTCAAATTATGTCATATCCTGATCCTGTACTTCTGATCGCTTCCAGGCTTCGTTCATGACACATTCAACTAATAGTTTGCATTTCTTAAGAAAAAGTTAACTCGCCTAATTCTGACGTAGGTACCACATATATTTTTAATTTTGCCATAGAAGATGTTCATTTGTTAATGGAATGTCGTAAGAATATAAGTGATAGAACTCAATTATTAGGTTCTTCCAAGTTGGTTAATGTATTTAGATTTTAAGCTTGTTATCACGATGTGGTCGCTGAGCGACAAAGATCATTTCTATTTTGTTATAATAAAACACTAGCACATCCGTTAAGTTCAATATCCTTTGGTAACCAAAAGTATCAGAGAAAGTAAGACAAGTTTTGTAACTCGAAGCACTGAGTTTGCAACATCGCGTAAGGAGTTTCCAACTTACGTCCGCGTCAGGGGTCGTCTGGGTGGGTGCTGGATCGAAACCAACTTGTTGTAGAAGTGGCAGGAAATGTCACTTTTTGTAGAAATCTTTGGTTAAGTTCTTCAACAACTTAACCAAAGATTTCTACAAATTGAGGCGGTGAAGTTTTAAAAGGTGGTTGATTTTGCTTATTTTATCTTTTGTTCTTGGATACAAACAGTGAAATCTATTCCACCACCACCAGGGCTAATGATCAGATTAGAACAAAATATTTATAATATTGTGTTCTGATCGCGTAAGTTTAAAAAACTTTAGAACAAAATGGTTATCTTAGAGGATAAAAGTGGAATAGGGCCAAACTAACAGAGCTAATAACAGTAAATTTTATCAAAAAGCTTTTAAATTGGTTTGGTGGGCAATTCTGCCTTGATTTGAGTAGATCTTTGAAATAATTTTTCATTTAGTTTAATACATCAAACACCCTTGCATGTATCCTTACAGGCTTGCTACAATAAGCGATAAATGAAATAGATTTATCGCTGCTATTATCAAACAATAGCTTCTACAACCTATCCCATAAAGTTTGGTTTCCGCAACATAGTTTGTAAGTAGGTGCTTAGCTGGTATCGTCAATAAGTTATCACGGTGACTAGGCGAAGCGTTGTTAGCTCAGAACAGCACCTGCGCATTTGTAATGCAGCTGGGAGCTTGGTGCAAGGCAAAGGAATCTGCGCCAAGAAAGTCAATGCTGAGGTCTGAACAAAATTAAATATCTAAAAACAATGTTCAGAGTAGGTAGAATGTTATGCGTAGATCATTGTAGAATAGGGCCAAACTAGCCAAGTTAATTTACATGTAAATTTTACCAAACAGCTTTAACATTTGTTATTCCACTAGTATCTACACACGGCTTCGCACGCATTGTTTCTATGCAATTTTTTTAAGGATTTTCTATGCTATGTGAACTGATTTATGGCATGAAAAGCCTATGTCTAAGCTAGATAGAACTAACTTTCGTAGTTTTTGCGTGAAAGACTAACAAACATTCATCCATACAACATTGTCGTTTATAATATACTAGCAACTCGCCCCGGCTTTGCACGGTTTTATTTTATACGTATAAACTTTCCTCTTGAATCACTCTATCTATTAAAAAAACCGCATCAAAATCCGTTGCGTAGTTTTAAAGATTAAAGCATTCAAAGAGTCACAGGGATATAGGGACATAGGGACAGAGAAAGCGACTTTGTTTTATACTATGTAGTGAAGTAAGGATATACCCCGCATTATTGAGCAGATCGTGTATTCACAAGAGAGTTACTAATAAAAGTAGCTAATAAAATATTTTTTTGACAACTCATGACTTGTAGCAGAAGCGATCGCTGCCTGTAAAGGCACGAACAAGCCGCGTTCTTACAGAGGAGAAGTTCGACGGCCATCGTATCAGCATTACGGAGTTGAAGCTTTACCATCTGCATCCTAGACGGAAACTCTATTTAATTATAACCAGGGATGGAATAAATACTGCTATTTTCCATAAGTATATAACATTCTTACTTTGAACGCTGTTTTTATCGGTTCAGCTATTTTAACTGCAGAATAATAAACTGCAGACTTATTGCAAAATAAGGTTTCAACAGCAAAACTAGGCTACTTTTTAAAACTCTATAAATTTCCGGGAGGGAATTCAAATTAGAAGTGTTTTATTTCTTTTAGATGTTACATGTATCTTGAACCCGTCATAAATGCAATGGTTTCAATTGTATAATACTGGTTGTTATTTTTTATATTCCTTAATTGGAATTTTCGTTGTCAATAATGTTTGAAATAATTAAAACTAGGAAATATACTTTTCATTACCCATACTCGGAAAGTAGGTCTGAAGTTGCCTGAAGAGCGGGTTGTAAGTGATACTTTTCAGCCCTAGGGAGAAAAACTCATTTCTCTAAAGTACCTAGTAGTAGGTATAGATTCTCTTCCGGAAATTTCGTGTTCTATTGTCTGCTATGTCCTGGTACAGGTTCCGTAAAGGAATAGTTTACGTTTAGAATGTCTTTAGTTGAGACAAAAGCGATAGTGAATTCACAAAGGTCTATTACAAGAATAAAGCCTGCAAAATTAAGCTCTACACAGAAGAAAATACATAGCAATAGCACTAATTTCAACAATTTAGTCCACTATTGCCAAGAGGCTTACGGCTTACATTTCTTTGCGGATAAAGCAATATTTCACACTTGTAAAAAGAAGATGAAATTTTGCACAAATTGCGTGCAATTAAAATTAAACACCGGGGCGGCTCCGGCAAGCGGGGAGAGTTAATTGGGACTGGAAATATGCTAAGCTTGGTCCCTCGCAAACATGATTACCTAGTTTGTAATGTTTTGGAACGATAATAAAACGATATTAGCACTCATGCTGGATTGTTCAAGTGTTACAAAATGAATTTTAAAGAAATAGCATAGAAGGCTTTCTTACATTCACAGATCGGAGTGCTACGTCCTAGCAGGTCTTCATTTATGTGCATAAATATACACATAAATAAAGAATTAATAAATGCTAGATCCATTTACAAGAATATAAACACAACATTTTAATATTTTTTTAATAAATTAGCATAATTTTTACTAGCATAATATTAACAAAGTAAATATGTTGAGAACCTTACTTACCTTACAACACAAAAAATATTCAATAAACTAAAATCGCTTTATATTTTTACAGATTTTAAATAAAATTACAATTCATATTACATCATATTACTAACGCTGAAAATAAAACTACCAAACAGAATCATGACATTCATTACACAAGAAAATAAGCACGGTAAAAGGTGGTTTTGCATAATATCGTTTCTGAGATCTACATTATACCGTTCCCCAGCATTTCCCCTCCAATTATACAAGATTAACCTGGATAGACAGAGCCGCGTAGAGATTATCCAGGACTCGCTAAGACCCGTACACTACACACAGAACTCAACGTGCTCGTGAACGGGCCTTAAGTTTGCTAATGTCCTGTGTTTGTTTAAGAGGGATTAGGAAGGTTTGGAACGAAGTGTCAGGAGTTAGATAAATAGTCATTTACAAAGTAAACAAGTCTATTTTAGATACAAATTAAAATACCTGACAGGAATATTAAAGAGCATTTTATTTATGTCGCGAGGATGGTAATTTTTGTTGCAAAAAATTTAAATTTTAGCTAAAGGTAATCGATACACAAATGCCTCGATTTAGCTATCTATTAACTTAATGTAATTTACATGTTCAATGATAAATAAAATATTTCAAGTTATGTCAAATAATTGTTCGGTTTACAGAACATACGATCTTTAGGTTTGCCATTTGATGAGTTTCAAAAATATGAGCATTTTCGTCATTTTTTACAGATTATGGTAACATTCATAAATAATATCTCTTGATCAACAACTAACCCATGTATCAGGCTGATAATTACGATCGTATATCAGAATGTATTCCGCCCAAGATGAGCGGCTGGGCGGGTAATGACCGCCGCCGGGCTTGACCAATTTGTATTATGAGTGATTTGAGTTATTAGCACTGCATGCGCCCAACGCTACAACGCTGAATCTGGGTCAAACTCACACTACCTCTTCTACGAGTATTTATTTGATAGTGTATTCACCAGCGAGTATAGACAATAAACTTGAACGTGACTGAATTTTCAGCGTTTAGTTTAAATACAAGCTTTGTTTACTTTGAGAATAGATGCTGACTTTAGAATTATCAATAATTTACCAAGATACTGTTATCTGCCTGTGGCTTCATAGGCGTTGTTTCAATTGATTCAGAAATGTATCAAGTTTATATAATGTATGTGACACAGAACTGATTTATTGGAATAAAAGCCGACGTCCTACGTCTACAACTAACCGTACTTAGTAGTTTTGTCACGAAGAGCAACAACATCCATCTAAACACCCATATTAGAATAGTATCATAGGTACTCACTGTGTCTAGTAAAACCTAACATAGGCTTCTGTCTTATCTATTAAAAAAACTTTTGTTTATAAAATATTAGTGTCATGTGATTTAAATTATTGTATGTACTGCATGCGCCGAAAGATTGATCCGGAATCATTCTGTAGCTTTCTACACCTAGTAAGTTCACTGAAGTTTTCTACAGCCTTCTACAGGATGATTCAGTGTCAAAATTATTGATCCACGTCTAAGTATTATTTGTTGTGATTATGAGTTTGATAGCGAGTATAGACAACAAACTTGAAGGTTAGTTTATTTTCAGAGTTTAGTTTCAATATAAGTTTTGTTTACTTAAGAAATAGATACTGCGGAAGTTAGAATATATAATAACAGATCAAAATATCCTACTCTACGAATATTTTGAAGGCAAAGTCTAAGGCGTCGTCCTAATTGGGAGCGATCGTACGATGACACGATGCGTTCTCGTCGTGCGATGTTCAAACATAGGTACATTTCAACAGAGTGTCCTATTTGAACCTAGAAAATAATCGTGCGAGCACATAAAATGCTTATTAACGATCGTACATCATCATCATCATCATCATCATCAGCCTATATTAGTCCACTGCTGGACATAGGCCTCCCCTAATGAGCGCCATAGCGCCCTGTCTTCAGCTTGACGCATCCAGCATCTGCCAGCAGTCCTTCGCAGATCGTCATCCCACCTGGCCGGAGGGCGTCCTACACTACGTTTGCCGAGTCGCGGTCTCCACTCAAGAACATTAACGATCGTACGATGCCTTTGATCGTGCGATCATGTAATCAAAGTAACAGATCTCTTTTGAGTGTCCTAATCAGTTACCTACGCGATGCGTTGACGCGCGAGGGACGATATGCATCACACGATGGAAATCGCGCGATCTATTAGGACACCTGTTAGGTCATCGCACGACCACTTTGATCGTGAGATGAAAAACGCATCGCACCATCGTACGATCGCTCCCAGTTAGACGCCTAAGCCGTTATGAAGATGTTTGGACGAAGAACTGAAATTGAAATTTAGCACACAGAAAAATCTACACCTAGCAAAACAGAGAGTATTTTTTTGACAAACAAAGTGTGGAGAATCTTGTTATTCTTAAGTAAACAAAAGGCGCACGGAGAGCCAAATCCCAAGAATCAATCCGAAAACGAGACATAGCTCAAAGAATTAGTAGCTGAAGTGGCAGTGGGCCGGTCTTATCTTGCGTAGAACCGTTGGGGTAAACGTGTGGAGCGAGAGAACTTAAGTGAAGACTGCGACTCGGCAAACGTAGTGAAGGTTATAAAGGTTATATGTATACAGGGTGTTAGTGTGAACACCGTTGTCCTTGAAACCAGAGGTTCAGCATCATGAGTAGAATCCAAAACGGATGAAAAAAAATGATTCTATTTTTTACTCTTTTTTTAAAGAAAATTTTTATAAACACTAAACGTTTGCTCACAAACACGTGACACAAGTACTTCGACTACAACTACAAACTAAGACTAAGTATAAAGGGCGGCCTTTTCTGAAGATTTTCTCTTATAACTTTTTTATTTTTAGATCTACGACAAAAAGTTACTGGATTAAAGTTGTAGAAAATTTAATTTGCAACAAAAAATGTTTACAATTTTTTTTTATCAAATAAATAGTTTAAGAGATATATCGTAAAAACCATTTCAACCCCTATTTTCAAGATGGCGGCCGTGGGACAAGGGTGGTGACCCCACAAACTTGGTTTTAGCTTTACACTGACCCCCCCTACACATCAAAAAAATTAAATTGCGTCCTCTAAAAAACGCAACCCCAAATGTAACTTTTCAATGGACTATAGTGTTTTTCGCAGAACTGGGAAAGACTGTAGGCTGCTCGACGCGGCAAGCTGAAGATAGGGCGCTATGGCACTCATTAGGGGAGGTCCATGTCTAGCGTTGATGATGATGACTATGGATAAGATATAGAAGAATTTGCTATAATAAGAATTTTTCTATAATAGGTAGTTCATTATAAGAATGTTCTGCAGTGGAATTTTGAATCTTTTAATTGTAGAAGATATTATTTAAAGTGAGAGAAGACAGGGCCTTATGACGCCCATTAGGGGAGGCCTATGTCCAGCAGTGGACTTATATAGGCTGATGATGATGGTGAAGGAATTCCAGAATAAACATTCGTTAACAACGATATTTTCCTAAAACCCACATGGACCTTAATTAGTAGTTATAATTGGGATACCCGGCATAAATCAAAACATTTGTGAGCATTTCCAGGAAAATTCTGTTATATTTGTGAGCGTTTCTAGGAAAAGTCTGTTTTATCAGCTTCTTTCTGTTGGCGGCTCACCACGAGTTCATTAAATGGAAACGTTTAGATGTTATTTACATGAGAACTGATTTACGAGATAAAAAGTAGCCTTTGTTTTATTTTCTTACATAATATGAAATTTCAAATAGGTTCGTTTTTCTTGTATATACCGTTGGGGTAAACGTGTTCTTGAGTGGAGACCGCGACTTGGCAAACGTAGGGTAGGACGCCCTCCGGCTAGGTGGGATGACGATCTGCGAAAGACTGCTGGCAGATGCTGGATGCGTCAAGCTGAAGACAGGGCGCTATGGCGCTCATTAGAGGAGGCCTATGTCCAGCAGTGGACTAATATAGGCTGATGATGATGATGATGATGATGACGTTTTTCTTCGAAATCCAAAATAACCTACGACGGGGTTTACTTTGAAGCCTGCACAAAAGACGGTCTTTCGTTTTTTAAACCTAAAATAGAGACGGTTTTTCTCTCGATTGACTTGACAAATTTTATATGAGACACTTTTCTATTTTAATAAAATTTTATAACATATGTTACTGGTTACCTCTGACCAATAACGTCGCGTAAATAGATAAGATTTGTGTGCACAGAACAAACTGACCAAATTAAATATCATAGCTTTGAAAGTCAAGAAGGGACAAAATTGGTAACTATTCCATAAAATTGCTACGGAGCTTACGCGATCGGTTTGTGGAAAACAGTTTTATAAGGGTGAGTTCTAAGTCGTAATAAGATATTTACTTCCTTGTTGTGTTTAAATCATACATTGGGAAGGGAATTGAAATTATATTTTGGGTCCGTTTGGTACACTTAGCATCAGTGTTTATACTTTATTTACGAAAAGTATTATCGATAGCTCGGTAGAATTGAACATCAATTTCGCTTACACTTACAATGAGACATACGATATTCCGTCGAATTTGTCTACGTCAAATCTCTCAAACGATTTAAAAACTATAACCAAACGTTATGAAACATTCATTTGATCATAAAAATGGGCTCGAATTCCACTAAATAAATCACATCACCATTAAAACAGTATCGTGTCGAAATTACAGTGTACCTCTTTTTGAGGTTCATTCATAGCGTGACGATAACGTTTATGACTACCAATTCGACATTCTAATTACGAAAGTCTCTTCAAGCGCAAAAAATAGTAGAATACCAAATGCAAAAACGTCATTTTAGTCATCTTGACAGTATGACGCTATTAACACCTTTGTTTTGAAATAAGTGGAATTCGGTCCCTGATCAACCGCTGTCAAACTACGAAAATGCATTCCGCTGTATCCGCTAGAGGCGCTGCAAGGCATGACATATAAAGAAAAAGACGAAAACTTTTCATCTCTTTCCATAAATCGTAATCGTAAACTACTACTAACTATAACTAAAAACTATCAGAACTTAGGACTCGGTTAACAAGCACCTGAAAACATTGTGAGATAAATGAATATTCATTACATTTACATATTATATTCATGCATACTTTTATATGATCGATGTGACGCGTGTCCCGAGAGCGGGTGAGTATCTGTCGTGGTAATGCAGTCTTGGGACGCTTCCGACTGGTATTCATATGGATCAGTTGAGCTACCTCCAGACTGTTTGTCTGCAGTTAGCTCAATTGTTTCAATTGTAGTTTCTTCTCCTTCTCGTTTTAATTTATTCCTATTCCTTGATTGTAATTGTCGTTGTAAATAAAGGTAACTTTCATAGTATCACACCTATATGCGAAAGTTTGGATGGGTTGATGGTTAACTCTTCACGCTAAAACAACGGAGGGGATAGGGCTGAACTTTTATATATACGTAGTTCAATTTTTTTGTTTGATCAATTTTTACGCGAGTGAAGCCTCGGGGTGCAGCTAGTAGTCTAATATATCTATTGATAAGTCCAACAGAGTGAGTAGTTTGCTTAGTCGGCCAGAATCGCAGAGAAGCCGGATCGCTCTGAATAATATTCTAACATCGAGCGGGGCAATTCCGACTATGGGGTTATTCCAACTAATGACAATAACTTTTATTTTACTTATAATAACTCAAAACGCCATCTAGATCCAAGTAGGTGAACAGGTAAATTCGACAATGCTTCATAGATGGCTCTTCTAAGGCATAAACTGTCTTACCTATAGGCACTTTTTGTCAGACGTCATTTTGCGCAACAGTGACAGCCAAGACGCTAGTTACATTTTTCGTCAAAATTGTGTTTTGAACGCTTGTTTTCTAGATATTACATTGCGAGTGAAGAAAATATAAACTATTAGTTGTTATTCATTTATTTGTTCTAAGAAAAGGTACGTTTTTGAAGAGATTATTGCACAGTTGAAATTACCCCGCCAAAATAGTTAAGTGGGGTAATTCCAACTAATGTCAAGTTGTAATTACCCCGCTCAGTTTTGTATGGTGTCGAAAAACACTAGTGATGTCCCATATATCGACACTTTTTTTATAAATAGCTGCGCCCCGCGGCTTCGCCCTCTTAGTAAATTATTTGTCAAATGCAGAACAATAGGTATCGAAGACCTAAAAATTTCAGAGATTTATTGCACGCCTCTTTGAGGTAGTTAAATAAAAATAAAAACATTTTTAACTATTTATCTATACTTACTTATTGTTTTAGTTTTATTATTTTTATAAATTTAAATTAAATATGTAAGAAACTTCTTTTCAGTAGGTAAGGGCTAGCAAATGTTTATATTTAGTTATTTTAGTTTGATCCAATTTATCGACTACGTTGATCGACATAATGCGGCGCACCGCGCAGCCCTATATCTATGAAAAATAGTTGAAATTACCCCTCCAAAACGGTTAAAGTGTTTTTTTGCAACACTGAGCCTTCTTACGCAGTTGTAACATACACATTTGATTGAAAGATGCCATTATTGTAGTCCAGCAGAAAATTTTATCGCAATAATCGCATAAGCAGGATATTTATGTGCCATAGTTGGAATTACCCCACCGAGGGGTAATTTCAACTATTTCTGCCTTGTTTGAGAAACTTCGTTCTTTTGAACATACAAAATGGGTATTTTGTCTAAGTGATAGGTGAAAAATGATCTCAATTCAAGTCTTTTGATAATACATTCATCCAATCTACCTTATCGTTATCACAAACGAGAGTGCTAACTTTTGAAGTTTAAGTCAGTGTATTTTTAGTCGGAATAGCCCCGCTCGACCTTACATCAATACCCACCCACTTTGTATGAACACCAGGGTGAATATAGCTCTAAAATGTTGCAGGATAAATAAGCGCATGATTTTATATTTTCGTATTGTGTCTCACGATTTCTTACTTTCTGGAATAAGACATAGGCTTTTCATCCCATAAGTCAGTTCCCATGGGATAGAAATAGCCTTGAAACGTTTCAATAGAAACAACGCTTGCGAAGCCGCGAGCAGATGCTAGTTATCTGTAAATTAATATAGAGGATACTGGAGAAAGACACGAGAAAGAGATAGCTTAAAGAATTTGGGAAATGCCTTTGCCTAGCTGTAGGACGAAATACTACACTTATAAAAAAGCAAAGCCGGTAAATCATAGCTAATCCACAGGCAATTTTAAAACTGCGTTTATTTCATTGTTATTCTGTCTAATACTATAATAATGAATAAATTAAATTTTATGTAAGTCTCTGAGTGAAAATATTTATGGTCACACGAACTGATATATCACCACGGAAGATATTTTGTAAGCGGCGGTACCTAAGGTTCGATTTAATGAAAAATGTATAAGGCTTCTATTGATTTCTCCCTTTGCTGAGTTAAAATGGAACATTTTTCTCTCTAGCCACCTAACAAAATCTAAAGCTTTGGTAAATTCCTGTAAAATACCTTTATTAACAACGAAAATTACAAATAAGGAATAGAAACAAATTAAAACTAGTATAAACAATTGAAACAATTGAGCTAACTGCAGACGGTTGCAAACAGTCTAGAGTTAGCTCAACTGATGCATATCAGTAACAGTCAGAAGCAATCCCAAGACACTGGCAGTATCAATGAAACGTCATTCATCATAGATTTTTTGATATTTATCTCTTGCAAAGATGTTACGGAAAGTAGTACTTGATCTTAGATCTCTTGGGTGAGATTTTCAGTTTTTTAAATAAACCTTTTTTTATACATTTATAGACAAAATCCTCCTTCTTACTTTGTACGTAAAAAGGGCTTTGAATTTCACAGCTCATGAATTATAACGAACGAAAATGAATTATATAGGGACGACGACATAAAATAACTGTGAACAAGAGTAAAATACAGACATGGAGAAATCAGAATAAATCCCAAAACCTAGAGTCAGCGATTCATAACGACTGTTAAAGTCGCTCGTCCATCAAAATAATGCAACGTCACATAAAATAAGCGATGCATTCGCCATCTTGTGACATCGCGGGGCAATTCGTGACGTCAGAGCTGGTAGGGTTCTATGGCGCTCTCCTACAACATAAAAAAGCAAAACTAAGTGCCCTATAGAATCCATCGGCAGTTTCTCAGATCTATGGAAAAAGCAACAAGCGTGCTAGTGGCAACTAGTGGTATTTTTTTCACTTCGTCCAAATGTTAACAAAAATTTAAGTGATTAGAAATTTACAGAATATTTTATATCTTATTTCATAATATATTCATTGTCATTTTTGACTTATCTAAGCCCATATAAGTGCTTTTATAAATCTCAATAAAAAATGTTGTAGATATAGTCCTGAGTTCATTAAATTGAATTCGTAGTTTAATATTAACTTGTTTTATGTTCGTTCCATTCAACTTATCTACAATTTTAGTTCCTATGTTCAGTTGAATATTGCAATTTTTTGTACGAGTGCGCTATGTTCCTATACTAAAGTCCTCGCTCAGCAATTTTCCGCAACAGAGACAGCCAAAGGATGTGTAGTAATTTCTCAACGCCAAGTATGTCGTCGACTATTTGAATATTTTTCTCATTGACTAATTTGAGCTCGTTGGCGCTTTTTGGTTGGGTTCGTACCATTACTGAAGTAATGGGCCGCGGCATTATGTTTTACGGTAGAGTGGTAACGGCTTGCTCCATATTTCGTAAGGTTTGGAGTAAATAAGGAAAAGTGTTGACCTTCTCTATCGATTTGTCAAACAACAAATCGAGAAACTAGAGTGGCCTATATTTAATACTTATGATCACTACCTACCTACCAACCACATCAAATAAATGAAAGATGGCAACGAAATTTTTCGGATGTGTTCTTTTTACACAAGAGACGACCGGTAGAGCCCGCTACTTCGGTCGCTTATTCATTTAATGAAATTTTCTTGTTTTTTATTTATTATGTAAGGTATGGAAATTTACACCTGCTTGTACTAGGTATTTTTTGTACATATACATACATAGGCAGTCACATAAATAAAGATAGGGATTCAAAATTACTACCTCTCTCAAGCTGTCCAGGATTTATTTTCGAGATAAGATTGGATTAATGATAACCTTTAGCTGCACGACTTTTACTTTAATTTATTAAACACTAGCGACCCGCCCCGGCTTCGCACGGTTTTATTATAAGTACCGAACGGGATAAAAAGTATCCTATGTCCTTCTCCTGGCTCTAAACTACCTCCCTGCCAATTTTCAGCTAAATCGGTTCAGCCGTCCTTTAGTTATAAGTGAAGTAACTAACACGACTTTCTTTTATATATATAGATTGTTCATAGTTTCAATTGTAAATACTTGTTTTAAATAGATTTTATATATTATTATAATACTCATAATACATTAATTCAAATACCTACATTCTGTTCCAACACAAAAGTAAATTCAAGGGAGATGTAAGAAATTACAGTCAAATAAGCCTGAATAAAGTCCTCTAAATATGTAAGCGGATAAGCCGCGGTCGGTAAAAGGTATCCTCCAAACTTATTATCCTCTAAGATATTTCTTGCGGGTGCTTATTTTGGAAACTGTTCATATTTCGATCACAATACCGATTTTAAACGAATTGTTTCCTGAAAAATCAATAATGCTGGCCAATTCACACAACACAAGCTTGGGGCTTTTCACACTAGCCCCAAGTTTGTGTTATGGATATTGTATAACTTATAATATCTACTTTATTTAACAAAAATAGCTGGAAACTTTACATTGGTGTAGCCCCAAGATTGTGTTATGGGTATTAGATAACTTATATGTTTTGAATGTTCTCCGATATCTCTCGATTTTGGTAATTCTTTGATTTTATAGGTCGATAATGATCCTAGGATCTCTGATAAATTTAATGTACGTAAATATAATGGAATTTAGAGTCAGTTTATAGTATAGTGTTGAATACCAAGCGCCTGTTAAAAAATGAACACGGTTGAACGGGATTTCAAAACTAAGTCGGGGTATAAAACGTATATCTATCAATTTCGAACGTTTGTAGGAGAAGTATGTATGACATTTTTTTTTAAATGGACTATAGGGTGAAATTGCGTTCAAAAGACAGCATCGTTTAAATTATTCCCCCTTTACCATAGAGGGTATCAAACGAAAACGGTTTGTATATTTCAAAACGTTTTATTGAAATGTTTCTAGAATTCATACTTGTTGAAATATTCTGGAAAAAGTCGAAAAATGACCGAACCAATTTCGGAGTTCGGCGCTATCTCTGAAGTTTTTCAGAGCACAGACCAGAGCTAAACATATGAAATATAAATATTCTGGAAAAAGTCGAAAAATGACCGAACCAATTTCGGAGTTCGGCGCTATCTCTGAAATTTTTCAGAGCATAGCAGAGCTAAACATATGAAATATAAATATTCTGGAAAAAGTCGAAAAATGACCGAACCAATTTCGGAGTTCGGCGCTATCTCTGAAGTTTTTCAGAGCATAGAGCAGAGCTAAACATCTGAAATGTATTATATCGTTTGTAGATATGATAATATGTATAGAAAAGTCTGTAAGAGCCATTTTTTTTACTGCTTGTTAATAAAAAACCCTTTTAACATTCCTTTTGAAGCCTCGTTTTTTTAATTTCGTTTTAAAAAAAAATATGGGTTATGAGTAGGTAAGTAGCTTGAATATATTATAATTTCCAAACCTTCGATACCTACACACATGCAGTGCTCATGGGAGCAAAGTTTTGTCCATCTACTGAATAGGCAATGAGTTTCGCGGTTTGTGACAAATTGAGTATTGAGTATAACTAATCAATGCGGGTAGAAATTGAAACATGAGTCGGAATTCGAACACAGTATGTACTCTGTTTTTGAATAGTTTTAATATAACCAACTAAGCATATAAATTTGAACTGATAAAATGAACTGGGATACTTGGTACACGGAACGAAAATAATCATACGCAATAAACTCGAAAAATTACTAAAAACGAACACCTACAACAAAAAAGGGATCAGTCCTTTATTATAAAAAATGCGTAAGTATGGGAAGTTTGTGGAAGAATCTGCGTGCTAAAAGTAGGTTTGGAATAATTAATTATAAAAAATTATGTGACCTGAATACTAATTTAATGTATGCGTGTATAAAACTTAGTATGGAGATTTATTAAAAGAGTTAAATTATCATAAATTATGTTTACTCTGGTAAAAATACGTAAATGGAAGTTTAGTTTACCTGAAAAGTTACGTAGGTACCTATTTTTTGTTTTTTTAGCAGCTGATTGAATGTATTTACGTATGCTTACTCCTGCATCGACTCAAAGTGGACTGGACCTCCGACCAAGGTCTGAGCTGTCTCACTAGGTATTGGTATCGAGTCGTGTTGATCGGATTCAACTTCGTCAATCCAGCGGTCGGCCGAATGGTCTCCATTCTCTCTCTGTCTCAATGGTCTCAATTCGACTTGTTTATGTGCTAACTTTGTAAGCCTAAAGGAATGAAGTTATTAAATTCTGATTCTACGTCTGAGCCTATGTTGTTAGTGAAAGACTCCCTAACTTCTTTATTAAGAGTGTTAGGTACCTAGTGCAATAGCGGTAGAGCGTTTGTTCGGTAAACTAATACCTAAGTATAAACGGCTTTATACATATAAATCTGGCATTCTCAAGTATCAAAGGCCAAGATCTAACCTCTTTTCACAACTCAGTAGTGAATCAACAACTCACTAACTTGCTTTGATAGAGGAGGGCAAATAGGTAAATTAAATTGCAAGCCTCTCAGGAAAGCTTTTGTGTTTGATTTAATGTAGTCTTGAACTGCCCACTGGTGAATACCGACCGATAATGCAATAAAATTTAACCGCTGAATTAATAAAGTTTATATTGCAGGAAAATTACACAGAAGTCTATAAAAACTAACAGTACCTACTACAGTATCTCACATAATGGCAGTTATATCACATGTAGGGATTTTTCCATCACAACCATGTTATATGGAGCCTTATACCCTTATACCTAAGGCTACCTAACACCTGGCTAGTTGTAGCTAGCTCAGTTGTAGTAGGGCTAGGCCAGTGTCAGTGAGTTGGACAGTATAGGTACTTCACTACTCGCCGAAGTAGTTGGTAGGCCCTGTACTTTTGGGAGTGGTAAATAACCATCCTTCTAGCCTCTAGACCACTTGTGTAAAGTAAAAGTTCATTTATTGCTTGAAATAAAATGTTATAAGATCTTAATTTTTGATAAAATAGAGTCATTGTTTTCTACCTTCCGGCATGCAATTATTTCATACTAGCTGGTGCCCGCGACTTCGTCTGCGCATGATTAGTATTTGGAGTACTCGCGATTTTACTTGCGTAATTCCCTTTCCCATGAGATTTTCAGGATAAAATAAAGCCTATTATATATATTATATCTCTGTGCCAAATTTCATCCAGATCCGTTCAGCAGGTTTTGCGTAAAAAAATATACTTTATTAACAACGAAAATTACAAGCAAATGAATAGAAAAATTACAACTAGTATTTACAATTGAAACCATTGAGCTAACCGCAGACGGTTGCAAACAGTCTAAAGGTAGCTCAAAGGTTTTGCGTGAAAGAGTAACAAACATCCATCCATCTATAAATCTATCCATCCATCTATCGATTCATACTTACAAACTTTCGCGTTTATCAGTTCAATTCAGTTTGGTTCCCCTGGGCTATACGGGTTTTCAAAAATTTCTCACTGCATCTGAACGGCGCGTACACACGCGTCGTTCAGATGCTGTGAGAAATTGTGAATTCCGGGATAAAATGTATCCCATGTCCAATCGTCCCGAGTTCCATTCGAATTCATTCAATTCCGTCGTGATGCGTGGTTAAAGAATTTTTCTTTCACCCTCTCTCCCAGGGGAACCTTACCGAATTCCGGGATAAAAAGTATCCCATGTCCTTCCTTCCTTGTACTCTGAACTCAAATCTTCCCGAGTTTCATTCCAACTCATTCAGCAGTTTCGGCGTGATGCGCGGTAAAGGAATTTTACTTTCATACCCTCTCCCATGAGAACCTTACTGAATTCCGGGATAAAAAGTATCCTATGTCCTTCCTCGTAGTATGACCTATAATCATGCCGAGTTTCATTTCAATCCATCAAGTAGTTTCGGCGTGATGCGCGTTTACGATACAGACAGACAGACAGACAGACAGACATGAATGAAAAAAAATACAGTTTTGGCTTGAGTATCGATAATAGAGTGCCCTCCAAAAAAAATTTTCAAAATATCTTCAATGTACAGAATTGGACCTGTTACAGTTTTATTATAAGTATAGATAATTCATTGAGTAAACATTAAAATTAAAAGGAACTCAAACTAAATAATAAAATTAAATTCAAAATGTCAATAACTTGGATTATAAAATCATGTCAAATTAAAATACAATAAAACTGAGTCAAGTGAAATGAATTTTAACATTTTTATCATTTAAGTCACATTTTGTGGCAGTATATATTTGTATTTTAAAGGCTACTTAGGCTGCAAGCGGCTTCGCACGCTTTATTTCGTTGGCAAAGTTAAAAGGTTATTTCTATCTCAAGGGAAATGGGATAAAAAATATATGGTTAAGTCTCGTTTCTTCTAGAAGAGGGGTTTGACTTCAGAACAATCTAAACCTCGCAATCGGCGGCACTACCTAAAAGTGGCAATTCATGAATTTGATCATATTAAGATACTTTCATAGGATTATCGGCTTTAAGCAAAGCTAAAAACTGCGATATCATCTAAAATCCTGTGCTGCAATTACCATGCTATTTCACGAGGTGTGAACACAGCTCTGCATGCATATGCAAGTGTCATGCTAATACGTCTCGTGGAGCTATGAAACTTGGACTGTGACTGGTGAAACGTATATTTCTTTCTAATGTTTTCCTGGTATCTCATTCGGAATACTTTTCCTGCAGACTGCGACTGCAAGAGAGCTGAAAAATAAAATTATCTGTCTGACTTATATTTCGTTTTGGCATGAAATATCACAGAGCTTAAATTGGATTTATCAATATTTTTTTATTGTTAACCGAAAAAAGAATGAAATAACTTAGACTATCCTGAACCTTGTTACAATAAACAAATTAATTATCTTTGTAGGTATAAATGCATTCGCAACAACGCAACGATTCCAATTGCGGGGTCCAAAGGGTTCCTAATCTGATTTGATTTCCCCACGAAGAAAGACCTGAAGAATAGAATTCCACATTATCAATGTTTATCGATTTCTGTCGCTCACTGTACCTACTACCTATTCAGAAGGTACTCATTACTACCCGTAGGTACCTACTACTCAACATGGACTGAACAGAAGTTCATTTGTACGGGCTCGCTCGCTTTGTTCATTTTGTTTCTATTTCGAATTCCCCAAATGTTCGTTTCAAATGAAAATCGTAAATATAATGATACCTAGCGACCCGCCCCGGCTTCGATTTTATTATACATATAAACCTTCCTCTTGAATCTATCTATTTAATAAAAACCGCAGCAAAATCCGTTGCGTAGTTTTAAAGATTTAAGCATTCAAAGGGACATATTGATATAGGGACAGAAAAAGCGACTTTGTTTTATACTATGTAGTGATAACATATAATCTCCTAATGAGCGCTCATTAAGGGAGGCTTAGTTATGTCTAGCAGTGGGGACATGATGATGACGAATCCACATAGCATCAGCCCCAAACTAAGCAGATCTCATGTTATGGGTACTAGACGACTGAGACGGGTTACTTTTATTTGACATAGAAAACACTCAGAAACCAACTATTTATTTAATTACCTACTCTAATGATACAAAGTTAGCTTAGGTGGGGGAACCTACATACCTACTTACTATTTTTGCATCATAGCATCTCCTATCCTTCCTTGCTTTGCTTCGAGCTCGGCTAAATGTTGCTTTACAATACAAATTGCCTATTAGCCGGTCTTGGCTTTGGTAGCAACAATGTCTTAGAGATAGCTTGCGTTGTATGTGTATTGGACCACGAAATGATCACAGGTTCCTACAGAAATTATACATACCTAGATACACACTGATGGAGATCACGATACTCATTGAAGCGTGAATACCACAGGGGTGGAGTTAGATTTAGATCGATTTGATAGGCTGAACCTATTCAGAGCGTACACGTAAAAAATCGATAATCTCTATTAAAATTGGTACGCCAAATTAAGGTTTGATATGCTGTTGTGCTCAATTTCATTTTTTTTAGTAATTTGTTCATTTATTCGCCGTAGGTACGAAACTAAACAATTAATACAACAACTCCAGTAGTTTACCACAGATCATGTGATTTTTCTGGCCGGACGCTGTCATCTCCAACGCGGAATTATGGAAACTGTGCCATGAAAACCCCGTTGAACAATTTCGTCGTCGTAAGTGGAATTGGATAGGCCATACTCTGCGTCGCCCAGGAAATCATATTCCAAAACAAGCGTTGGACTGGAGGAAAATGCCTAAAGGAAAATGGTAATGGTAAAACGTGGCCGCCCGAAGCAAACTTGGCGACGAACAGTCTTTGCCGAAGCATTAAACTCGGGCTCACCTGGAGCGAAGTTAAGCATGCAGCCTCCGATAGATCAAGATGGCGAAACACTGTATCTGCCTTCTGCCATAAGAATAAATAATAACTGACTAGAAGGGACTCTTCTTTGATCTAGTCCCAAACCTCTGTTTTTGTCTATTCTTATGCCTCTGCCCCGACGGTGGGACATAGGATGCAATAAGAAGATTCGCCGTAGGAGCACACCTATGATACGTCAATATACATTAATATATGTAGATTACAATTATAATTCAAAGGTATATAACAGACAAGAGGGTCTTGCTTGATTATAGAAAAGGGTAAATTAAGAAATAGATCAGTTATGACTATAAAGTCATGTATAAATATATAAAATTGATAGTGCTGCAATAGGTATATTGAAAAGGCATTGTCTATATTCAATTCAATTCTAACGTGATAATATCACAACGTATGTTTAACGACATACGTTGCCAACTTTTACCTAGGTAAACTATGTATATATACATATAGCTGCTAAGAGTGTATTTTGTTCGAGGCCAGGTCATAACTACATGTTATTGAAAACAGTTTGAAAGCCCAGGTTCACTAGATATATTACAATATGTACCCAATTTAAACGTAAACCACAAAGATACATACTTCTTTGATCTTATAATGTTCATTATTATCTACAACAGCAGGACATGACAACAGCAAAGATACCTTAATATTCAGGTCATTTCAATACCCTCGTCAACTAAAATACTGAGAAACTCCTCAAAAGCCTAACAACAGAATTATAATAAGAAAATTCCATTGATATAAAAATACTTAGTTACGACTTACGACAACAAAGACCTAAATATTTATGTCAGTTCTATACCCTTGACAACTATAATACTAAGAATCTCCCAAAAACAGCCTAACAAAAATGATAAAAAAAACCCATTGTAATAGATATGCTTTGTTACTCAAGAACCGAAAAACAAATTAGCTACCAACAAAATTTGAACGAGACGCGTTGCTCAAGCCTTGTTTCCTCGGAAGGTGAAAAACTCCGGTGGGTAAATCCATCATCTTATAATCGATTGTTCGCTGAAGGATGAATAATTTGCTGGAAAATGTATAACCTACAGACCGAGCTCGATACTGTGGCTTGTAAAAGGTGTGCCAGAATTTCAGGATTTGAAAGATTGAAAAGTTTCTTTTTTTAGTATTTTTTGTAAATATTTTCATGATTAAAAAGGGCACTTGCAAAAATATAATGAAATGTAGAGTCTTTGTAGAGTCATGACCAGCCGGCTGAAAAAAATTGTTTTAGATAAGCTAATCATGAACTTACCTTTATTTTATTTACATTTTGCAGATACTTTTCATCAATATCTTCACACAGGTGTATAGTTAATGGGGCTTTTTTGTTATTTCAAAAAAGAGCCAACCAGACTAAAAAGATGGTGCGTTTAGTATGAAATTATAATGTCATAGACTAGATCCTGTACAGGTTGACATGAAACACTAATACAACCTTTATTCTTAAGCAAAAAATGTCTGTCATCTATTGAGTTCGAAGATAAGTAGTAATACTTGATCTTAGGAAGATAAATAGAAACAATAAGTAAAAAAAATACCTAAATAACACCTACAAATTAAGTGTTATTGACATTATCTTCTTGGTGATATTGCAGAATCATTTTCATTTATATACTGAAAACCATTTAGCCTGCAGTGTCCACCTTCGTATAACTGGTTGTGCAATAAACTATCTCATTAAGTATGTTTATTATTTAGAAGAATAATTATTGAAACACCCACTGGTAGACCAAATAAATAAAATAAAATTAAACAAGGTTGTTTTTTGAAAAATGCCTCGTTAAAAATGTGTATCAAATTTTAATTTACACCATAGCTGTACAACAGTAAATAATGAGATGTACCTAGGCATTTGAAGCTAATAAGACAAAAAAAAATTGTTTTCGTATTAGGTAATTTCTGGTTCACCCTGTTCATAGTTTATTCGCGTGGTTCTGCAAAAAGGATAATGGAGGCTTTGAGCTTTTACTTTGCGAGAAATAAACTTTACTTTAGAATAGAATCGCTATTAAAATGTTTCGTACATATAGAGGTATATTCTACATTCTAAAATTAAAAAATCCTTAAAAAAAATTTTTATATAGTTGCTAGGATGCATGATAATTAAACAAAAACTTATTGTTAAATAAATATTTTGTTAATAATTCACGTTCTTTTTGCAAATAAGTGTTAAGTGGTTTTGAAGCTTTTTTTTTCAAAATTAAATTCAAAATACGTGGCTGGCATCATAAAATACATTTGGGCCTTTTACTCATATCATGCGTCTTAAATGTAAATAAATGAATCTTAAAAATTAAAATGAATTCCAATCCTAAGATAACTGTAATACCTATAAATACCGTAAAATAACGTATTGCTTAAGCAAAATCATAAAAAACAAACTCTAAATCTGCTCAAAATTATACATCGCTAATTTTAAGAGCGAAATTCCAAGTGACATCAAAATTTCAAAAATAACCAGGAGTTCTCAGGTATTTCTTTGGGTGATTCTCCCAGGGTGGAAAAAAACATGTCCGGCTCGAAAAATCATACAAAAAGTATCCCTAGCCCTTTGATTTTTTTTATGATAGTAGATTAGACAAAGATAACAGGGGAGGCCTTTTTTAGTTTTTTAATATTCTTATTTTAAATAGGAAAAATAAATAAAATCCTTGGAAATTCTGACTTCCGTGGTGCGTCCGGACCTCATGTTCCTGTGTTAATAAATTTTTATATCATTTTCTGAAAACACTAGTACTAATTTACATAGGTTCACAATAACCCAGATAGTTACTTGCTTATTTGACGCTATTACTACGCAAAACTAAGCTTTAGTTGACAAGTTACAACGAGATAACTTCGCGTCCGTCGTTTAGCTCTGATTCCCCTGGTGCGCACTAATTCATTCATAAATGCTGTACTTTAACATCTGCGTAAATTGTTGTTAGATCGAGAGAAACTATCAGTCACGCCCTATCAGTGGTGTGTACAACAAGTGTGTAAGTCTCCACGTCACTCTGTTATTTCAGTACGTAATCACTTTCCGTGGCTTGGTATCTAGAAATTCTGATTACCATGTTGACTATAAATTTGTTTATACTAATCCTATTGTTTTATTAATGATGATAATTCATGCCTTTGGTGTTCCTAATTTCGACTGCATATTTCAATGTAAAATAAACCAGCAAATTAAGAAAATTTCTAAGTTTTTGTTATTTATTTTGATTTCCGTGGTGTTATTTCCGTGGATTTTGCGGGTTCATTAACATCTCAATAATATTTTTTTACAGTTTTTATGATGTTTTTTAGTATAAAAGTTTATAATAAATACAAAATGAATAATTTTAATATTTTTAATACAAAGATAAACATTGTTAGTGTGATTTTTGTAAAAAGTTACTTGTATTTACAGTAATGATTTAAAAGTGTTTTTGTAAAAACTGATTAAAACTACAAACGTCAAATAATTGGTCCTTAGCTTAATAATCTACTTACTACCGAAAACACATATTTTTATCGATAAACCAAGCCATATTTGATTTTGGTGATATAAATTCTGATTTCCGTGGACACCATATTTTTAAAATTGAATAACTCCGTAACCATAAAGCCAATAAAGTTCCCTTCACTACCAAAAAATTCAAAATTAAATCGCTATTTAGAATATACTATCATGATGTGCAATTTCAACAAAAAAAAATGTGCCACAGAAGTCACACAAAAAACGAGTTTTCGTATAATCACCCCTTTTATCTCTACGATTCTTCATGTACCTAAGCTTGAAGGAAAAAACACATTTTACCCTCCACCCTTTCGTATTTACCTAAAAGAGTATAGTAGCAACAAAACCTCGGCAAGTACCACCAGTTACTCAAGTTCATCAGAAAGTAAATAGCAAGTTTCATAAAGGGAAATAAATAAAGTTACTCTGCGTAAATTAGGACGCTGGGGCATGAACCGGGCTGAACCCACTCCCTGGGCGATTGTGTCCGAAAGTTTTTTGTAATATCATTCCTCTGACGAACATTTGTAAGGATGAATATACCTTTGGAATGTAGTAAACATTGTACATAGTAGATTTATACATGAAAATACTTATTTATAAATAAACAAAAAGTTGTATCATCATCATTATCAGCCTATATAAGCACATAGGATAGGCCTCCTCTAATGAGCGCCATAGCACCCTGTCTTCAGCTTGGCGCATCCAGTATCTGCCTGCAGTCTTTTGCAGATCGTCATCCCACCTGGCAGGAGGGCGTCCTACACCACGTTTGCCGAATTGCATTCTCCAATCAAGAACATGTAAACCCCAACGATTGTCGGTTCTTCGCATGATAGGCCCACTCCTTCAGCTTGCTAATTCTTTGAACTATATCGATAAGTTGGATCTCTGTCGGATCTATTCATTACGAATCATCCTTCAAACTCCGAGAGAGAACGAAAAATTCCGAGTAGCTCTTTCCGTAGCTAAAGTTTTATATTTTAAGACCATCGCTATGATCAAAAGGAGGATGGTGTATTTCTTCTAGATCTAGACGATCGAATGTGGCGATGCAGGTGATGTAATCTTAAAACAGTTGGTACTCGTACATTTCAGATAGATCGCTCTGCAGACATCGGAGATAAGGCTGTAATTATAAGTTTTGTTACTCTTTTTAATGAATTTAAAACTATGCAAATGCTTTTCATCTGACTAGGTACATTTCAGGTACTAATCTATATTTAATCAAATCAAAACTAAATGAAATGAAAACAATTCATCTACAATCGATCAGAAAAACAATTTTCCTTTCGATTATCGCAAAGTCACTCTGAAAATCAAAAGGGGCGCTCCCATTACTTTTTATATAACTTATTTTTTATAACTTACTTTCAATGTACTTTCTATTTTCAATATGCTGCGTCCCACGACTTCACCCGAATTGTGAAATTGTACATTGATGAAAAGTAGCCTAAGTTTTATTCCAAGCCAAGAACTAAGTCCAGTCAAAATTCGGCTCGATTCGTTTAGTAGTTTTGGCGTGAAAAGGTAACAAACATCTATCTATCCAAACTTTTAGATTTTTAGAATAAGGATGGAATAAAATATTTTTTATTTGTTTACAGAATTACACAGAAACACTTTATAAAATTAGACTTATTTTAGTAATAAGTGTGATGAGATAAACGTTAATAGGTAAGTATCTGGCTCAGCGCAGCGTGGTAATGCAGCCAGTGTCTTGGGGACGCTTCCGACTGGTATTGACATGGATCAATTGAGCTACCTTTAGACTGTTTGCGACCATCTGCAGGTAGCTCAATTGTTTATATTGTAATTTTGTATTGTAATTTATATTTTTGTTAATAAAGATGTATTTTAATAGGTAATGTAAGTAGGTTCCAGTCAACCAGAAAAGATGTAAGGTAATATACGTTAAAAGTGCTGTCCACTTCCTTTCTCCTCGGAGGCTGGACAAATCTTCTCCGGTACATAACGACGTTGGAATTATAAATGTATCAATTTCAACTTTCGTCTTTCCCTCGATGTTGACTTTCCTTGTTTATGTTTACGATTTGGGATTTACGAGGTAAGAATAAAAGTTCCACGTGGACTTTATTATATTGGAGTCAATCTGTATATAAGTATTTTATCAGTCTGTCCCCATGTCACTTTGTTTGCTTAATTTTTAAAACTACGCAACGGATTTTGATGCGTTTTTTTAATAGATAGAGTGATTCAAGAGGAAGGTTTATACGTATAACAAAACCATGCGAAGCCGGAGCAGGTCGCTAGTAATATTATAAAGGGGAAAGTTTGTACGTATGGATGTTTGTTACACTTTCACGCTAAAATCCAGACCGGATCGGACTGAAGTTATGAGTCGCAGTTCTAGCCCTGAAATAAAACATAAGCTACTTTTCATCTAACAAATCCATTTCCATAATGGGATAGAAATAGCCTTGAAACATTTCCATAGAAACTACGCGTGAATACTTTTGTATGTTTATTAACAACGAAAATTACAAGCAAGAAATAGAAAAATTACAACTATGGGTTGGTTGTAATAAAATATAGTTTGTGCGATATACAGAGTCTATTCATTCACACGGAAACACGGATATATAAAATGACATTTCACGATAATCTATAAACCTTTAATTAGGCTATGTGTTTTCTAAGGGAGGTTGCTGGAGTGACTGAGGTGTGACACTGAGGGCTCGGCTTAGCCGCTGTAATTTGCTGAATTAACGAAACGCGTTTGCGCCGCGTACTATATCGCTTGCCCCGGGGAATAAAGCGGTAAAGCACTATTACGACTGTTTTATTGTTATCTCATTTTTGACATCCTTAGGTGATGTACTATATGTGTAATTTTTTTCAGATTTTTTTCTTGACTTTTTTTTAAGAAAACACACGTAGATGTCTTTATTCTACGGAAATTATTTTGTACTCAATCTCAGTAATACACGTTTACATAATTTTACTTTTCGAAAATAAAACGCAACAATCATTAAGATAGTTTTAGTTTAGATTGTAATTCTACAAAATTATCGTAAAAGTTAATACGACAGTTTTGAGTCTTAAGCCGCAGACGCAGCGAAACGTAAGTTGCTATTACCGATCACAGAAGTTCATAAAATATACGTAAAGAATCATTACGACTTTCTTGCCGGAAATAATTCACGATCCACTTGACGCAACATGCCATCGAATTTGTTGTTATTCTTTGGAAATAAAACTCCACTATAGGTACAATGATTTGTGAAAGTCCACCCGCGATGAAAGAGGTTGCGGGTTCGAGTCCCACCTCCGAACAAATTTGTATACGATCTGCAGAAATTAGTTCCGTTGGTATTTTCTATGTTTATAATGTATTAAATATATCAGTTATCTAGGACCCATAACATAAACTTTGAGTAGCTTACTTTGAGGCTAGATCGTGCTGTGTGGATTGTCCAACATTATTTGATCATCAGCCTAAATAAGTCCACAGCTGGTCAAAGGCCTCCCCCAATGAGCGCCTTAGCACCCTGTATTCAGCTTGCCGCATCACGCCTTTCACGATCCGTGAAAGGTGGTTGCTAGCAACCACCTTTCACGGATCGTCATCCCACCTGGCTGGAGGGCATCCTACACTACGTTTGCCAAGTCGCGGTCTCCATTCAAGAACACGTTTACCCCAACGGTTGACGGTTTTTCGCGAATTCTATCCTTCAGAGAAACTCCGAGCACAGCTCTTTCCATAGTTCGCTGAGCGACTGATGGACAAGCCCTACCGTCATCCACGCCTTAGGAGTTCTCCCTCTGTGAAAGACTCTGAACAAGCGATTCGCGAAGATGATACGGGGCGACCTTCGGAGCTCCAGCACAAGCCTCATTTATGAAGCGATATAACGAAACCGACCCCGGTATTACTTTAGAGTTTCTGGAGGCAGGGGGAGCCCCCGGTGAGGACGGTAATACTTCAGAGCTTCTGAAGGCAGTAGGAGCCCCCGTTATACAGGAGCTACAAAACCTCTTTAAATCCGTCCTTCACAGTGGGAGAACTCCTAATGCGTGGAGCTGGAGTTTGGTGGTGCTCTTTTTTAATAAGGGTGATAAAACCCACTTTAAAAACTATCCATCACACTCCTGAGCCACGGTCTATAAGCTGTTCTCGCGCGTGGTCACGAATCGTCTTGCAAAGACACTCGACGAGTTTCAGCCTCCAGAAAAGGCCGGGTTCTGCGGAGGATATGGTGCTATAGACCACATTCACACAGTGAGGCAGATTATACAGAAGTCCGAAGAGTATAATCAGCCCCTGTGTCTCGTTTTTGTGGACTATGAGAAAGCCTTTGACTCAGTCGAAACTTGGGCTGTTCAGGAATCCTTACAGCGATACCAAGTAGACTATGGTAATATGGAGGTGCCGAGATGTCTGTATGATGCCGCCACTATGAGTGTCCAGTACAAGGCCAGCAGTATAAACCCGTCCAATTGCGCAGAGGAGTGAGAAAGAGGGATGTCATATCCCCGAAACTGTTCACGAGTGCATTGGAGGATATGTTTAGGACGCTGGACTGGAAAGATAAGGGCATAAACATAAACGGTATTTACATCTCACACCTTTGAGTCGCTGATGACATGTATGATGCATGAATTTGGATAAAACCAAAGTCATGACCAATGACCACATTGATCCAAGACCGGTCGTCGTAGAAGGCCACCTTCTCGAAATTGTGCCCGAAAACACTTACCTTGGGTAGATTGTGCAGTAAAGTAAGGTTTTGAGGAGGCCAAGAGGAGGATTCATCTAGGTTGGGCAGCGTTTTGAAAACTACGTTGAGTCCTTTCGTCACCCATATCGCAATGTTTGAAAACAAAAGTTTTTGATCAGTGCTTTCTCCCCGTAATGACCTACGGAGCTGAGACGTTGACACTCACGGTGGGCTGATCCACCAGTTCAAATTCACTCAGCGAGCTGGCAGATGCTGGATACGGTAATTTGAAGACAGGGCGCTATGGCGTTCATTAGGGGAGGCCTATGTCCAGCAGTAGACTAATATAGGCTGATGATGTCGAATCACACTTGATACTTGTTCTTAATATCCATGAAGAGGCCGCAAGTATGAGCCCTCCCTTCTAAACACAAGTGCAAACTTAGTTAGAGCGAGGAGCCACCTTGACTTTGAAAGGTTAAGTTCAAGTACTTCCTTAATTTAAATATTTAATTGTACTTTAGTTTTAATGCCTACTTGTTAACCTGTTTTTTTGAATAAAAATATTATTATTATTATTATTATAATGATATACCGCTGGGATAGTGAAGGATCAGGTACGCTACCGATCCTTCCGGTCGACACATTGGAGATTTCTTGAACGTTGCTAGAGATGGCCTTATTGACGAGAAAACCTACGCCACCTTGGGATGTTTTATCACCCTCGCGAAAGTAGAGAAGATGGCCTGAGTCTAGGGTTACGGTGTCCTCCCCCTCTCTACAGACTTCACATTACCCGAGAACATGACATTTAATGTTCTCTAACTCCACTTCCAACAGCGCTAGATGATAGTGATGGATGCACTTACTGACATACCGAATCACAGTTATTTGTTAAACTATTAGAATAAAGTAGGTAAAATATATTAAAAAAAAAAAATATACTACCGACTACATAGGTATGTTAAGGAATATAAAGGCAATAGGGCATCTCTATGTTTGTTTCCTCTCTCTCAAAGCACTTGCGATTCAATCATTTCAGACTCTTTTAAAATAAAGGGTGGTAAAAATATCTCACTGTTTCACGATGTTCATAATATTTCCACGAAAAGAGTGGTAATAAGCTATTACGATCTAGGTATTCATCAAAAATACCATCGCAATGTACGGTTACTGTGTCTTATGAAATTATGTTTAAACAGTAAAACTATCGTAAAAGCTATTGCTCTTCAGTCTAATTAGATAAATTATTGTAAAATACATTTTGTGAATTTTAGCTTATTTCTGCTCATTGAATAACAATAATTTTAATATCGTCAAATAGGGGAAAAAATTAGCTTTCATTTGATATAAAATTTGTAAATGTAGTGTATCTAGGAGCCTAGAAATAATTGAATTACCTTCTTTTATTTTTCCTGAAAAAAATAGATTTTACTATTACCGCTTTATTCCCCGGGGCAAGCGATATCCTAAACTGTGTCACCACAATACTATTAGTAAGTAAGGATAGTTGTTGGTTCTAGATTTTTTTGATAGAGAAAATATAATATCTACCAAATAATCATGTTAAAATGAGAGACATCGTAAAAATCTCTCAATTCTTCCGGGGCTCGTAAGTAGTTAAAGATATATAACAAAAGTTAGCAAGTCACAAGTAAGTCGTAAACTCGTAACTCCATTCAAAAGTATGATGTTTGCGCCTTCTGTCACAAAGTATGGCAACATCCTTCGGAGTAAGTTCGGAGTGATATATCACCTTGTTACTTCGAGACGACTCAAGTCACGGAGGCGGCGTGAATCAAAAACTTTCTGGATTTTTCCAGTAAGTTTTCTAAGAGTTATGAATTTATAATAGTTTGGTAATTGGGCTGCAGTACGTGACCTTGTTTTTTAGTAAAGTTATTTAGAAATGGAACAGTTATTTCGGTTTAATCTATCTAATTATATAAAATTATATATAGATAGGCATTTAAACGCTGTAAGGCAGTTGAAACGCTGGGAAATTTAAGCGAAACTGATTTAACTTAATTATAATGAATTGACTAAGCTTATAAGAACATTTTGAGTACCTAGTAGCAAAGAATATACATACAGGTAGCCACGTAACATGATTTTGTAAGTCGAAGGAGGTCAAATAGTCAATAGTCAAATAGTGAAAGTCAAACTCCTAAATATCCTTTTACGCGTTCCATAATTTCAATTGCATTTATTATTTTCGTAAAAAAAACACTGGTTTTGGCAAAAAACAAGCAAAACCTGACTTGAAATATTTAATATTATTTCACAAATCAAGACCGCATGTAAATATGTAATATGAATAGAAACTTTATTTTAGATATATTAAGTCAAAACAAATGAAAATCATTCGAATTCCAAAAATATAATATAAAAAAAAAAAAAAAAAAAACAGATCTCCTCGGGGTCTTGAATCACCCCCTTACGTCTTAGTACACATGTTACGTAGTACCCTGTATTCATAGTCACGTACTAGTAGTCCGAAATACATTATTGCAAAGCTGGTTCATAGCGTACCTAGAAATTTGTGTAGGTACATGCTTGGTCAGATGCCGCCCAGTTCCACACCGCCAATAGTAGGTATGGAATATTTATAAAACAAACTAGAGGCGCAAATACCCAGGCTTCGACAGAGCCTATGCATTTGCTCTACTTGGAGTCGAGAACCTTGGTCTGTGGGGTACCGAAGCTCTTCAGGTTTTTAAAAATTATCTGAGCTTCTGGTCGATGCGACGCGTGACGCCATGACGTGCTGTTGCGTATATGTCGCAGCGCATCAGTATTGCCATACAGCGTGGTAATGCAGCCAGTGTCTTGGGGACGCGATAACTGGTATTGATAAAGATCAGTTAAGCTACTTCTAGACCGTTTTTAACCGTCTGCAGTTAGCTCAATTGTTTCAATTGTATATACTTACTATTTTAATTTTTTATATTCCTTGATTAAACACCTTTTTTCATATATTATTTAAATAATTATTTAGTTTGAAATTTGACTTGTCAAAGTGATTATTCTGCTGAAATGGAGTTATTGGTATCTAATTTCTTTATGAATCTACCTACTCCATATTTGGAAACTTCATTTAAAATAACCTTGCCTATCCTATATTACTCCTTTTATCTCTGGGCTATAATAACCAGCTTTTCTGTAAAATGTCTTGCTTACGACGAAACTGAAACATGAGCAGTTTCTGTTGTCTAGACTACCTATTTATAGACGTGAAGTAAACACTAGGTAGTTACACAGTTTATTCTACATCGAAAATACCACGCATGTAGGTACGTACCGACTACGTTATAGCTGGCTATTCTAGGTGTACAGAGTAGGTAACTTAATTACGGAGATACGTGATAGCAAACATTCACACAGACTTTCACATTAATAGGATACGTT